>VZRW01006418.1:0-430378 GCA_013398125.1 Aegotheles bennettii | reverse complement strand
GCATGGCAAGTGGGCGGCGGGGCCGCGGGCGCGGAGCTCCGCCTGCGCGGCCCCCAGGGGCGCGGAGCCCGGGCGCTGCACACCCGCACAGCGCACCCGCAGGCAGCCCGGGAGGCTGCGGCGTGCCCGTGTTTACTACGTGCGTGTGGGGGGCGGCTGAAGGGGCGAGGAGGAGGAGGAGGAGGAGGAAGTCCCCGGTGTGCTCCCGGCTCCCGCCAGGCCCTGCTGCCTTCAACGCAGAAAACCCAGCCGAGGAGGAAAAGGGGTGTTTCAGAGGCCACCGGAGGCTTCCCAAACTCCCGCAGTTTTTGTCTCAGGAATTCCAGCTGGGCTCCTTGAGGTGAGCTGTGGAGGCTCCGTGCTGGGCAGGCAGCCTGAGCACAGTGTGGGATTCCCGCTCCCGGTGTGCCCCGGCCAGCCCTGCCGCAGCTCCCAGCTGGCTGCACACCGCTGCCATGGGCTGCCCTCTGCCCTCCCCTCTGCCCTGTGCTCCTCTCTTTGCTCTCACCCTGCGTCTCAATTTCCCCTCTCTCCTTGCGATTTTATGAGAAGTGTTCTCCTCCGTGTCAAGAAAAAACAGAAAACGCCCACAAAAGCAAACAGAAGTGCTGAGTTTTACAGCCGAAGCAGGTTCCCCATCCATGTTCTCGTACCACCTGCCCTCTTGGACTTAGGGAACTGTCGAGTTTGGCCACCTGGGCCTGCAGCCCGGCCACCCCAAAGGGATCCCAGCACCAAGAGCTGATGGCAGCACTCAGAAGTAAGGAAAGGCAGCAAGCTGAGCTGAAGAAGTTACCTAGGGTGAGCTGAGGAAGCAGTGGAGGAAAATCTGAAATAGTTTTGCTAGACTATCATGATAATAGTGCTGCATTGCCACAGACTGCGCGATCTGGTAATGCAGTGGCCAGAGCTTACGCTGTGTTATCCTATACCATAAACTGTAAAAATCCAGCTTGGAATGAGACCCCCCCCTCTGGCACCAGGTGCTGTACTAGGATGTGATAAAAATGATTTTGCCTTCAAGAGCTGACCCCATGCTCCTGGAGCTGCTGTGGAGAAGTAAGCAAAGGGGTGACCGAGAACGACAGCAACAATGACACATGATTTCAGGGACAGCCTGTCAGCACAGCAGACCTCCAGACTGAGGGGCTTCTGTAATTGAGGCAAGTGTTATTTTAAGCAGTTGTTCATATTTGTTTGTGTACTCGAGTAGAAATTCCTCATGGGCATGGTGGTAGAGGTGGGTCTTTAGAAATACATGAAGGGGAGCAAGGCTGCAGCTAAGGCTCGGGGTGGGTGTATCGTGCAAAAAGGAGGTGTGGGGAGGAAATAAAGGAACCTGCATGAGAAGCACACGAGCTGGATGAAAGCCAGCATCACTGGCAGGGCTAGAGGGATTAAGTTCACACACAGGATATAGGAACAGCAATTCTAGCCATTAAAGATGGAGGGCATTGGCTTGAATGTGAGATGGACGCCAGGCTGCTGAAGAGGTTTTTGTTTGTGGTTCCAGAAGTGCTTGTTTCTAAATGAATGAAATGGATACATCTATGGGTATACAAATGAAGTTCTCCATGTCTTTTTCGTTTTTTTTCTCTTCTCTTTTTGCCATTGGGCTATGCATAAATGAAGTAAATTATTATAAGAGTAGTAATCAAAAATATTTTAATTCCAGTGAGGCATAATGGCTTGCTAGCAAACAGTATTTGACTCTCCCTAGGAATCCCTGTGTGGTTTGCCTTCAGACTTCTAGAGCTTGCACTGACTGTGAGCACAGACACTCTTGTGTTGGTCCATAATGTTGTCTGGCTTTTCCCATGATTTTAGAATCATCAGGGTTGGAAGAAACCTTCAAGATCATCCAGTCCAACCCCTACCTATATCACCACTAACCCATATCACCCAGCACCACATCCAGACACATCTTGAACACCTCTAGGGACAGTGACTCCACCACCTCCCTGGGCAACCTATTCCAATATCTAATCACCCTTACAGTGAAAAATATGTTCCAAATGTCTAATCTGAATCGCCCCTGCTGCAATTTAAAGCCATTTCCTCTTGTCTCCTTTGCCCCCAATATGTCTTCTACATGACAACAGGTCATGACTGACTGCCTGCACGAGGGGATTTTATTCCAGGATAAGATTCAGGCCTGTTATCTGCATTATTGTGGTTCTTAAAGCAGTTTTAGCAAAATGTAGGAACTTGACATGTTTGGATGACTGCATGAGATACAGATAAGTAGTGGCATCTCATAATTAGTGGAAGTAGTTTCTTTAGAAAAAGTGGTTCTTTGTTCTTTCACTGTCTTTTCCGAAGTCAGCTCCCTAACCTGACTTGTTCATTGAAAGAGGGGCAGTCACTAAAAGATGTTTATAGTTATAAAAAGTAAGGCCATATGGAGGATCTGCAACTCCCTGTGCAGCTGGGAGTGGCAGGGTCAGGCCCACATATTGAGATT
Organism: Aegotheles bennettii; assembly: GCA_013398125.1. Classification (NCBI taxonomy): domain Eukaryota; kingdom Metazoa; phylum Chordata; class Aves; order Caprimulgiformes; family Aegothelidae; genus Aegotheles; species Aegotheles bennettii. The sequence continues at coordinate 427,914 of VZRW01006418.1, read as the reverse complement.
CATTCCCACATTGCAAGTTTCGTTGTGGTACAGCTGTTTACATACTTGGACTTCTAAACACAATGCAACTGATGAGGATGCTTTCATATTTGTTTCTCCACTGATTGCATAGAGTCATCGAACCGTTTGGGTTGGAAAAGACCTTTAAGATCATCAAGTCCAATCATTAACCTAGCACACTGCCAAGTCCACCACTAAACTGTCTCCCCAGGCGCTACATCTACACATTTTTTATATCACTCCAGGGGTGGTGACTCAACCACTGCCCTGGGCAGCCTGTGCCAGTGCCTGACAACCCTTTCAGTAAAGAAATTTTTCCTAATATCCAATCAATACAGGAACACATTTGCTAGTTATAGCTTTATAGATAACACGCATGAACATACGCAAATGGTAAAGATTTCACCCTTGTCACTTGGAAGGAAGACTTATGGAAAGATGAACAATGCCAACAGTTCATGTCAGTTGAAAACAAAATGCCTCAGGAAACACAACAGAAAAATCCTAACCTCTGAAGTGATCAGCTGAAACCTGGTGCATTTGGAATGATTGCCTCTGGTGGAGGTAGAGTGCAGCATCACCTGATCATGTCAGCAAAAAGCTACAGCTGTCTTCAGAGGAACCTACTCAATCTGCAGCATATTCAGATTAAAAATTATTTTTCCAAAGACATTGGAAGTTTGGTAAAGTAACATGATCTTCCACTTTTATTTCTTATCTGATACAAGGGTGCAGGACATTTTATAATCACAAACCCACTGTGTCAGAATATCCGCACAAAGGAGTTTATTCTCAGCTCTGTACTTCCAGGTTGTCTAAGGCAAAATTTTCCTTGGACATCAGCATGTGTAGTGATTGAAAGCATGCAGTAGGTATAGAAACATGGTAGGTATTTGAAATTTGAACATGCAAAATTCAGTGAGAATGTTGAATCTGTGGGTCTACACTGTTAGCTGGCAGTCCAACAACTTCTGATACAGCCCATGTTGATCTAGCATGTGTAGTGCTTCTTACCAGTTTATTCCACCTCTTTGTCGAATCATTAATTTCTTTATTTCTAAGCCTGGGTATTCCAAGTTGAATATGTTGGCATGGAATACTCAGAAAAGCTCCGTGTGCATAATTAAGCACCATTATAAAATACTTGAATAAATGCCCCCTTTGCAGCTTTTATTTTGGTTTTCCTGTGTGTAGATACTATAGTGCTGTGACACAAGTCACTTCAGAGCTAGCAATGAAAGACAATTTTCCTCCATCACAGTCCTTAACCTGTGCAAGCTTAAGAGGACACTTTTTGTTGTTTTTAATCCTACCTATACCACAGGTAGTATGTCTGCATAGGCTTTTAGAGGAGACTGCTCTACCTGTGCTCAGAGCTTACTGGGAACTGCATTAGGAGGATGCTCAAGGTAATATTCCTCACAATACAGCTTAATAACCTGGGCTCAGTGTTGTACACAGTAGCTACAGTGCATGTAGCTACATGGCTTTTGAGCAGCACGCTCCCCAGAGAGGACTTCGCTGCTTCTTCTGCCAAAAGGCTCTGCTCAATGTGTTATCATCTGCCACTAATGGTGCTGTGGTTGATATTGATGGGTAAAATACTGGTCTCAGTAAAGTCAATAGCAAAGCATCCACTTACATCAGTGATTTTCCAAGTCTTACATTGCAGCCAAATTTGTGCGTCTTTAATGCCAAAGGCAATCCAGTGGTCACTCAAGAGACAAATTGCAGACTGAAGCAGGCACACATTGATTTCTCATCTACTTAAAAAAAAAAAAATGGCTGGAGCAAATAATTTTGATTAAAAAAACTTTTTTTTTTCCCATAACCATTTTGGTGAACATTGCTGGACAATTTTTTTACAGCTTGAGGCAGACAGCAAGCTTGGAATATTTTAGACTGGTAGTTAAAATTTTGGCAAAATACTGAAAGTCTTGGCAGTTTTAACTGTAGATGTGACTACCAGCTCTCCCTTGCAGAACGCTTGGCTACATAAATACTTTGGTTAGGCAGGACATGGCAAAATGAAAGGTTTTCTTCTTGAAGCTTTCCTTTTTTGCATTTTTTTTCACAAGGTTATTCATTTTCCACACCTGTAAATACCATCCTGTTCCAGACTATTCATGTTTCCAATCATTCAAATCAGCTGTGATATCTTTGTGTTGCAGACCCATATCCCATCAGATGCTTGGGCTTAAAAAAAGCTAAGGTTACCATATTAAACACTAGCTTTCTTGACAAGCAAAATTTCTTCCAGTATTGGATCCTTGATTCATTATAAAATAAAATTGTCTATGTAAATGTTTCTGAAAGACTGTTAGCTTCTTCCCAGGCTCTTCAGGAAGCTCCACGCAAAAATGCACGTAATAGGAATGACTGGGAACAAAGGGTATATTTTTCCTCAGCCTACAATATAATGACAGACATTGCAATTATTATTTTTGAGGTTTGTCTTATTAAAAAGAGTGAATATTACTACTCAAAAGTGAGATAGTGGATCTCTTCAGGATACTAAATAGTCTCCTTATTGTACTGGGATACGTTTATCTTCAGGTTTGTGCTTCAGGTCTTCTGAATGCAGCAGAGCAGAAGCATGAGGCTGGAGAAGAGTTCCTCCAGAAGCTGGATAATGCAGCAGGGAAAAAAACAGAGCTTTCAGGGTAACGCTGCTAATGAGATTGTGTTTTTCCATTTGGATGTTAGGAGAAAGGGGTTGAGTTTCTTTGCGCGGTTTAATGACAAGAAATTAAATTTAGCCTTGAACAATACTTTTTGAATCTTTTAAGGTACCAGTATCTCCACCTTCAAGAAAATGGTCTCAGTGTCAAAAATATCACAATACTATTAAGCCTTTGAGACAAGGAGCCAGTCAGATTTTATATGTGAGACAAGAATCTCTGTCCTTCATCAGCATCCCCGTCGCCATCTACTGTGACCTGACCGGGGGCAGGATTTGTTGCTGCCAGACTGCACTCTGTGCTAGAAGCAGTAGTCTAAGGTAGCCCTGGGGCTCCTTTCTCACTTTTGAGAGATCATTTCACATTACTGTCTTAAGAAGAGCAGAGCCCCACTGACCCAAACATGTATGAAAATGTGTTTCACCCCCAATTTCTCCCTATGTGTATTTATGCATTACTAATGAGACTAAGATTGCCTGCAGAGCTCTCAAACCTGCTTGTACTCCCCCCCCTCAGTTTACTGTGTTCCTGCAGTGGTGCAAATCAAGTTCACTTTTGTCTTAAGTGTTCAGGCGAGCTGAAGGGGTTTGGCATTGCCTGCAAGTAAATTGTAAGAGTATCAACACAACCACAGCTGAAACAACAATATTCTGTATTACACATGATATATATAAAGACAAGCAGATTACATAAAAATTGCTCAATGGGAGTTGTAAAGGAAAACTTAGTAATCAACTGTAACAAACCTATGCTCACTAGGAATTACTCTGCTTTAATTATTAATGCAAAATGCAAGGATTTTTCAGTTTAGGATTTTTTCAGTGTAAAGAAAGACTTCAACCCTAAAAGAAGACAAAGTGGTCTGAGTCATGAATCTTCGTGTGTGATTTTTAGTTTAGCAGTTGACTGTCCTTTGTTCTCAGTCGCATCAGATGTTGTTCAACATCTGTTTTCTGAGTGTGTCAATACTTGTGATTGGTTTATGATAATGAAAGTTGATTCACCATCAATATATTTAACTGGGAGATCTGAAGATGCTCTCTAACATTAATGGCAAGTTTTTGCAGTAGCCCTTCAATGTAAACAGTGAAGTTTAGAGACTCTTCAGTTTGTGGTTTTTCTGTTTTTATCATGGATTATATGACACATTGCTCGCAGTGGAAGGTTCCTTCCAGTGCTGTGTGTTTTCTGAAGCTGCTTCTCTATATTTTCCTTGAAATCTTCTAGGAAAAGTGACTTAACTAATGACATTACCTTGTACACCACTCCTACAAACATACCTTCCTGTTCTTTCTTTTCCAGATCTCAGATTGTTTTTCCTTTCTCAAAACTTCCCTGAAAAATTGTTGTATGATGTCATTGGTCTTACCAAAGTGCAGTGAGCCTTTAGATGTCATCTGAGTGCATGTATGCATTTGTACAATGCAAGTCCTAGTGCATGCAGAGTACCCGGAGGCTTTCCGTACCGCCCCAACATCAGAGATGTCCTGAAAGTGGCAGTGTGTGTAATCAGACCATGATCCTGGAGAGTGAGTAAACAAAAATAACATCAGCAAACTGTCTGAATCTCCTTGATATTTCAGTTATTCCACTGCTTGACACATTTCTCGTGTGGCACCATTGCAAAAAGTCAGTGGCATCAAGGGGACTCTGCTGTCTTTCCTCCCTATGTGGGGAAGACATACTAGCCCACTGGGAGCCGGTCAAACGTCTTGTATGACAGCAAGTGTGTGTTGCTCACTTCACCTGACAGCCAACAAGGTGCAAGGCTGTCTGCTGGCAAAAAGTGGGTGGGAAGGACAGTGCAGGCCACCTGCATGCCAGAGGGGCCTAAGTATATTAATGCCACCCACTGCTGAGCCATCTGCAGGTTATTACACGTGATAGTGACTTGATGGACAGTGAGTTATTAGAAAGGAGTCACACCACGTCCACTGTGAGGGCTTAAGTGCATTTCCTCCTGCTATGCTGTTATTTATTTCTTCACCTTATTTTCAGCATTTGCTTTTAATTCCTATACTCTCAGTGACACATGGCAGGAGTCCACAAATGCATAAGGTAGCAGCTGGTTGAGCCTCAAAGGAACTGTCTTTTGGCAATAAATCTGAGGATAAGACAGCAAACCACACTTTGGTAGGTACAGAGCAGGTTGGTCACTTGAATGCTTATATGCTGCAGGATACAGTACTTACTCAGACAGCAAGAATGTGACATCAGTGCAATGCCAATGGCAGGGATTACAGGAGGACCATTTTGAGGGACCTCTTTGATGTTAATGCAGTATGAACAGTCAGTGGGTATGCTGCATGCATCTGGCATGCACAAGGAACTGCAGTTACCTGCCTCCTCCCTCCTTTTGGCATGAATAGCTGCCACATCCTCTTCTTGAATAATTAAGCTACAGCTGAATAATTCAGAGCAATTTATCTATTGTCTGATACTGGGCAGGGGTTGGCTCTCTGCAGCACCACACAGTGTTCTTACTAACTCCAGGGGTAACTTTTTTTACTAGAAGGCCAGCAGTGGTTCTTTTGCTCCCTCTCTCCTCTATGTTAATAGTGCCCTTAACCCTGCATCTTGAGGTATCAGTAACCAACGTGCCCTTGCTGCAGAGCGGGTACCAGTGTCTATCATCAAAGCAGTGAAGAAAGGACTTCCTTAAAACACCACCTGGACAACAAGCTGCATCAGGAAAAAAAAGAATGGGGTGTCTTTACTAGCAGCCTCGATCAGTCATGCGATAGGAAGGCTCTGGATTTCTCCATGGGCTGGCCCTAGAGAGCTGACAGTGGATTGGCTTGAAGGAGCTGGAAAGAGGCTCTGGTGACTGCAGCCAGGAGGGGCTGAGATGCAAAGGAAGGTTCTCACTTCTCTCAAGTATGAATCTGCTATGAGAGGGACATCTCCAATCCTCATATCCACCACTGCCCCAGTGGGGTGTGCTTCCCCTGCACTTGGAGTACAAGAGCTTTTCCTGCTTGCCAGTTAGACCACAGTTTGAAGAGATGAGAGACACTGCTTGAACTGAAAACTCAGCACTACCAGCCTCAAAATATATTCAAAACAGTAATGAAAAATACTTTTAAAAAAAAAAATAACCAATCAAACAAACAATTCATGTGTTTCCTTTTTTGTCATCCTACACTCCCCCTCACTTTCCTTTCCACCATCTGTTACTACTGCCGTCTCCCACTCCAGACCGCCCACCACAAGCCTTTGTCCCCTGTTTGCAGTCCCAGCAAAGGAAGGGGCTGTGCCTGTGGAGCAGTAAGTCTGCCCCAGCAGCACAAAGAGATGTGCAGAAGCAAAGCCAGGTACTCACTGGCTACCTCACTTCTCCGAGCACTGCCAGGAGCAGAGGAGGTGCTTACCGAGGCACTTGACCTCAGCAAAAGTTGGAGACAGAGCACAGGAGATGTCAAGCAAGCAGTTTTGAACAAATAAAGTAAAATAAATTACTGGTTCAATTTTCACAAGTTTCACCAATGCTGCCAAAGATAGATTTGACCTGAGGAAGCAGCAGGAGCACAGCACATGAAGAAGTCAGACCCTGGGAACTGGAGTCCCGTGCCCTACAACCGTGCTGGCGGTGCCGTGCACTCATGAGGACAGCTGTACAACTCAACGATTGCTCATCTTCAGTTCTCTAACTCTGTAGTATCGTTCCTCAGACTAAAACCTTAATGAGTGCTTGCCAAGTTCTTGTAATCACACCAAATTTCATAATTTAAACATGTTTTGAAGCTCCAGAGAAAAAATGTACATCAGTGGGAACCAGCCATCTGGAAAGCTTTGGAGTCCTTTTTTGCTCATTTGTTTGTTTGCAATTCAGCTATTCCACTACTGTAAGTGTAATTTAGTTATTTATTTAAGTTTAAAGTTTTTAGGTTACAACATGAGTTTTAACTAATAAATGAAGGCACAACTCATGCAGGGGTAACTCATCACTGCGCCAGGTAAATTATTCCCAAATGGTGGATGAGGTTTGTGGTTATGCCAAGGTACCATCCTCACTGTTACAACCCATTACTTCTTCCTAATCATCTTTAGACAGTGACTTCATGTAATGCCCTTTTTCTCCTGCCTCCTAAGTTGTAAATGAGGTGTAGGCTCTCAGACTTGGGGTACAAAGGACGAGACAGAAGCAGCTCACCAGCCATGAGTGAGTATTAAAAATACTATTATCAAATCATCAAAAAAAGAAGAGATAGTGATACAAAATGCATTCTAAAAACATCCTTTGGAATATACCGTATGTGCCAGCTCTGCCTTCATACAAAATCAAAACTACTTTAAATAACTGATTAGGTTATTACACAACTTGGATGTTCCTTAGAGCCTGTCTTAATGTTACCTTAACCACAGGGACAAGCTGATCTTATTTTTCATATCTGATGCTTCAAATACAATCCTCCCCACCATTAATTAAAAAAAATAAAAGAGTGAATTGAAGATCTACTCTATATTCAGTATAGCTGTCGCCAGCACTGCATGACTGCTACTTGTGGGGACAGGGGCAGGCTCTGTCCACCAAAGGTGCTTGCATTCAGTACTCAGGAGGACAGACATTCTCCACCTTTCTGCCAAAAGCAGGAGGTTTCCCAGAAAATGAGGGAGAGTGGAGAAAAAGAGAATTAAAATACCTCTTCCTTGCAGTGGCTAGATAACCTACAAACCCAACACTTCACAGTTTGAGGTGGCAAAAACCAGCTAGAGTCAGGCTATGGCTCCTAATTTCCAATCTAATTGCCTTTCCCTTCAGCCCTGGGAAAGTTTGAATACCATCTTAACCTTTCTCTTCACCAGTCTCCATAACTAGGATGGTCTCTCGTCCTAATTCTGGCCCTGTTTCAGCCAGTGGTGGTTTTTTTGTTTTTGTTATTTTTGTTTGAGTGGTCCATTTAAGGCATCTAAATGAGAAAATAGAATTGAACATGAATTGAGGTGGAAGAAGAGAGCAACTAACAAGTGAGCTATGACAGCAAAGATGACAACTTTTGGGGAAAGGAAAGCAGCACAAGTGGCGCAGTGAAAGGACACGAAAGAAATGTTAATGACAAGAAAGAAAGAAAAGACAGTAAAAGATGAGAAGCAATAGCAAAAAGGTGTAACACTGAAGCAAAACCTACACAATAGCCTGCTATAAGGAAAAGAAAACATTGGACTGCGGGAGCAAAATGAGAAGGAAATCAAGAGAATACACAAGTATGTTAAAAAAACAATTAAGGGGCCTGTGAAATGTCAAATATAGAACAAAATAGAATATTCCTTTAAATGAAAAGATACATGACCTTGGAGGAGATGGCAGCAGTTTTCAAGATTTTTTTCCCAGTCATATCTCAGACCAAAACTGTAGGTGTTGAGTAAATTTTTAATTGAGAGCATGAATGATTTACATGTTCACAGCAAGCACATCCCTCCTTCCTCTACCACCACTGAAATTCTTTCAGCAAATATCAAATCTTGATTTCAGTGTCCTTGACATAAGTAAAGGCTGATCCTCTATGCTTTCTGTACCTTCTGAGAGTACATTGTTTTGTGCCCACTGTCAAGCAAAGCTTCAATTAAGAAATTTCTCTTTCAAAATGTATTTTAGTGGAACATGGCAACCTAATCAAAATAGCTGTTTATAGCCTTAGGAGGCAAAAAAACCAACTAACATTTGGATGATTCTACAATTAACATTTATATGATCTTACATCTTAATGTGAATATATTTGAATGCTTTTGGGTGCTGCATAATAAAGAGCCAGTTACTAAACTTAGCAGCACTTCATGTAGATTAGACATTATAATTGATGCTTACAGAACAGGACCCAGAGAAATTAATTTTATGTTGCTCCAATTTCACTGGTTTAAATTAAAGAGTTACACAAAGGGCCTTTACCATGGGAAGAAAAAAAAAGTGCATGTATTCATGGATGATTCAAGTTGTGTGTATTTGTTCTCTGGAAGTGGGTGGATGTGTTGTTACTTGTGCCCAGGGTGAGTGCTCCCTAGCTCAGTGCGCCCTGTGCTGTGGTCTCGCTGCATCACACTTCAGCCTCCTCCAGCATCCCTGGGCTCAGGTACTTTCCCCGTTTGCCTGCCCTCTGCTTCACTTCTTGTACACCGATGGTGTTACAACCTTGAATGACTCCCCTGTCCCAAGCAAAACCAGAACAATACTGCTAACATTGTTGTTTGTTTTTTTTTTTCAATCCTGTAACCATCTGTTATGATCTGAGGAGGCACAGGCAAAATGTTATGGTATTAGTGCGAGGACCCAGAGAGTGGGTGGAGTTTAGGACCCTTTGAGAAAGGGGTCCAGGACAGGGAAAACTGATGGATTCAAATTCCCTCCCGCTCCTGCCAAACTCTATAAAAAGCCAGGAAAGAAAGCATTTAGACAGACTGGTGTTGGAGAGTAGCTCAGAGAGTGGTCCTTCTTTAGATGGCCTGGACAAAGAAACAACTAGAAATCCTTGTGTCCCAGTACACAGTCTCTGCCTCCATTCCCTCCCCATCCTTGCTTCTCTTCACATTTTATTCAGCTCATCCAGGGAGTCCAAATCTGTGCTAACATCTCCTCCTGTTAGTCCAGGATTTAAGGAGTTTCCCAGTCAAAGCTTTGACTCCATGCACAAAGTCTGGGAGAGGAAGGCCTTATCTAGAATAGAAATAATCTTGTTTTTTCTCCAGAGCCTGCTCATGTACCAAGAGCCTTTAACGAGCAACCTGGACAGATCTGCTGGCAGCTTGCTGTTCCTTCAGCAGAAGAAAGACTGCCAGAGATATAATGTACAGATAATTAATACCAGTCAGGATAGGAACTTGTATATTGGGATAGATAACCCAAATCATCCCAATATTATATTATACATGGGAGACAATTACCTGTACAGATGCCAGACCTGAGGTCAAACAGCAAGATTTACACCTCCAGAGCCAGGAATGTAATTCAGCTGCAGCTGATCAATGAAAGTCTAAAGTAGATGGAACAGCTCCAGGTTTGTATCAAGGTACAAAGCGTTAGCTGGAGTGCAGGCTGCAGCCCTGGGCATCTTCCTCCCCAACAGGTGCCATAAGCACTGGTTCCTAGAGAAACTCTTGTTCACTCTTCCCAGCAAAGCCAGGAACAGGTTCTCCCGTATCATTTAGTGTGGTTAAGGAACTTCCTAAAGAGATCAACCCCCTCCCAGGCAGGGGAGAGGTTTAAACCCAGGCTCCCAAGTTGGCATTGAAATCCAAAGTGGTTCTGCTGTGTAATAGAGTAAATAAAGGTTTGACTTGGGTATCTGACCCCAGAAGGTGGCTTGTGGCTTTGATTTGTGCCAGATTCAACACTCTAAGATTATACTTCTGCTATAAGAGGTGAGAAACCTCATCCTTCTTCATATTTCCTGCAAAGGAGTACCACGGATGATGTTCTGTATGTCGATAAGGAAGAAATCTAGATATTAACTGCAGTACAAATAATCCTGAATCATCACCATCAATGAGCACTGACATTGCTAGTATGAAATTCTGCTCTAGTGGCTCCTAGTTAAGCTGGCCCATTCCAAACACTCTAATCTAAAATGGTAATTATCAGGAAAGTCATAAATGCAGGAACTCCAATCATCAATGTTTGATGAAAAGAAGGAATAGATAAGATTTTTTGTGTGTGTGGAATCCCTAGTTAGATATTGACAGAAAAGGGGGGTGAAAACAACAGACAGGGAAGAACCTGTAATCAGGCCTCATTAATACTGTAGTTAATTGATTTTCCACTTAGATTCCAAGGAGCAGCAGGAAGCTTTCTTTGGGATGAGTAATAGATTAGCACCCATTGGAGAGTTAAAAAGGAGATACTTGTATGTAACAAATGTGAACTTTTCCACTTTTGAAAACTTTGACCATTTGCTTCAGAAGTTAGTATAAAACTCAGTGGTGCAGTTTTCATAGCCTAGTTTAAGCCTTAAAGGAGATTTTTTCCAACTGTACATGATTAAAAAAATGCATTGGTTTTCACTGTTTGTGAGAACTCTCCTCTCCTTTTATCATATCTGGGGAGCCATAAATTGAAGCATCCAGCATTGCTCATCTCTGTCTAATCGCTTGGCCTACATTTAGACTCTCTTTTCATGCAGTAATTCAGATGCTGTGACTAGTGAGACATGGAGAGAGAAGCAAAAATTATTTTCACAGAATGAGAAAAAGGCAATAATATCCCAGGTGCTACTCCATTGTGCCTAGAGAAACACCAACACAGCTTGAACAGCTCTAAATTCCCAGCGTTTGTCTACACAGGACTGTTTTAATTCAGTTCAGTTAAACCAATACAGACTGAAGTGGTTGGTGCTGATTAAGCTTAACTGAGTGTGATACAGTGCCAGAAGGGTTTTCTAAGAACATTATCAAAGTAATGGTCTGTCTAAACAACCAGATATGTTTAGATGGGATATAATATGCATGCTTTGGGACTTAACCTTCGTATGGATGCAAGGCAGGTAAAAATGTCGCAGTAGACAGGTTATCTCCTACCTACCTACTTGTAAACACCTCCTCTGAAACACTGGGTATGGTAGCACTGCTGCACAGCCTGTATGCTTACATTCTTGTCTAAGGATGTCATTGTGAGAAATCAAGTATGCATGCAAATGCACACCTGCTATAGGTATGGTATTGGTGTGCACATAGGCCGAGTATTGCAGGCAGGCTCTGGTGTTACAAGAGTAGGCAGATTAATATTTATTGCACCTCAAGATAACTCAAGCACAGGATGCAGTTCTCATGATTTCTCTCAGAAATCCCTGCCCTGTGTCAGTCCCAGATGAGCTGCAGAGAAGGAGTGTCCTGTGGTGTCCCCCAGCATCAGGGATCACTGCCCTCCTTGCTCAGGGACGCTCCCAGTGAGAGCACACCTTCGGCCCTTCTCCCAAGGCTTTATTATCAATACAAGGAAACACAAGCAGTATCTCCTCCCAAAACCCCAAGTCTTGGTAAGTTCATTATATTAGTGCTGAATTCGTAGAATCACAGAATGATTCTGGTTAGAAAGGACCTTAAAGACCATCTATTTCCAACCCCCCTGCCATGGGCAGGGACATCTTCAACTAGACCAGTTTGCTCCAAGCCCCATCCAACCTAGCCTTGAACAATTCCACAGAGGGGGCAGCCACAGCTTCTCTGGGCATCCTGTGCCAGTGTCTCACCACCCTCACAGGAAAGAATTTCTTCCTAATGTCTAACCTAAATCTGTTTTTAGTTTGAGACAGTTCTCCCTCATCCTATCACTCCATGCCCTTGTAAAAAGTCCCTCTCCATCTTTCCTGTAGCCCCTTCAGATACTGGAAGGTGCTGTAAGGTTTCCCCAGAGCCTTCTCTTCTCCAGGCTGCAGAACCCGAACTCCCTCAGCCTATCTTTGTAGGAGAGGTGCTCCAGCCCCTTGATTATCTTTGTGGCCCTCCTCTGGACTCTGTCCAACAGCTCTATGTCCTTCTTGTGTTGGGGACTCCAGAACTGGACACAGTACTCCAGGTGGGGTCTCACAAGAGCAGACTAGAGGGGGAGAATCACCTCCAAGAATATAGAATCCATCCTATGTAGTCTAAATCCAAGAGCAATGCTGTCTTACACATCTTTCTAGCCCAAAGTGTGCCTTTTTTTTTTTCTAAAACCTTTTCCTATTTATACCCTGCTTCAGCAGCTGTGCCTTATTCCCCATTCAACATCCATTTTCCCTTAAGAGGGATAATTAATTTAGAACTCCAGGCAATAAGACATAGGTGAGAAACCAGCTTTCCTAGTGTTTCCTTTCTTTTCTTAACCATTAAATGGTGAAATTCTGCCTGACATTTGCATGGGAACAGGGGGACCCACGTAAAATCAAGACCAAAAAAAGTTAAATAATTCCTTTTAATGCTATGTTAACATAATGAAACACAGGAGAAATTGCAGAAGTCATTCTTCTACTGCTGTATTAATTCATCATGAGTTCTTAGCTAGCAAAAAGTCAAGAACAGGCAAAATTAGTCTTTGATGTGTCATCTTCACTTAAGGAACTGCATGCTTGCCCCAGTAAATAGCTTCGAGAGGTATTTTCAGGAAGCTCAGGTGCAGTAGTAGTACTTCAGAGTTGTCTTTTCCCCAGCAAAGCTGACCAGCCTGTTCGCATTTATTTAAGCTTTCTGTACATGGTCCCTACTTTACAGTCCTGAAGGCTTCTAGCAGTCAGGTGCTTCAGTTACCAGGTGAATCTCAGCCCTTTCTTACCTGAGGTGATGGATACAAGAGGTCATATTGACCTTGCAAAAAGGCCAAAAATGGGTCCCCAGGCTAAGGGAGCTGTCAGCTTGTCTAAACTGGTCTTAGAATGCTGTTGCCCCTTACAAAGAAACTCATCCTCTGTGGCTGGAAAAAAAAGAGAGAAAGCTGGGGAGGACTCAAATGTCCTCCTACTCCCAGTAGGGTTTAAAATCCTCAGTTCTGCAAGGACCCATAATTTGAGAAACTACCTCCCTAGCTGTCTTGGTTTACATTGGTGGTCACAGCAAGCTCGTCCTGCTATTTCAAGGAAGCTGCAAATGCATGCAGGTATCATGACAGAGCATAGGTTGTCCTGAGAACGTATAACCAGATGTTGGTGATCTTGGTTATTTAGCAAGACCCACACTTATGCCCAATCACCAACCTAAGACTGAGGTCACAGTCCTTTTTGATTTCAGTGCACAGAAAAGCCTTGTCTTGATGATGTAATTAAGTATGTGGAATAGTTTATTCCATACCCTTCGTGCAACGAGTGATTTCCGCTAGCCTACTTTTTGCATGATTTCCCTTTAGAACTAAAACCCCAGTCATGATGGAGAACAATATATTACCTTTTTTTCCCCCAATAAGGTTGCAGTATATAAAGTATGGAAGTGCAGAAAAAGCATTCACGCATGTAGTGCTGTATTACACCGTGATTCTACTTGGACTCCTCTTTTAATAAAATCCAGGAGATTCCACCTTTCCAACACAACATGCGCTCACTCTACATGCATTGTTTTGCAGATGCTACAAGATAAGCCCTGTGAAGATGCACTTGCAGACAGAAGCAAGAGGAAACTACCCTTAAAGTAAATAAAAGCATCACTCACAAAGGATCTCGACTCCTAGGAGTGACCTCTGAAGTTGGAAGGACACACGGCTTGGGAAGGACACAGGTAAGGGAATTACATTGCTGATTATTTTATGTTTTATTTTTGTTGTAAAGTATACTTGTACAAAGAAAGAGTAGCTTGCAAAACTGTGTTTGAAAAGAACTGGATTTGTCATCTATGACAATAACTAGGGGAAGATTTAAATAAAGTAATAGGTGTTTTTCATCTTTAATGTCTATAATTAGTTAATGCACCAAAAAACCCAGCGTATCATTACTCTTCCTTTCTCCACTGAAAAAAAAAAAAAATCAACAAAGAAAACAGCGCAAACCCAGTATTTTGTTAGCTCATCTTCTAAGAGCATGGCTCCTATTTAGTATGTGTTTAGTGACAATGCATTCAAATAAATAATTTAGACCTTTGATGGCAACTTTTCAAGAGCATTTTATCGAAGTCAGACAGCTTCCTGTTTTTGACCACACAAACACAAGACAGGAGTCACCACTGACATTATTAGCTTGGGCTCATCTTTCTGCTGTTTTGATAGGAAAGCCCTATTTTTATTTTTTTCTAGTGGTGAATTAGCATCGTTACTTTTAGAACTTCCTGATTATAAATGCTAAATCAAATTTATTACCATAAAACAAAAACAAGTCCTGCCTTTTACAGGCACTGCTAAAGTCACAAAGCCAGACCCTCCTGGGAAATGTTAAAATTGTATTTGCACCATCTTAATTTTGCAGGTTATTACTTCTGTGTTCTCAAACACAGAGAGCAGCCTTACTGGTAGTAATAAGTCTGCTTACAACAGACCCAGTGATTCCACATTTACTCACATGGATGCTGAAAGCAGGGACCCTGCTCAGCAAAGCGCTCTGATTTGTTGACAATAATTGTGGCAGTTAAACACTTGTAAGTGAGGATCATCTTAAGCACTTTTATGTTTGGCTGCATACAACCACACCCTATTCTGGTATTCACACCGACAGCTTCACTGGCAATAATTTTAAATTAAGCAGGGTATCTACCCCTTTGATTTGTTACTTATGAACATAGCTAGCTGGTGTAAGCAGCTCACCTTGTCCTGCACGACATGTCTCAGCTGAAGGCAAAATCAGCTCCAACCTGGTAAGAACTTTTTCCCCATTTTTTCAGGTTGTGCTTTACCATTTCACTTTGTTCAGGGAAGGATATTTAGATTAAAAAATGCTTTGAAATAAAGAGATCAGCTAAAAACACACTAAACATTCAATATTTCCTTTGCACATGCTCATGGAGATGTTATTTTCAACCTTATATTGTTTGCTGTTATCAACATAATTTTATGTAGGTGCACACCCTACATAAGGTGCCAAGCTGCATAGTGTTCTGTTTGATTCAGTAATAACTTAAATTTAGCAATTTTCTGATTGGAAATAATGCCACTATTCATGTGCCCTTGTACCAACTCCCAAGCTACTGCCTGGCTCTCTTGATAATATTACATTCCTGATGCACATTATCTCAGAGGTCAATGCAAAAGGAAAGGTGTTACACAACTCTCAAGAACAAATCCTCCAAGGAGGAGATTTCAGATAGGCACAGAAATGTTATAGGCTAATCTTGGCACAGCATCTGCTGGGTTCTTACACACTTTTAATATATGTAGCGCTCCCTTTCTAAGTGTTACCTATAGCTGAGATATCTGCACTTCTTCAGTACACTTAGTGTAGTCATCAGGATATCTGGTACAAGAATGGTAAAGAGCACCAGTCTAATAGACTAAACTGGGGGAGATACGAGCTTATTCTTATTTTTGAGGTTACATGGAGGTTTTCTTAATAGCTTTTGTTACTATGTGAGTAACCTGCAAAGGCAAATACCTAAAGATGGCGATCTAAATCCAGGTGAGCTGAGCAATGGCAGTCAGTTTGTATTCAGAATTTTGCTTCCCCTACAGACCCACATTCGAAATTTTAAATTTAGTTTCTTGGTGGCTTGATTGCTGTATCTGAAAATGATGTGTAACGTCCTCTATCAGAACAAAAGGCTAAAACTGAGTCAGCATGACACTATGCATGAGCACAGTGTAAGCTGGAGGTACGAGAGCCAGCCTTATAGTAGCTTGGGTACCAAAACACACATCAGCCTATGCTGAGCTCCCTGCTGCTGCAGCCCACCACCTCCTGGCAGCCAACCTTTCTCCTGCCTCCCTGTATCACAGCCCAGTCACTTGTGCAACTGCAATGCAGGCACAAGCCAAGGCTCATGCAGTCTTGGTTGAAAGTGAGAAGCCATGCAGCTTCAAACAGCTTGCATGGCCCGACACAAGGAGCCATCAGCTAATGAGCATTAATGGGGATGAGAGCACCTCTAGGCTTCTGCACTCCCCACCCCCAGATCTGGAGATCTGTGCTTCTTGTAGCGAGTTGCATGTGATTGTGTATGAAAGCTGTCAAGAGCTAGAAATTAAAATATTTGATTTGCCTGAGAGGAAAGGACTTACTGATACAAGCCAGGAATTGTGATGAGATCTTGTTTACCAGGCAAGCGTGGGGCAAGAAATCAATACACCAAAATTGCTATGACCAGAAATTAGACTCACTTAATGAACAAAATTCATTAAGACGAGCTATGCCTCACATCACACCTTTGCATGACTGATTTAATGTTACTTCCTTTTTCCTTTCTCCCAGAATGACCCTTTTAGAGCAAAACATTTATACAGTGTCACTTGAACAAATCTGAAGGAGACAGTAAAGATATTGACAGTCCTTTATAATGAAACACTCGCTAATAAAGGTTTTCATTAAAATGGTGTTGAAAAAATTAAGAGAAAATCACAAATGTATGCAGAAAGTCACTTGTGCAACATCTTTGGCAATTGCTTTTAAAGAAGCTTTGATGAGAACACTTTATATTTTTTTTTCCTATTCTTTTCCTCTTAAACATCAATTGTCCCACACTCGCACTGGTTGTAGTCAAATAGGTAAAAAACTTTTCCTATTGGCATCATGCTAGGAGTTATTCTGCAAAAGTGATCTGAAGATGAAGCGAGAGGCTTTATGAGCCAGAGAAGTAGCCAACACAATAACAGGAGTGTGTGAAATAGTAGAACTAGTTGGTGACTGGATTACTAATAGAGCTAGGGAGCTCTGGAGAAGGCACAGGACTGGGAGAGAGATGTGAAGTACCAGTATCAAATAAACTCAGTGTATTTCATGCTAATATGCCGTTCTTCAGCTAAAGGACAGAAAGCCCCAAGGCGCTGCTCATGCAAATCAGCGTGGTGCTGCTGACTAACAGCACCTCTGGCTAATTTAGGCAAGCAGAAGAAAATAAACCAAATAAAAGCAACAGAAGGGAAGATTTATCTGTTGTATCTTCCTTTCAAACTGATAATGTTGGGATGGCAAATGAGACTTGGCAGAAGGACCACCAGTTTGGGGTACAAGCATCTGGTATGTTTGCTGTATGCACATTTGTATAAAGCATATTTGGGGAGATGGGGGTGAGGGAGAAGGAACACTGATACTTCTTTTCTCTCCTTCCCCCCCACCCTTTTCCCTCCAAACAGAAATATCCTCCAGCCAGTGCAAGAACAGCAGTGCATATACTTGCAGACAGGAGAAAAAAAAAAAGCTTCAGTCTATATAGATACACGTATGCATTGCTGGCAATCGGTAGAAAGCATGAATTGTCTGCTTCCTCATACATCCTCACCCATGAGCTCAGATTTCACGTGAACACACTAACTTGCTGTTGTGGTGCAAGAACGTGCCTAGCCCTCAGGCAGAACTATATAATAGTATTTGCACTGCCAGCGGATTAAAATTCAGTTTAACATGTATTAGCCCACGCAGAGCTGAACTGGCAGCAAAGAGAGATGAACGGGGCTCTACTTCGCACTCTGCTGTGCTGCCCTGTCAATCCAGGAGCTGATAGTGGTTATTTTTATCTTTGCAAAGTAGGTGTAAAACACTTAAATCATTACAGTTGTGCCTAGACTGGGAGGCAGAGGTGTGTCAGCACACCCTGTGGTGCTGGTACCTGATTACTTGGGATGCGAGGCTGGGCTCAGGCAGGGGTGCACAAGGCAGGCGTGCCAGGGAGAAAGCAAGTGGTTCAATTGGATCCAAAAGCTGAGAGATGCTACATGATCTTATGGTCTGCTCATAGCCCTGGGTAGGGTCTGTCACTCTCACTGGCAAGTCTTCTGAGCTGCACCAAAAGAGTGGTTTTGTTAGGAAGAAATCTTAACGAGGGAAGTGTGCTATTGCTATTTTAAAAAATAAATTCAATAGGAACTGGAGTTTCAACTTTTGAAGGCACAGAGATCCAAAGTGATGTAACTGTGGGTGGCTTTAATTGCAACCATTTTCAGACTGAAGTTTGAGCCCCATTCTTTGTGCAGATCCTCCTTTCAAATAGCTCAAAGAAGGATGAGGACCAAGTTGCATTTAAGCCTGACTATGGGTCATTCATCTACATGTCTGATAGACAAGATGACATTTCATTATATATGTCTTTGCCTTTCTGATTTAAGCAATAGCAGATCTTTCCTAGGAAACCTACAGAATTTGACCAGTGCTAAATTTGAAATTACCTCAAAGCAGCTGGTTTTACAAGAAAAAAAAGGAAGACATTCTATTGATTAAACTTACCAGCTTAAAATTATTTCTTCAAAGTTCATCCACTGAAGTGAAAGTCCCTATAAAAAACCCTACAGTAGAAAGTGTATGCCTGTAATTTGAATAGCTGTCATTCAGAACCAGACAGAGTAGAAAATAAGAGGCTATACGCTCTTCAAGCTCTAACCCCAAGCCTCAACTGCTTCCACAGTCTCAGCACAGCTGGAGGTTTTTTGCTAAATTTATCAGCAGTGAAGCAGTGAACAACCAGGAAATATGGAAGCAGCGTAATTAGACTTCAAACTTCACATCCCAGGGATGGGAATGGAGCAGCTCACCACCCCTTTGAAACCAATGGCAAATCTCAAGAAGCATCGCAAGCCCGGCCAAAAAAACGTGTCACTAAGTGGTTGCATTTCTCTTTGGAATAGTTAAAAAGCCAGAACTGTATTTAATTGCACTTTTAAAAGAGATAGTTCAAAGCACCTACAAATTTGATTTCAAACTGAAATTCTGTGCTCTGGTTTGTTTTCCAAGCATTTATAAATGTTGCACTGCTAGGTAATTTTAAAAAAATATTGGTGGAATCTAGCAAAGCTTTTTTGCAACACTTTCATTGAAGTGGTGCTTCTGGGGTAGTGAGGCTATGGCACATTTTCTGAAGGATGGATTAAAACATCGGGTAGGA
Source organism: Aegotheles bennettii (assembly GCA_013398125.1). Classification (NCBI taxonomy): domain Eukaryota; kingdom Metazoa; phylum Chordata; class Aves; order Caprimulgiformes; family Aegothelidae; genus Aegotheles; species Aegotheles bennettii. The sequence goes on along the minus strand of VZRW01006418.1, from coordinate 408,829 downwards.
CTTTCCACAAGTGCCAAATCCTAGTGACATTCTAGATTATCTAAGCATATTTTCCTGTTTTGGAAAAGAAAAAAAGCATTCAATTTTGAAAATTTTGCCTATTTATGCTTTAGTTTCTCAAAAAAAATATCACTGTTTAGGGTGATGTTTTTGAAATGGATGTTGAGAAAAATGCTACTCTGATCTGAGGATCCCTGGTTTGTCATTAAATTAATACTGTGTGTTAGTTACCCTCCTCATCTATGAAAAATCAAGTCATAAATCTTTCTGGCATCTCTGTTAATTTTCCTAATTACAATGTATAGGACTGACAAACAAAGCCATCTTTGTTTTCTGATTTGTATGTCTGGAGAGGCTTGTGAGAAGGGCTGTGTAGTTGTGGAGATAAACCCTCTAATTTCACATTAATATATGGTGGAAAGAGAAAAGAAATGGGAGCTGCCATAGAGTATGAAGTACAATATATACCTTGCATTAGCATTTCTGAGCTAGAGGAATGGGCTAACAAGATTTAGGTGGCATAATATTCTGTATTCTATTTTAAAAGTATCATTATCATCAGAGAACATTTAATATAAATCCTACCTACGGATTCCCTGCAGGAATAAGGTGGCCTAGCTAACAGAGTCTTGATTTATTCAATAGAAAATACTCCTTTTCCTCTAAAATTCAGACAGGGCACCTACTTCTACCATCTCCATGGTTCAGCTGCCAATGCAGAAATGTTTCTTTGTATCCAGGGAGTACCTGGGTGCTGCTGCATGTCCTTATGTACAATGGTCTGCATTCATATGCTTTGCGAGAAAGAGCAAACAAGGACACAAGCAATTGCTAAACACACAGAAACTTATACAAGCTCCCAGAGACACACCACTTCTCCCAACCCCTGCCAAGATTTTCACATAACAACCTGTTAACAGGCACATGAAGGAAATCAAAACAAGAGCAGGATGTGCTGCCTTAGCTCTTCCCTTTGCAGCCTTGCAGGAGAAAGGAGAAAATCAGGGTCCTCACAACCCATAGCCTATAAAACCTGTGTCAGTACAGCTTTACCTGTTCCCCAAATATGCTTTTAGTTCTCATTTATCAATCCTGCCTCATGAAAACGCTGTGCCATAGACACATGTTCATCTCATTCATTATTTGGGGCCACCAGGAGCACGAACGCTCCTTAGACCTGATGAACGCCCCTGGTTTGGGGCACATCCTGCAGCTGGAGCAATGCAGCAGATCTGGTCTGAGTTGGAGGCTCCAGTTGGTAATGCACATTGGGGGTGGTCCTTGAGGGGATCTAAAATATCTATAGATGGAGTAAGTCTTACTCTTCAGCATCCCAGTGGGTGCTGACCCGCTTACAAATTCCAGTCCTAAATTAGGCATGCTAGCAACCCTGCTTGGGTCAGGGAGACTGTTCAGCTGAGCAAGGCTTTTGCACAAGAACTCCAACTGAACCTCTTGCTAATTGCAATGAGAGCAGGCTTGGCCCCAGGAAGGGTTGTACCATAGGCATCAAAGAGGATTCTCAGGGCAGGAATTGTGTGTCCTTGTGTGAATTTGCCTGTACAGTACACTCCAAATATAGATCCATAATAGTGATAGAGAAACACAGATGGCATGCAGACAATATACCTATCATCCAGCACACTGCCTATCTGATTATTCTCCTATATCCAGTTCACTGTTTTATAGCCCTCCTTCAACCTGGCATCTTACATTAGTGCAAGATTTTTCCAAAGGAGACTTTCCACCGACCGTGCATCAAAAACCTACTTTATAAAACAAGTTGAAATACTGTTTCTTATATAGCGATCAGAAACCCAACGAAGAGAGAAATGCAACCCGGGAAGCGTAACTCAGAATTACACTGCTGTAACATGTCTACTTTTTAGTGCAAGACTCTGATCAGATCATAAATAACACGCAGTGAAGAGCAACCTCCAGATGTTCACCACTGAATCTATAAACGCACACCTTACAGCTACAATTAGGCTGAAGACATAAGGGGGTTTGGTACCTGCATTATGAATTAAAACAGATCACTTCCATTCCCACAGCTGTCACAACCTGGCTATAAGAAAATAAATTGCAGTGTAGGGAGCTGGCAAGTTATAGTCTGTGTCTGCAAGAGGAGGAGATGGAATGTAACTGTATGTAACGTTTAGTGCTTTGCACTGAGTGGGTTATCCTATGAAACCCTCTCCTATTTTTCTCCAAACAATTATGCATAAAATAAAATAGTCTATTGTAATGCAGTTCAAACCCTGCTCCTCTCTGATATGCAATTTAAATACACCTAAACCTCATTTATAAGCAACATCTTTCTGATTAGGATTAAAAAGTGTCCTGAGTATTAATCCTGCATTCTTCAGTGGGCTTAAAACAAAGGAAAAGGAAATACAGAGCACGAAATCTTCACTAACCAACACTAGCACCAAGATTGCTACAAAATTGCTTTTTACACATCCATGATAATTCAAGCATCATTTGCACTTGGGAATGAATGTGAATAGTTGGTTACTTCGGGACAATGCTTGCCCAGCTCCCTTCAGAAACTCTATGTGCTATTAAATATTTTATTCCCAGTACTGTGCTCAGCTGATGGTACCATACATCAGCTCATCTCTGAAGAGAAGATCTATAAAAAATTCTTCATCAAGTGGCACTTCCCCAGCACAGGACTCTGATGCCTTATCCTGTGGCCAAGGCATCAGTACAATACAGCACCTTCTTCAAATTTATCAAACCTCAGGGAAGTCTGGTAGTTTCCATTTCCCCCCTAAAACCCAGACCTACTTTCCTTTAAAAAACTCTGATCTTTGCATCCTGTCCTACCCCCTCATACACCGCAGTTTCTATAATCGTCGCCTTATGTAAGAGACCCAGAACCAGGAGCAGTTATTTATCGGTGTTTGCGTGCCCTCGCTTTCTCCCTCGAGAGCACTAAAATAACCTAACAGATCCCCGTTTGATGCACAAGGGCCATTATGTGTCCTCATGCCAGGTGGTACCCTCTGTCACGCTACAGGGAGTGGTGCTGGGGAAAGAGAAAACAGGTTGGTGCTGTTGGTACCATAGGGTCCATGCTCCGGTGTCCCCCCTCTGCTCATGGCAGAGGTCCTGCAAGGTGCAGCAGAGAATGGGGTACCCCACTCTGCTGATCCTTTGGCTTTTGTGTGAAGGGAGAGGTGGGGGAAAGCAGGAGGGAGCATCCACAGCCCCAGAGCTGCTGCAGTGCACAAGCATGCATGCAGCTGGAGAGCCAGGCTTCCTTCCCACTTTGCTCCTGAGAGCCCCTTCATATCTTTTGTTGCTCGCCTGTTTATTTTCAGGTGGCTCTTTTGCAGCATTGTCACTCAGCTGGTTTCTAACTGATCTGGCAGGTTTTCACTGCTCTCTTCCTGGTTGCTGGCAGAACAACAAAGTCTGGGGGATTGATGTGCCCCGGTTCCTGCACAGTAGCCATGAGTGAAGCCTCCTCCCAAGGAGAGGAAGTTTTTGCTGACAGATGCCTGTGTTTGAAGAGTCCGTGTATATTTAGGCCCTGGTCCATCAGAGCACGGGAGCACACACTCAGCCTTAGGCACATCCTTATTGCTGTCACCAGGCTGTGTAAAGTTAGGTGGGTGTTTAAGTATTTTGTGGGCTTAAATCTGTGGTTTATTGTTCTGGCAGCTCATGCAGTCGTTACATAGCCTGCACTGCTCTAGGTTGATCATTTACAGAGTAGCTAAAAAAGAAAGCTTGCAGCATGCAGGTATTTCTGCAGTGGAAAAGGCACAGAATAACTTCCTTGATCTATTCCAGGGAAGGGCTTTTACCAGCAAACATGCATTTCCTACCTTTTTAATGGGCAGTTTGGTCACAAAATTTGTGACCTTAGCACCATTTTTCCCTGTGCAAGGCACCAATAGACAGGAGTGGCTCCAGAAGTCAGTGGTGCATGCTCTATAAATGCCTGTTAGACACCATACAGGGTGCTAGGGCTAGCAGCAGCTTTATCAGGATAGATATGTTCTCCAAAATCCAGTCACTGCTTCAACCCACTCCTTGTCTTGGCTATTTGGTTCATGCCAAACTTTTGTTGTTTGTTTGTGATGGGTTTTTTTTGTTTTTTAAATCTCCCTTGGCTTTGTAATGAGAAGCTGCTTTGAGGAAAGCAGATAGGAACTGGTGTTACTTCAGAAGGCTGAAACCATTTCTGAAGAGGCCAGAAAAGTTTGACAACAAAAAAAATCTAGTTTGTAGAACAATACTTCTCTTTTTTTAAAAAAAGCTGACTTTTTGGTGCAGACAAACCAACATCCTAATTTGAGCTTTGTGTTACTGGTATCCTCTATTAGCTTTATTCTTTGGGCAAACCATTTCTTCAGTAAGATGCTGTAGCCTGATGCCCTCAACAGTCGATCATCCCTGCCTCTTGCCAGACCACCTTCCTTCTGTTTATCCCATTCCCACAGAAATGAACTCCAAAGACTGTAGAAACCAAATTAAAAGACTTCATTTTTACAACTTGTCACCCAGACAAAATTAGTTTTGCTGATAAGGGAAATCCACTTCTTTGCTAGAAGAGAGACGGGAAGCAGCCGTGCCAGCTCGGGGTATCATACACAGCCAGGACTGGAAATAGCAGCACTCAGCCTCAGAGTTAATCAGTGAGCCACTTCTTCAATAAAATAACCCAAATAATTTCCTCATGCTTCCCTAATTGCCTCTCTGAAATTCTTCTCCCCCTTTGGCTTGAAAAACAGTAGTGCAAGTCCCTTTTACCTTCCTTCTTTTCAAAATCTATATCACTTTTACTGACAGAGTTGAAAAGTTGCCTCAAGTTTTTGCTAGATAGAAGTTAGGGTTCTTGATTTTAACATTCGCTCATATTCTATAGTGGTGGTATATAGCAATGATCAGTAAATACAAATTTCTACATTTGAAATGTAAAGCTACTTGGTGTCGTCATCACATAATCTGTGTTATAATATAATGCTTGGTTTTCACCTGACCTTTAGAAATCAGCAGATTCAATTACTTGTAGCATTTGCTGAAGATCCTCTAGGGATCTCACCATAAGTTATACTGTATTCTACAAATAGATATGACAACACTAATCAGCAAATTAAATGACAGCGATCATTCCTGCAGAGATACTTAAACATCTGATTGAGCTGGTACATGGACCTACACAGCTTACAGCTTCAGTCTGCAGGAGATACTGCTGTCATGCATAGGAAATGCTGACCTTGCAAGCAGGAACCTGTAGGTTACTTAAGATGTCTGATAAAAGGAGAGAGAAAAAGCCTGATGCCTCCCAGCAAGCGCCAATGGACATTGATGGATGGTAACTCCAGTCCTTTCATTAGTATTTTGACCTGATGCTGCCACCTATTCGACTTTACACGATTATTTCCAGACTGACCAGGCCTGGGCACTGTCTAAAAGCCACTCTTTCCCCAGGATGGGGTTAGGCATGGCAGAGCCATCACTGCCCCGCACCAAGATGCTGCCTCCCTCCATGCAGTCCTTGCCAAATGGACCTAAGACAGTACCTACTGGAGGTATACTCAAGGATAGGTCAGCCAAATGAGCACTGAGAGCATCCTGCACTCACAGGCAGTGTCACCTTGATTTGGCCCCATCCTCAAGCCTCTCATTAGAAGCAGGTGCTGCAGGAGGTGCGATCACATCCTCCACCACAAGCTGTTATTTTGACAGCTCTATTACAGTCATATAGAAACAACTCCTGGGAAGTGTAAAGCACTGTAAAAAAAGTCAGGGAAATCATCTGTCCTGCAATATGCCAGCTTTCACTGAGAAAGAGGACTAGATACCAGTGAGAAGATATGCAATGGGTTCTTCTGGCTTTTTCTTGTCATAGCTGGTTATTGTCCACCTGAAAACCACCATTTCTCCTCCTACTTCTGTCTGCTTAGTCCGTCTCCTGTTTATTTCATAACAACACTCTCCCCCAGGAGATGAATTAATTTTTCATATGAGCATGAAAAACCTCAACCACAACCTCAGCTGAGGTGAAGAGATGAACAGCCCTTTCCTGAGATACCCTTCTTGGAAAGATGCCAAACAAGCTCATCCCAGGAATGCTCAGAGTTTAAGTTCCAACTCTGTATCCACATGAAGTAGTACCATTTGTAGGAGACACCACAGTGATTTCCTTCCCTAAGTGTCATCAGTGCTGTGTCCTTGTGTGCTGATGCGTGCTGTACATGTCCATGCCAGGACTTTGGTGAGGGGAGCAGCTGCATTTCTTGGTTTCACAAGTGTCATCTCCTGTATAGACAAAGACTTAACCTCATGTGAAAACACAGCAGCCCTCAAAGGAGCATGATAGAGTCTGGAGCCACCTCTGAAATAACAGTAGAGCCACACGCTCAGCTCAGTGTTTGGCTGCAGTGAGGCAGCCCTGCTGGGACACAAATTGCATGCTCCCACTGCTCTGCTGCTCTGGAAGCCTGCAGCATTGCCTGGAGGGGTTGGTCACCAAAAGAGTTCTTTGCCCTGCACAGCCTTGGATGATAGAGATCCACCTTCCTACACCAGCAACATGCTGGGAGTGAATATATCCAGCCACTCAAACACCAAAAAAATTCTTTTTACTTTTCTTTCCCTTCTAACCTGCACACAGTGCTTTGTAGCAACATCATCTGATAACCCAACATGAACAGTCCCGAGCATTTATATTTCATCATTGGCATTCTCCACAGAGACATATACACAGTTTTCTCTTATTTACTATTCCTCCCACCTTGGGGAGGGAAAGCAGCAGAAGTGTTGATGGAGGAGCTCCAGTCACACTCTCTTCCAGCTTCTACTGGCATTTGCTCAACAGTGAGAGCTTGTAAGGCAAAACAAATGGCTTGCAAGGCAAGCGTTATGAAGCCCTACCCCCAAAAAAATGCCTTTCAAGTACTCCAGAAATTCACAGTGACTTTGGTACATTTTTGTTTGACAAGAGGTATCCTGCAAAGTTTAAATTTCATCCCTCATCATTGCAATTTATTCTCTGAGCTGAAGTGCCTTTTCTCTTAGGTGATACACTGCAAATTGGTGATGCTTTCTGGCAGTCAAGGGAGGCTCAATCAGCATCTCCCTTCTGTCAAGGGAATGCCTTCAAGGGCTTCGCTCTGCACCTGACACTTCTTGTAAAGGGGCCCTTGCAGCAAAATGGAAAGTCTTTAACCTAAGGAGCAACACTTTAGCACTGCTAGCAGGAGGCATCCTCACTGGCAGCTTGGAGAAGCTTTAACTACTGCACAGACTGACACACTTAATTTCTTTCCTCCACTTACAAACCAGTGACACCATCAAACACTTCCACTGAAGACAAGGTTGCACAGACTCAATTGTAAGAAGTAATGTTGCATCCTGCTGTAGCAAACCTGCATGCCAGGAGAAGGTGATTTCAATTTGAAACAAAATAGGAGTTCATTCATTTGTACTCACATTTACTTACTGACAAGAAGCCAAAAGCATATGCCTGTGTGATGGTGGTATCTGGGTTGTACATCCAGGCACTTTCATGGTGCCACAGAGAATAAATGATAACCACTGCAGAACAACCCAACCAATCCATTAGATAGTGACCATACACTGTCAGCACAGAAAAGTGCCCTCAATGCTTTAGGGGGCCAAAGAGTGGCAGATATGTTCTCAAAATTTAATTCTTCAAACCCCATGCATACCTGCTACCAAACCCTAATTCATCGCTTCCCAAACTTGTGTTCTTTGAAGCCCTCCAGAAATCTAGAATTTTGCTAAGGAGCATGCTCAGCCTCTGTACTCCACCTGGGACAGCTCAGGGCTTAGTCCCTGCAGGGAGCCTCAGAGGAGGTCTGTTTTGCCTTGTGGGGAGAGGTGTCCTGCTCTAGCAGTTAGTTTTAGAGTACCTGCGAGGAGAGGACTTCATTCAAGCCCCACAGAGGGCTGCAGCTTCTGGCCGACACACTCTGTTCATCAGGAGGGTGGTATAATCTCGGAGGAGGCACTCCTAGCAACCTATCCCCGCACATCCATCTGGGCTGTGGGAAGAGAAAATGCTCTGCTCAGCCCAGAGGCACATTGGCAATTACAGCAACTCAAGGACATTTTTAACTCTCCACTCTGTCTTTGCCACCTTGGTGCAATTTGCTGAGGATGGAGACAGGCTCCCAGTCCCACAGAAACTGAGCCCTTTTCTTTTGCTTGCCCTTTTTGTCTGTATATTTTTAAGGCAGCACTTAGTCCTCTAGGGCCATGAGCTTAGTCAAGGCTTTGTAGAAGGCTCATCGTACAATATTAATGTAGTAAAAGCTACAAATAAGGGCTTTTGCTTTCTCCCTTCCCCCTTCCCCGTGTCCTCTGCCACAGGTATCAGTGTTGTTTTGAATGTTTACACAGCACCTCTTGCATCTGGCAATGGTTAGAGGAAAAAAAAAATCAAGACAGGGCAGATATTTTAGACATGGAACATCGAGGAGAGTTTCATTTGTCTTGAGCTGGAGTAATTAAAAGTAATTTTTGTATGTTTTGAATGAGGGATGCTGACTTCAGTCAAGGCATGAGCTATGCAAAGTGCTTGTTTTTATAGTTTGACATAAATCATGGAATGTTTTCATTCTTAATTTGGAATACTTGCCCCACATGTTCCAAGTCTCTGTAGATAAGTCCAGGCTCATTTCTTCCTCACAACATACATCTATACACATTAAAGTCCCAGTGTTGGCTGCCCAAGTCATTTAGCTGGGCTGAAGGCAGGACTGAGGCATGTTTTAAAAGTGGCAACTTCCAACTGGTTTGATAGACCACTGATCCCAGATGAGAAGCACAGTTTTGCTGTCTAAAATCCATCTTCTTCTCTGCAGAAGTGCCATGGGTCATTTGCTTAACAAAACAAGCCCAACCTCCTCCTCCAAACCCACCACATACACAAAAATAATTTCCTTGGTTATGTTTTTCTCTGGGGATGTTTAAACTGTCAACTTTGCTGAGCTACATTCTCCCCTCTCATTCTCAGGGGAGATGTCCTGTCTCAGGGGACTTTTTGCAAACTTACATTTTGAAATTTTCCAGAGGATTTAATATTAATACACATACAAGATACTTGAAAAAAAAATCCTTTCTCTCTTGAAATGATAATATGCTATCAATAGCTTCTAGAGCTGGTATTGTTCAGCTTTTGGACCTGCTTGAAAATACAGTCAATGCAAACACTTCTGATCCCAGGATACCACAGAGTATCATTTTTCAGTCTATTCCTTTCTCCAGGTATGTGCATATGATGGTTGGCTCACCAAGAGTCATTTCAAATCAACCCATGTTACTGGTATCATTCAGCACTGATCAAGGAGTTCCCTGCATTTCCAGTTGTATTTTCTCTTGTCCATGGAAAGTCCTACTTGGCTACCAACAATAAACTTTTGAAAACAGTAGGGTGCATCTCAAACCTCTAGAAGCAAACATGGGAAAAGCAGAAGCTTTTATTTTGTTTTAATCTAATACATTGGCTAGGAATCAATTATTCTAATGAACATCAATACAAACCTTTGTGAACCCACAGGGCCTGTTTCATATGAATCCACTCTTAAGAGTTTCTCACATGTGCAATCTCAGCTATCAATTGCTGCAGCCACCCACGCTCAGAAGTAATGGTGTGAGATCACTGCCAACACCCTCAAGTTGAAACGGGCTCAGTATTTAACATCCATGACAATCCATGAGTGAAAATCCACTAAAATCCAACTCTCAAAACACTTAAATTATTAATAATTAAAAGCTGTCGGTATAGGAATGTAACATGGAAAAACTCTGGCTAGAACAAGCAACACCGCACATCAATTTGCTTTACAGCCTTTACAATGAAGCTACAATAAAGAGGATGGTGCAATCAGTATTTCATTATTAAATTAATATTAATTTTTTTCACTAATGTAGCAGAAATGTCTTTGTGGCAACAGGTGTTGGCAGACCTGTGCTTAAACGATGTGTTGATGCCTGCACTTCTTGTCTTACAAGTCTCCTGTAGGGAGAGCACAGATTTAGACTGAATCCGGCCCCCGCGCCCGCAAGTGCCTGGCTGTGAGCATGCCTGAATAGGCTTCATCTGCAGTCAAAGCCACAGTGTGGCTCCCATGGAAAGCTGCCTGGTAAATTGATGTGATTTATTGTAAGACAAGTCCCATTCTTGCTGTAACCGGTGGCAGATCACAATTTTGCCAGGGAAAGCAAAATCAGGCACTGTTGGCTGGTGCCTATATTTCTGATGCAGTAAGGCGTGCTAGCCAGCCGGACAGCCCAAAACGGTGTAGAAACAGCCCACATCCCTTCCTGCCCCCCTTTTATAAAAATACTGCACACTTTTAATCAATTACCTGTCTTGTACAGCTCCCAGTGTTAGTGGGTTTGTGGCCTTCACTGATCTAGAATCACTAATTCTGATTTTACTTTAAGTGTTACGATGTTTGTTGTTTTTTGGAAAGTATCATCTCCTAGAGTCATGTGAAAACAGTTTCCATTTCCCAGCACAGGGACAGTCCCACCTCTGCTGCTCGCCAAGGAAGGTGCAAATATGCTACCAGTAACTGCTGTAAGCACCAGTAATATTACTGGGGATAATACTTATAATTTTTAAAAAATAATATTTAAATAAAGCCTCATGAATGTCCCAGTTTGGTCTTTAAGTGGGTGGTAGTACTGAGGAATAAAACAACTCCTGCCCTACTTGACACCACTGGTCTGTCATCCCACAGTGTATGCACTACACTGATTTACACCATACAGACTTAAATCCGTAAAAAAACCTGGCCTCAATTCTGAGGACCATTATAAGAAATTAATCTGAGTGGCTGATACTGAATGCTGATCCTCCAGAACTTGCATTTCTGCAGGCATTTGTACCATCTGCATCCACAATGCTGCTGGGTTGCTGAAAGATGATGTGGTTTGGACCAGATTCTCCTCTTGGCTTGGGGCAAGCACAGTATTATTTTCATTCCACTATCTGAAGGAGGCAGATCTGGTGGCAATTTAAGGATCATACATTATCATAGGCTACAGAAAGAATAATTTATGCCCCTGAGCCCTTCTCAGATCTTTCAGCAACATCAGACATCTAAAGGAAAATCTAGTTCTTTGGAGAGCCATAGGGATGAGTAATGCACCCGAGAGGACTTGGGGTCCAGACATGAAGGGATTAGCATGATCCACCAGCATGGTTTTGTCATCTGAGAGAGTTTCAGGCACATAATTGATGTCTCCCTATTTCATAACAGCCATCTGGATGTGAAAATGGGGAAAGACAAGAGCATGTTTCATGGCTCTGGTTTGTCTTCTCAAGAGCAATAACATCACCCTTGGCTTTTGCAGAGGGCTGTGGGATGCCTTTCCTCCTGCGAGCTTGTACCACTCCAGTTTCTTTCTGATGGTCATGGACTGCAACAGCTCTTGATACCTGTAGCTCTGGAAGATGGGAAATATTCCAGTAACTCTTCACCCAATTCCATCTCCATCATCCAAAATGCTTTTCTGCCTGGGTGGAGCCCACTGCTCTGTTGGGCGATTGTCAAGCAGTCCAACAACTTGAAAAACACCCAGTGCTCCTCCAGGATCTTGTTGCATTCATGAAAGGAGTCACTAAGACAGCTTTTCATCTGCTGGTATTTGCCTTCTGCCTAATGCTGGGATAACCTCTCCCTCCCTACCTCCCCCCTACCCCCCCAAAAAAAAAAAATCACCCCAAAGGCTGCCTGTTAATTGTGGCAACTGGGACAACTCCCATTGGAGATGAAGGGATCTATTGCAGTTCCCTGAGTGTGTAGCAACCAGCAGTCACAGTCAGTTGACCTAAGGCAAATCTAAAATGATCTAGGGATTAAAAAATAAAATACACATCCTCTCTCCCCTCCAAGAAGGAACAATACCACCCTGAATTCATGCAAATGCAGGGTTTCCAGTCTGGCTCCCTCGCAGAACATTTGATGGTTCGTTTAAAAAAAGAAAAGAAAAAAAGCAGAACAGAGGGTTCCCTGGTGGTCTGTAAGACCTCCAAAGGACTTCTGGCAGCATCTGGAGATATTAAGTTTTCAGGCTAGGTATGTGTCACACAATAATTAGTTTCCCTGAAGAGACCCCAGTAATTGATGGCATTTTCTGATGTCTATTATGAAAGTACAAAACAGCTCTTCATAAAAATCAGTATTGGATTTTTCACTCTGTATTCCATATAGGCTAAAAATCAATATTAATACCTGGCTAATAATTCTGACACTTCAAGAAGTTTGTAGGATGAATTGCTCGTGACACTGTGCACTAATTGCTGTGGCGCTAATGAGGGTAGCAAGAACTCGCAGCGCAGTGGTGATACTGCGGTGATGCTCCTTAGGTGCTGCTACCTATAGGCAAACAAGCACCAGTGGAGAAGCCAAGGCTCCTGTGTTCCTGCATGGACAGCTCAGCACAACCCAGAAAAAATAAGGCAGAGCCACAGGAGCCCCTGTGCCTGGCGAGAGGGGTGGCAGCAGGCAGAATGCACAGTGGTGAGAAATGGGAGGGAAGAAGGATGGTCTTTCTGTGTGCATGGAGCTGGTTTCAATCCCCCTCAATCTCCAAATTAGATTAGACAGGCTGCTCAAGAAATACCCTCTATATTTCTTTAAGAAATATTGAAGAAATCCCTTTCTGGAAGAAAATGTTATAAGTGTAATTTTGTAGAGCTGGTTCTTTACTTCTGGCGATGCTCCAGAGCGCTCAGAAACCAAGTAAACGGGGAAGAAATAAGATGAGTGCCGCACATCAGCATTGCAAATATATTAGCTCAAACATCATGCAGTTTTCATGTGTTTTAGGACTGAGGCTGCCAACTAGCGAGTTGGGCAGACAGCATAAGAGCGATTCCCTGCCTGCCAGGAGAGCAGGACCAGAGGCCACCAGGTCTGCTTGGTCCTGCCTGAAGGTTGTCCTCTGCCAGGGATGGCAAGGTTGCCCCTCGCCTCTTCCAGCCTGGGTTTCTGCTGAGGCTGATGCAGAGCGTCAGCTAGTGCCAGTGGGTGCGAAAGGTTTTGAAAACACAAGGGCAGCCCAGGAGAAGGGCAGAGACCTGCTGGTGGAATCTGTGTAAAAAGCAGCTCCTTCCCATTCAACACGCAGCTCCCGCGCTGGTTTTCATACAACTATTTTTAAGGTGGTGCTATATATAGTCAAATAGTACTTTGCTGCAACTATCTCCAGTGCTTGTAAGTGATTGGAATATGCAGAAAAAAATACATTTTAACTGTATTTACTCTATGAGGCAAGGTATAACGATAGTGTCAAATTCACCTTAGTCTGTAGTGAAGTGGGTCCAGTTAAAAAACAAGATTTGTACCACTATGTGTAACATCAGCAAATGCCTGTCCCCATGACCCATCTGGCACCACCAGCACCATTGGTCCTCAGCCAGCACGTGGCACATCACGGCATTGGTTTGCAGGCGGGACCTGCAGCAACCCCCAAGGAGCTGAGAACAGCAGCATTTCCATAGAGAACCAGATAATTTCCTTCTCATTAGTTACTTTGACACAAGAAAGTTATCACAGCTCCCCGACCTGTCACTGGGCTGAGGGAATGGGAATTTGTAAAGCCTGACACAGGTTTTTACATTCTGGCAACAGAAGGAGTGATGCTTTTCATGGAAAGGTACAGCTCTAAGGGAGAGCGCATGCCTGAAGCTGGATTTCCTTGGGAAAGCAAAGCAATTATTTTGTTGCTATTTATGAGATACCAGGATGTTTTCTTCCTATTTCTAGGACTCTAATATAATGAAAAGGAGCTAACAGCAGCAAGATATAGGAGGCATTCCCTGGGGAACGCTCCAAATCTCTGGGTTAAATTAGGTCCTGTGAAAGAGAGGCAGCACAGGAATTTTTGGTAGCACGTGGAGAGTGGGGACCCTGCACTTTCTGGGCTCTCACAGCACGGTGGCATTTTGTGGCATCACACCATGTGCAGTGCAGACCCAGGTGATGCAGGACAGCTCGTGCAAGTCGCACCAGCTTTCTGCCGTCCCTGACCCTACCAAGGGGGTACCAGCCCTGTTGCCCACCCAGTGCAGGTGCAGGAAAATGCCTCCTTAGAATGTAGGGAAGGACCTTTCCCCCTCCCTTCCCTGTCCGACTGGGCCTGGCAGCTGCTGGCAGGTTTCTGAGTGAGGCACAGAAGGCAGTGATGGGATGAAGAGGCCTCTGTGGTCTCCTCCAGCCTATAAATCGCAGCAGCTAACAGCCCTGCTGATGGCTGGGCTGCCATCTCAGGCTCGACGATCAAAGGGAGCATTTTGCAGAAGCAAAGCGAAAGCAGGGCGTAATATTTATTTACTGAAGGGCATACGGGCTGTTTCCTACTTCTAGAAGCCCCTCCTCATCAGGAGAGGTTTTTCCCCTGGATGGAGAGGAAAGCTCAAGAAAGCAAACTGTCTGCTTAGATCATTGCACCCTTGGATGGAAATCGTGGCATGCCACAGCCTCCTCCTCTCTGGGGCTCCCAGCTGCTTCCCCAGGAGTAACAGGCAGCACTCAATGAGTCAGAAACACGTCTTAACCACAGACTTTACAGCTTGGGGTAGCTTCCAGCCAGGGAGTTCATCTGCTTGGCTTGGCTGGTGGTGAGCTGCAAGAGCACTTCAGTTGAGTTTCCTTATTTATCGCTGAGGGCTCCTGGGATGCCACATTTTTACTGATTTACACCCTTGGAGAGAGGCGGCTTGTTTTCTGGGAGACAACTCATATGACTGAACTGCAGAGAGCACACTCACAGTTACTTTACCAACCCTGACAATTAAGAGGACATTACAAAGCCTTTCCAAAGGGTATCATAACCTTTTGGGTGATCACATGTGAAAGTGCCCTCCTGGGAGGGAAAAAACCCTCCAAGAGAAGAACATTGTGATAAGATTCATGGACCTTAAGGTCAGGAGACACTGTGAGATCATCTGGTCTTGCTTTTCTGTCACATTCCTCTCTGCTGCATCTACACTGACCGCATGGCACGAGTAACATGATGTGGCAACGTCTTCTGCAGCTCATCAACAACCTTTTCTGTTAGTACTTACAATTAATCATCTCTGGTGCACTTATTCAGAAAGGAAGAAAGTAAAGGAGATTGTGCTCTAACTCACCTCCAGCTTCCATCTGTCAGCTGGTGTTATGCCTTCCCACCAGCCTCCAGTGGTTTTCCTGTGAAAGCCCAAACTTTCAGCCATCAGTCTATAATCCAGGGAATGTACAGAGCCAACTTCCCTCCACCTTCCTGAAAATGCCAGTACAAAACATGGGAAGAGTATTTCACACCTGTAATCTCTTTCCCAGCTGAAGGCAAGTCACCTGCTCTGCCCGCAGCTCCTACCATCAGTAGGATAGATCATTTACCAACTAAACTTAATCTCACCCAAGAATAGAACAAAGTTTGATTTCCACCCCTCTTTTTTTGGTCTTTTTAAATTATTTGATCCCCATTACACAGGCTATAATCACTTATTTGAACAGGCCAATTAGCCCATTGCAGCTCAGTAACACTAATTACATTACAGTTCTCAGCAATGAAGTTGCCACACTCTCTTGCTCATTAGCCAGGTTTCCTCCATTGATACAGCAGCAGGTTGTAAATTTCCTCCCTTAGCGTTCATTGAGTTGGCTTCAATTTGTTCCTAATTAGAGCTTGGCTCCTCCAGTACTACTTAAAGCCCTTCAAACTGCTCTGGTTAGGATCTAGCCAAGATCATTAGCACCTGTCACCACGGTCTCCTCACCATGTTTTGCAGCCCACCATTCCACAAAACCCCAGCCCTTTGAAATCTTATCAGTCATACAATAGTCAATGTGTTACCTTCAATATTTTCTTCTTTGCTGTTTGCAAGCTGAACACTTGGATTTTTCATTTCTTCAGGGTTTTCTTCCCTCAGATCCTCCTTTCTGTCATGTTATTTCCATAATACTGATCCCAAGGAATCTGTGAACTGCACCTCTAAACTCACCCTCTTAGAAGTGAAAGGGAACTGCGTTATGGAAAGCAGTACAAGCCCCCGAGCCTTTCCTCTTGCCAACTGTCCTATCAGTGCATGCTAGCTGAGAGTCTCTCTTTAGAGGACCTTTTTAAATTCCAGAACATGTTTCTGCAGCCAGCTTCCTTAACTTCACTAGTGAACACCACCTGCTGCTTTTTGCATATGGCTTTTATTCCCAGCACTGGCCCTTTTGCTAAGTAGCTTCCTTCACTGCACAGAGACTCTTCCTTCTCCTACCCAGCCCTTAAAGAAGAATAAAGCCAGTTCCCCGACTCTTAAAAGGAACTAAGTCTGATGATGGCCAAGTAAATCCTGCTGTGTGTATTTAGGGAAGCTCCACTCTGGGCAGAGCTGGGAAGAGAGATCAGCATTAACTGTTTCAGCTCCAGGGGAAATGGCAGGATCACAGAAGTGGTCTCCTTGGCATTCAGGTGTCTTCTGGCTAAATCCAGCTGTTTTCACGTTAAGTAACACTACCATAGCCAGAAACTACCTGGTTCCTTGATGCCTGATGTCAGAACTGAAATTCATATTTAGATTCTTCTACTCCTTCTACTGTTACTGGAGCAAGCAAGAGGTCTTGGAATGAGCACCCAAATAAGCCAAATGCCATGGTTGGGGCCAATCTGCCAACAAGAAATTCTGACTTGAGTTTTGGAGCTGAAATTTAGTGGCTTCAGGAGCTTGGGTGCTTCAGCCAGGGCTGGCAGATTTGACTTGTGCAGTTCCCACGCTTGGAGCTCTCCTGAAGTCCAAGGATATGATATAGTTTTAAGGGGTTTAAACCCCCACTCGTTGTCATTCAAAGGTACAGCTGCTAACATAAAAATTATTTCCTAGTTTGAGTGCATGCCCAGGTTTTAGAAAGCCTGATGGCACAGCACTTCAGCGTTCTCACCTGCTTCAAACTCTTCCTGACCAGCTCAGCGATGTTCCCCAACTCCCACCCTAACATCTCAGTTGGATCCAGACACCCTCCAGCCCCCATCTGGAAGCTGCATCACTGTGAACAAAGCGATGTAAGGCTCACACAGCTGAGAATCAATTACTTGTGCTGGAACTTGGCACTGCACTAGTTATCAAAGCATTCACACTGAGGGCAAAGTGAAGTCTTTGGTCACCTTCTCCAGCTGTTAGTAGCTGACTTCTGCTGCTGTGGTGAGACTGCTTTTCTTCTGACTGTCACCATTCTGCATTTGCAGAATCCACTTGAAGCTTCAGCAACCTAACAAGCTTGCTTTGCTTAGTGCCCACGGCTGCACAGGAGCACACAGCTCTGGTCCCGCTGCCTGGCCTCTGGCCCTTGGTCAGCCTCCAAATACCTCTTCCTCACATCCCAGCCTGTCATTTTCTCTCCCCAGCAGCCAATTCAGTCTCCTGTGGCCCAAGTACAACAAGCGCTGAGGGCGCCTGCTCAGCTGGCTGTAAGAATCCTGCCTCACTGGGCCCTGCGGGATACGAAGACTATTTCTCAATCCTTCCCATAGCCTCCTGGCTTTTCCTTCCGTGCTTGCTGTCACCATCTTCCTTCTGAAATTCTCACCACTGTGCTGCCTCCCCACCCCCGGTCTCAGCCTCCCCTCGCTACATGGTGAGCAGCTCACTGATGGGGCCTTGGCAAACTCCGCTCTTCATTTCACACCCCACTGCTCCTCATTTGGGAAGGAACCCTACCCATTTTTCTTTGCTTTCGCTTCCCTCTGCTCTTTTTCTGTCCTAGTCTTACTCTGTCAAATTCACAGGCTTGACTTTCAGCTCTGTTCCTCCCTTCCTTGCCTGCTTCTACCCTGTGCCATGTCCATCCCCCTTGCCAGACTCCATTTCCCCACACCTCTCCTAGTGAGCAATTTGACTCTAGCTACCTTGGAGACTATTTATTTTAATAGGTATATCCCTTAGTACGCTGGATTAATATACCTGCTTAACTCTTCTCCCAGAGATATTTTTTCACCTTGTAAATTAAATAGGGAAAGGAAAGTCAAAAGCCAAAGGAATAGATTTATTTTTCACTGCTCTCAGTGGAAGGCCCCTGCACAGGTACATTTCACAGCCCATATATAATTGCATAGATGATTAGCGAAACAGCTGGGGAAGTGCAGAAGAAGTAAAGCTGCTATAATTTGTCAAGATAGTTTACCAGTATGGCTGACAATCATGCAACTGCTGTCCTACAAAAGCTTGTCCTGAAAACCAGTAAATTTTCTTACTGGTTCATTGGCTGCCGTGTACTTTTTTGGTTCTCCTTTGTTTCAGAGGACCAGCAAGCACACATCTTGCTGGGAGGGGTGGGGGGATCCCCAGGCACGTGCGATTTCTTGTTGTCATTGTTGCTAACATAAGAGCCTGCAGGGAAATGTCACTGACTCCTGGTGGCACAGCCCCTCTAGGGAGCAGAGGGGTCAGGGTAAGGTCTTTGAGGTCAGGAAGGTCTCCTGAGTCAACTGAGGCTCTTGAGTCAATCAACAGAGAAAACGACTGTCTTGTGTTAAGAAATTTTTATTTGTCCTTTGGATCTGTAATGTAAGCACATAAAATTACAAGTGGAAGAAACATCATGCCACAAAATTGCATAGAATTTTTACAAAAATGTGAATTATGCCTCTGAAACAATCATAGATTGAGGAACCAAAAAATATGTACATGTTAACTGAAATATTTCATCCTACTTTGAAAGCAAATCATCCAGGACTAATCAATCACAGACACTATTAATACAATGTACAAGAGCAACACTGATTTCAAAGAAAGGCAAGCAATGATGTCCCTTTAGTTATCTTTCAGTGAGTGTTTAGCTAATACATGAGCATTAATTAACATAATTATGAACATGTTAAATCTAAAATGTCTGGCCTTCATTAGAATTTTTAAAATTCTGTTTATACTGCCAAAACCAAGCTATTTTCAGTAGTGTAAAGATATCTGAAGCGCACGACCTAGTTTAATATAGACAGCTCTATTCTATACAGCAGAAAGTCCACGATACAGCATTTCCACACATTCAACACGGAACAAGGCAAATACATAAAAGGCACAAGACTTGCACATCATAAAGACCCTTTTTTCATTATCTTACTCTAGTTCAAGTAATATCAATATTAAATGATATCTGTTTCACTGAAATAAGTTTGAACGATGCAAGATGTACAGTATTACACACTACCTTACACCTGCAGAAAGTGGCACTGTACAGATATAAAAAAATGTGAGTACAGGAAATGGTCAAATACAAACATACTGTAAAATGACTACAGCTGATAGTATATTTAATCCAACCAGTATATTTCTTTTAAATATAAATAAAAGGTTAATTGGTATTTGCCCAAGTTTCTTTGAAGACTGTGGTGAAGTCCTGGCTCCGCTGAAATCCACGGGAATGTCGTGCTGAAATTCGAAGGAGCTAAGATTTTACCGAAAAGCCTGCGCTGTACAACGTTTTCTATAATGCAATAGTCTTCAGTTTCATTGTGAACACTGCTATCAGTTTATTCTTTTAATAATTTAGACAATATGTCATTTTTACTTTATAAAATGCAGCATTACATCTTGA
Source organism: Aegotheles bennettii (assembly GCA_013398125.1). Lineage (NCBI taxonomy): Eukaryota > Metazoa > Chordata > Aves > Caprimulgiformes > Aegothelidae > Aegotheles > Aegotheles bennettii. The sequence continues at coordinate 389,264 of VZRW01006418.1, read as the reverse complement.
CTCTGTTTTCAATGAGTGATTAAGATTGATTTCAAAGTGCAAAACAAGGACTAACAGAGGATTCACCCTTCCTAGCATTAAGATTAGTCAGATTTTTTAATTTCATATTCACTAATTTCATCATCACAAACCAGAATAGATTAATCCAAAATATAATCTCCAAACAATGTGCAATTTTTCTTTCTTTCTGCTCTAAGTTTAAAAAAGAAACACTGAAATACTGTTTGTTTTCCAAGATTTGAACTTATATATATACACCATTATTTAACTGAAAACTTAAGCTTGATTTGTATTTTATTGCTTAAATTTAAATAAAATAAGTTACTTTAAAGTACTAAAATCCTGAGGGAATGGAAGTAACTTAACTGTTACAATGTATTAAAATGCCACCCTACGTAATTGACTTCTTTCTCCGATTGCTTTTTAACCTAAAGTAAGGCCCTGATCTTGCAAACATGTACGTGAACATTAATCCCCAGAACAGTTGCACTGAGCCCAGTGGTGCGCAGGAAAACGTGAGTTTGCAGGACCAAGCCTCTCGACACAAATCTTCATCTATTGAGCTTGTTTATCCTTTGCCCTAAGATGCCTTTGCCCTTCAGCACAGGGCAGAGGGGAAGGCCTTTAGCATTATGCACTGGCTTGGGTACAAATAAGAATCTGTCTGTAATGTTTCGTAATTCCTATTTCTGTTAGTCTGGGAATCCAGAGAATAGCATTTCTTTACCTTTTCAAATATCCTGACTTTCACAAAGTCTCTCTGTCGTCTGATATAAATTTCTGAAAATGTTCTGTAACTTCTCTCATGCATATCATACAGTACACTAACTTTGATTGTTCTTATTTTAAAAGTCAGTTAAATGGATTTAATATACATTTTTAAATAACAGTGATTAGGTTTTTATATTTTGCTTTTAAACTCCAGACTTAAGTAAAACTGAACCTCAAGTCTTAAAAATAATGGAAGATTCTGTTAGATTTCAAATACTGTAGTCCTAAACATTTTATAATCCTATCAAATTCAATAAGCTTAAAATATGATACTTAAAATCAATACTTTTGAGTCTGCAAAATATATATCAAATTTATATTCTAAAACTACTTTGATTTACAGCACTAACACCACAAAAAGAATTTTATGATTCAATGACTACTTTATAGCAGTATAACCCAGATGTTAGCTGTCATAAAGATTCTCTCTACTCACGTATCCCTGAAACATTTCATTTGGCCAAGAGACCACGCTGACTTCAAATAGAAACATGCTGTGTGTATATAGACGGATGTGTGTGCACATATAGCTATATATATATATATATACAAACATATATGCACTCACACAGTGTAACAAACACAGACATACACAGACACTGACAATCTCCAGGCAGATTTCTTCTCTTTGTTTTCCTCTTGTCCCCCACAGTTCCAAGAATTTTCAGCAGCAAATATATTTCTTTCCATGTGATAAACGTAATATCAAGACAGCAAGCCACCAGTGCCTGCCAAGCTAGAAAGCATTAAATGTTTCAGTGCAAATGTAAAATGATGGTACAGCTGTCAAGGTGCAGTTATAAAGAAGGAAACAAATATGATTAAGTACTGTTATAATATTCTCTAGGATCTGTGTTAGTTTGGAGCACTTTGCACTGGCACTTCAAAAGGAAATCTGCACACATTTGTCTCTGTACAATACACTGGTCTTCATTAAATATTCTTAACGGTGAACATGGCCAGAAAATTACCCATTGTAAATTGGCCAAAAAAAAAATAAAATAAAGGAAAAAGAGGAGAGGATGGTTAACATATTAATTTTGCCATTACAACTGCACTAAGCTTTCGAATAATAATAAGATGAAGAGTGCAAATGAAGACCTTTGCACAATACTTTTTATAAAATGTTCCTTTTGGGAAATGTGCACTTGAATGCAGATTGCTGCTGCCTCCCGAAGCTCTTCAGCAGCAGCTCACATCGGGAGAGTGGAGACAGGCAGCTGGGGAGCGGTGCGCCCTGGCGCACTGATTGTTGCTTGGGCAGTTAAAAAGTAGTATCAAACACTTTTTCTGGATTATCTTCTTCCAATTCCTCTTCACTTTGCAGAGGTTTATGATTTGATTTTCCACTGTCAGATGCCAGGGAAGAGGGGGCAGAACTGTGGTCTCCATCTTCACTGATTTTCCCCTTCATGGCTTCCTGTACAAACTCCAGAATTTCCAAAGGCAGTCTTTTGAATTTGTCTTGATATTCCTGATCAAGTTCCACCTGCAACTACAATGAAAGAGACAAGCTGTCTTCAAGTTGTTCAGCCTGGAGAAGGGAAGGCTCTGGGGAGACCTTATAGCAGCCTTCCAGTACCTGAAGGGGCTACAGGAAAGCTGGAGAGGGACTTTTTACAAGGGCATGTAGCAATAGGACAAGGGGGAATGGCTTTAAACTGTAAGAGGGCAGATTTAGGTTAGACATTAGGAAGAAATTCTTCCCTGTGAGGGTGGTGAGACACTGGCCCGGGTTGCCCAGAGAAGCTGTGGCTGCCCCCTCCCTGGAATTCAAGGCCAGGTTGGATAGGGCTTGGAGCAACCTGGTCTGGTGGGAGGTGTCCCTGCCCATGGCAGGGGGGTTGGAACCAGATGATTGTTAAGATCCCTTCCAACCCAAACCATTCTGTGATTCTGTGAAGGTGTATCTAATGAGACCAGTGCCAGAGTATGGGGAACATACCACACGAGACAGGGGGGCAATCAGTAATGCATTTTTTGCTTGATTCAAGAATATATTTCTTTCTTTTTCATGTTAGCGCCACACATCCAATCCACCCATTGATTTCCATGCAGTCATTGCAAAGCTGAAGGAACGTGCGGTCATTTGTGCGCAAGGCTGGTTTTGGGTACCATCCTTGAGTACCCAATCCTTAAAACATACATGGATTTAACTGCATTGGTGTCCATACTCCCATTGGCTTTCACAAGACCTGATTCAAGCACAGTATGGATCACAGATAAGGCTTTGAAAGAGCAAGGCCTTTATTAAGCTTCAGGTAGCTAATCACACATTAATCACACCACAAACACTGCTCTGTGGACAATAACTTTTGTCAGATTTCTTGGGTTGGAGAAACCATTAGGAAAAAGTCAGTTGTCAAAGGGAGTCAAAGAGGGAGGGAAAAAATGTTGAATTACATTTCTTAGGGCTAGATCATGGAAAGTTACATTATCTGATTAATGCAGTATGTGTCTTGGACGTTACTGGGGAAAAAGTGTCATATCGTCAACAGGATGCAAAAGCATGCAGCAAGAAATCTGGCTATCAGTCTTCAGGAAGCTGTGGGCCCTTTCCCAGTATTTTTTTGTATAGCCTTTGTTTTCAGTGCCCATATTAGGATCTGCATGATCCACAATTTAAAAAACATTAGTGTGTATGGAGGTTTCAACTGAAGACAAAGCCAATTTTTTCATCATGACCAATATGAGCACAGCAAGAAGCAAAAGGGGTGAGTTGCAATGCCAAACCCGCTCCGTCCGTCCATCCATGCATCCGACCATCCATCCACCCACCTTCTTCAAAAGAGGGAGTCAGGTTCTGCTGACTGTAGCTGCAGCAGTTTCACCATAGTTTCTTACGAAATTGTATTTTGAGTTACATTTTTTTTCCAGGATGCATAAAGGTGCTATGAATTCTGATCCTTCAGCTCCGTGCTTGAGTCTATCCTATCTAGTTTCAAGTCTCCTTCACCCCGTTGTGACAGCTCTCAACAGGCAATACAAATTTTCACTGGAACATTCGGACCTACACTACTCTTGCCATCCTTGGTCTGTCCACAGCATGTGACTTTACCACTACCCCTCCCTCTGAGCCCTTCCAATCCCATTCCCCACGCTTCTGTCCTGGTTTTCATCCTGAATCCCTGATTTTATTTTTGTGAGGCCTCTTCTCCTTTCTCCTGATGTGCAAATCAACGTCCTTAGCTCACCCGGTCTAGTTCTACATTCCTTAATTAGACAGATTTTGCAGTTTACCTTCCTCAAGATCTAAGATCTGGCTTGTTCCTTTTGGTTCTCCTGCTAAAGCTCCTGTCCTGCCTTGTTTCTGGCAATTTTCCTGCTGTTGTAGCCACCTCGGTGTCACAGTGCTGACAAACACCAGGTCTGAGGCACGAATGGTTGCATTAAATACACCCTGCCTGTAAAATATATATTTGTATCAACTGTTAGACAATAACTACCATAACACCCTTCTTTCATGCAGTACCTTTCTTTTTTTTTCTACTCTCCTTTGTTTTCAGGCTTGATGTCTACATAAAAATTTTTTAAGGGATCCTCCTTTTGTCTCCATTTTGATAACACTTCCAAGAGTACACGTTTTATCAGAGGAACAGTAGCATGGTTGGCAGGAAAAACCCACAAACAAGGCTCATCATCCCTCACTGCCCAGCTCACCGATGTGGCCCTGCAGCCCCACAACTCCACTTCTGCTGCCCACTGACCTCAGCCACTACATCTGACCTGGTCTCTACTTCAGAGTGATGGCGCTCGCATAGGTCATATTGCAAATTCAAAGGTTACAGTCTAGGGAGAAGTTCTGCCATCATGGTGAAATCATGCTTTGGGTTACACTTCACTACTAAATACCTGCACCGCTTAAAAGAACAGGAGGGGGGAGGGAGGGAAAGATGAGTCCTTCTGTTTATTTATGACAAGTACACAAAGATGCTATCACAGTTAGAGGGAGATTTATGCCAAATGTGGGAGAAAACACTCCTTTTGTGATAATCTGAAACAGCAGAGATGGCAGAGGCAGCACCTGCCAGCGGGCTCCGAGCACGCTGTGCACCACGCACACCAAGTGCCATCATCTTTTCCTGTTCAGGAGCATGTGCAGCTGGGCTCTGGGCTGCTCATGCAGATCCACAGCAGTGTCCGAGCACCCCACAAAGCCAGTTAAAGTTCCTGCAGGGACAGGCAGCACGGCACACAGTATTTTTTATAGTTCTAGGAATCGTGGGAAAGGCTCTAGAGCACCGGAAGACAAAGCTTTATACAAGGACATTAATTTCTTTATACAGGAGTGTCTGAGCCAGAGATGGGCTTCTGCATTTCCCCACCTCATTGTCATGCATGGATTTAATGAATTTGTAAATTTTGGACACCTTCATGTATAGAAGGAGGTATCAAAAGTCAGAGAAAATCTCCTGCCTCTCAACTTCCTTCAGAACCTTGATTTGCTTAATTAGCTCCTAAGCGGAGCAATAGAAATATTTTAAATCCCTCAGAAACTGAACGCTATCTGAACCCAGTGCAACCATAAGCATGTTGTTAGACAGCAATTGTGTCCAATATTCACCTCCTAAAGCACCTCCAGTGGATAATCCCCCCTAATTTGAGCATTTAATAGAAATTACATGAATCTGGAGCTACCTCTATCTCTTCAGTGCCTCTAGAGACAGTCTATATAGATCACAAGAAGGTTGACGTTAGTTGAGAAGAAGCAGACAGTAGACAAGGAGGGTTGATTAAAACTTAGTTTTCTCTTTGATTTCAAAGACACCGTCAGTCCTTCCCCTTGCTCGGCTTCAGACGAGCATCTCAGAGCCCATTCCCTGACCACCAAGCCATCATACAGGACTCCAGCTGCAATGAAGACCACAATGGGTGAACCTGGGTGCAACTCAGCCATCCTACTGCCAGACTCCACCCCTCACTGAATTCTTCCTCAGCGACCCTGGGGCTTGCAAATCTATGATCATGTCACATAGTGTTGGCTATGTTTCTCCTCAAACCACCAGCCCAGGCACAACACTGGCAAACAGCTGTGGGTCAAGGTTAGCGAAACAAGTTGCCTGCTTGCAACCAGCTGGCTCAAAGAAACCAGTTGCTTTTCTTTTAAAAGCCTCAGTATCCTTCTATCAGACAATGATAACCATGTTCTGTGGCTGTGCAGGGACACTGCAGTTCATTCACTAACGGAAAGCTGCCCTCCCATTAGTAGCAGCAGTCACGTACATGTTTTATTTGGCTTGCTGGCAGCACAACAAAGTGCCATGCCAGTGCATGTGTGTAAGTACAAACCTCTCTGCACAATCAGCACCCCACCAGACTCCGGCCCAGTGTGGCCTTACTGTTCAATGTGGCGTCCTCTTGGGTTGCTTCCCATCACAAGTCCACCTACCCCGATTTCTCTGCTCTCTAGCTACTAAACAAGGTGACCTACACTTGCTTTTAGGATTTTGGAGCCAGACAAGGGGGGGGAAATGAGACTGATGATTAGACGGGCAGATCATTATCTGGACCACTGTTCCCATTAACACATAACAACCTTTTTCCTTCTGTTATCTCACTATCTGCCCTCTTATAGATCCTCTGTCCTCTCTTTAACCCCCAACAAAAATGACTTATTAATGTCACCTCCATGCAGCTTTAGTATCCCACAAGGGGCTAGAACCATTATTTCTTGTTCAGGGAAATCACTCTCACGTGTATTTTACTTACAGGCAATGAGTTAATACTTTAAAACTTGGAGGCATCATTAAGTGTTTGCAGTGGGGTCCTTGGGGACAGGAGATGAATGCGTTATTCACTCTTGACAGCTCTGGCCAGAAGCTCCAACTTCTGAATGTACGCTTCTATCTGCTTACCCTTTATTTTTTACCCAACAGTGCTAGTTAAAAAACATCAGCTGATACATCAGCTTTACAAAATGGGGAAGTATCAGTATTATTATCCCCAAATTACAGGAGAGAAGTTAAGCTTAGGCAGGGACCAAAGCTCAGGAGGTGCCATCCTCAGCTGCCTCTGGTTTGAAAGGGCTCTCCTCCACTCTGTTTATATGATCACTTATCAAACTAGACATACACCAACGCAGGCTTGGAACAGACTGTGGGCCACTGGGCCACCAAGTTGTCCTGCTCAAAATAACAGCAGATACGGTGAGGTTTTGCTTGCGATTGTCCTGCCTCTGGCAGCTACACCCCCAAGGGTTTCTGGAGGGAATCCATGCCTGAGGGGCCCCCTTTGACTTCAGCCCCCACCAGGCAGTGTGGGTGACCAAGGGGCTTGGGCCCTGGGTGAACACCACCATACCCTTTGAACCTCACAGCCCCTAGGCACAGGGACAGAAAATGAGCAGGGCTTTACATGAGTAAGCCTGTGATGTAGTGAGCAGTGGTCCTGGTGGCCAGCCAGCTGCCCAGCTGATCGGCACGCGTTCTCTCCCAATGCAAAGACCTCCTGAGCATCCTTGGCTACAGCCACCTTCCAAAAAGGGTCATCATTCTGGGAAAGGCCTCGGAAACCCTTCCTTGGAATGTGGGAGGGGAAAATGAATATGGTCATTCAGCTTAAAGCAAGAAAAGTGCATTCAGGAAAGGAAATGGGTGATACTATTAAAACCATTTATAGTATTTATAACTAACTGTTATTATTAAAACTACCAAAATAACCTAGTGTAACATAGCACTAAAATAGTGACCAGAGCATTAAAAACAGTAACTGTGATCAATGAAGAATTACAGAAGCAGAAATTGTGGTTTCAGACTATCCTGATCAAGCCCCTGTAGGCTTTTGCATACTTGCAGTGTGATCTAATGAACTTCTGTTCGTACCAAGAACAAAAATAAAACGATCACATGAAAAACGCAATGTGCTGCCAACATAAGTTACCAGGAGGGCTGAAGTTCACATGGAATGTTTAGGTCAAAAAAATTTAGAAAATTAAAAAATAAAATAAATATGTTGAGTCCCTTAATCCTTAATCATTTCACATTTATAGAGTTTCATATTATCTTGTCCCTGAGTTTAAGATTCAAATACTGAACTCCTCTCCCTTCTCATCACCTGAAATATAGCTTGTCCCTCTTTCCTGCTGCAGAATCTTCCCCCCCTTTCAGGATTGTTTTGAGATAATTGTGGGAGAGCAAACAAGCTGGGCTAATGAGCTATAAGAATCTAATAATGAGCTACCAGAAGTTTCACCTGTAGAGCAAAGTTAAGAAAAGTTTTGCAGTAGCTCAAGTCATGGACATAGGTATCTGCACAAAACATAAACGGCAAGCACATCTAGGACCACAGATGTCAGGAGCAAAGACCTTACACTGGGCATTAAAAACAACCAGTGGACTAAAACATGACCCCAGCATACACACAGGAAATTTGGGCATGCCCCTGTGGGCTGGTGCTGGTGTCAGCATCTTGTGAAACTCTACTGCATTTATCACCCAGCCAGCCTCCACGGCTTGGAGAGGAGGTGGGGACACAGTTGGTCCATATGCAGCACTGCTTCCATCCGACCTCCTCCCCCTCATTATGGCATTCCATGGGAAGAGGAAATTGTGGGGGAAACCATGTCCCACGCATTTCCCTTCCTGCCACAGCGAAACCTTTGAAGCTGTTAATGCTGCTCCTTCCCATTATACCTTAAAAGGGGCGTTTCGGAAGTCAGTAATGGAAGTGTTTTCCAAACAATTTTCCCCTCTCTTCCTCCTCCGTGCGGCTTCAGATGCCGCACGCTTGGTCTGCACAGTGGTGTGACCTCGTAGCATCATTCTCCTGATGTAAGATCCCATGCCAGAGGCCGTTAGTTATCTGATGCAAACCCAACCCACTTTCACACGGACTGGGATTCATTCCAGCTCACATGTTTTTTAAAAATATATTTTCAACTCAGAAATAACAGAAGGGTCACTACTTAAAAAGAATCTAAGGAATTAATCTTCAAGCAAGAATGTTTTGAGAAAGACAGGCATGAAATACGACTGGTTACACATTTTGGTGAAAAAAAGCCCCCACAAAAATGCTATTTTGTTGAATCAAAAACATTAATTATGGCCATATTTGATTTGATGAAGTTCTTCCACTGAAAAATATTTGGTATGAATTAAAATAAGCTTTTATTAGTTTCAGATTTTCCATTCCATTTGCAATTCTTCTGTAAAACCAGTTTTTTGAGTTTTATCTTTCTTTTGTGCCTCCTTTTTAGCGTATCTTATTTTGCATTACCCATAAATACTTTGTTTCCCTGATCACACCATTTCTTTCTCTGAATAATGCAGTGAATTATGAATGAAAAATTCTCAAAATATCCTGGCTCACTAATGCAGGTGAAAATGCACTCAGAGTTTGGTATCTCCAACAACCTCTGACATTTCCAACTGCAAACTCTTCATTTTCAAATTTTTAAAAATATTTTCACGATTTTTGAGTTCTGATTCCAGATGTGAAAAATTTGTAAGTTGTGTTATTTCCCCTTGAGGCAGAGGGCAGAAAAATATAAAATACCTGTTTTTGGTATTTGGTTAATATATTTATTCACCAGTTGCAATTTGATACTAATTTATATCCCTAATTACTCTGGCATTACCCACATGCGGTGTAATATTTAATTTCACATAAACAATACCTGTTCTTTTTGTTTTACTGGTAAGAAACTCCACTGCATTCATTTCTTCTGTGCAATTTCAGCACAACTTATTTTGACAAGAAGCAGTGACTGGTCACTACACGATTTGTAACAACCTCTGCAGGATACTTCTGTTTAGCACAGATCCCATTTTCCTTTCGACATGTCATTGGAAATGTTTATTTTGTTAACGCCAGCGACGCTGATCTTTTCACTGGTCAGTGAATGCATACTGCAACAGAAATACTCATCTGCGATTGTGGCCCCTTTCTCACTCCTCCCCCATTTCTCTAAATCTGCTAAAGCTCCAAATACTTATTTCTCTTCCCGCAAATGTTTGACCCATGTGCCTAAAGAGAATTTTGAATAGAGGATTTGGGGCTTTTAAGACTGCATCAGACAACAAATATGCATAATGTCAGTGACCTCAATTTAGCTTCCAAAATAGCACATAGAGGACTCCCAGATTAAGGGTACAGAGAGCAGGCAAGCTGCTGTTCTGCTGCTTTTCATTTTCAGAGCTTACTTAATTAGAAAGCCATTCTGGAGGGATACAGCACTGAAAGACACATGAGCAGCAAGAATTGTTAAAAGCAGATGGAGGCTCAATAACAGGGAGAGTGAAACTGAGGAACAGAGCTCAGGGATCAAGTGATTTATAGGCAGCAATTTTTGTTTAATTGGAAACAAAAGGAGTTTCTTATTAAGGACCGCGTTATTCCCTCCATGAAGCAGATTTCTGCTGGAAAGGCAAAGGAGTAACCACTGTTTGGTTGGCCTCATGCCTCATAGCACTCGGCATGCTACAGGGGGCTGCAGAACATCATGACTTGAGGTGAGGAGGACAGGTTGGAGGAGAACCTGAGACTCCTCTGCAGGACCTTTCCAAAAGCGAAATACCCATCTCTGCCATGTGGAAGAATGGCCCAAAGAAAGCAGCTGGGAAATGCAGTTTCTTGGGAAGCTGTTTATCCAGGCCTGGGAAAGGAGTTAACAGCTCTACGTGTTTTGTTTGTTTTGTTTTTTGTTTTTTTTCTCCCAGTGACTGCAAGCAAGTGCAAAAAGGAACATGTCACCACGTTAACATTTGGGCTTAACAGAGCTACTCATAGACAATATAGCTAAGCGTGAAATGAAACTGGTTAGGTAGCTGAGGTTTTATCTTAAAAGATGCTGGAGCGTGGAATCCTTAAAGAAAACCTAAGGGTACGCAGTATGAGAGATGGTACAGGGAACAGCACTGCACAAGGCAAACAACAGCCAGCACGGGAAATGTCTTTACACTGACTGCAAAGCTCCATTAATGATTGCTGTCCTCAGACAAGGACATCTCAGGCTCAGTGTATGCTCATCACTGCGTTTTCTAATAGTGGTTACTTTTCAGACCATGATAGACACAAAAGACACCAACTCCAGGACCTTCTCTCTGCCAGCCCCACCCCACACTCTTTTTCTCCCAGATGAAGCTCCCCTAATCCTTCACACAAGGTCTAACACGCCAAGCCCACACTCCCACCCTGCAAAGTCTCTATGATATCCCCGAGCACAAGGGCTTGCTCACGAATAGCTGTATTTTTTGACTGACCCACAATTGCTGCCCCTGCCTACCCATGTCAACAGGTTGCACAGTCCAGATACTCTCCTTCAGAAATTGCCCCAAGATGGGCTTGAAGAAAATCCCTGCAACACCTGAAGCATGTCCCACGCCAGGGAGTCTAGAAGCTGTACGCTGTCTTATCTTCTCTTATCCCTGTTATCTTTCATGTTTCAGCTTCGTGTCTCTTCCTATTAAAGCACAGGTGATTTGCTGTGCCTCCCTAATGTACAAGTCCCCATATAAATGAGTCCTTTAATATCTGCTGTCTCATGGCATTAGACTGTAACCTTAGGGCCTTCATCAATCTGCGTGTTCACCTTTATTAACTACAACCTCAATTAAACCAATGGGACTGTGAAGAAACCTGGGACCTGGGCTCCTAGATTTCAACACTCTTAAAGAAACTCCTATCTTCTTTCTGTATAGTGAACCAACAACTATTCCAAGAGCTAATTAAAAAATAAATGTTTGAGTGATGAGATGCCCATTGGTACAGCCCAGGTTATATATGCATTATATATACGCATGCCTGTACCATACCTCTGCTGAAAACTTCTGAGTTAGAGAAGTTCCTTACAACAAAAGCCTAAATTGGTGTTCTTTTCCTACTGGCAGCTGTATTATTAGTATTAATTTCTGATATCTTGCATTTTATTTAAAGAGATGGCTTGTACTGATTCTGTGGAAGGATTTTTTTCACATATCTTTTGTTTCCCATTTCTTCATCAGTACAGCAGTTTAGTCTAATGCAAAGCCCAACTCTACTCTGTGCTTTGTATACTTGGAATCACTTTGCTGATGACTGTTTTGTGTTTCCTTTTGTGGATAAAATGCTTTCTTAAGCTGTCAAGTATTTTTTTGATAACTCTATAAATACGTGACGCATCTCATGATGCATATGAATAAAGATAATTTGAGCTGGTATGAACAGGAAAAAAATTCCCTTTCTATGAGCATGTATAACATTTTAAGGCTACGTTCTGCTCTTTTTCATTATCACTTCAGTAAGTTAGCTTCACTGTAAGCAAACCAGAATCTGTTCAGTTTCAATGCAATAAATCCAGAGAAACTCCACTGAAGTCTCATCTATCATCAGATACCGCCCTTAGTTTATTGGGGTAGATCCAGGGTAAATAAATAGAGCTTCTAAATTGGTCCTTTTATAAAGTGCTTATCCGTATTTTGGATACTGTCTTCAAAACAAACAACAAATCAGTGCATCCATTACCTTCTAATGAGTGATTTTTTTTCCACTTCTATGATGCCTCCAAGGCACCCTGTAAACAGACAGCTGACTGTTCAACAGCACAGGCTTTGGAAGAGTAGCAGTATTGTAACTCTCGGCTCAAGAGGTCATAGCAGTCTCTTGGAAACTCCTCTTAAATGACATTGCGAGGTTATAACAGCAACAATATATTCCAGAAATATTTCAAATCCCGGGTGAACCAGAGAATGCAGGACTCTTAGAGCTGTGCAGCACCACGGCAGCTGAGCAGGATGTCTCCAGGGGGCCCTGGAATTCATGAGGCTCCTTTATGTATGATGTGTTTTGCCTAAAAGTGGAAGTGAGAGCTTCTAGCTATTTTTGAAAGAGGAGGGATACAAAAACCAAAAGCTTCAGGTGCTTAAGGCTTCCTGTGTGAGGGCCCAGGAGCCAATGAAGTAGAGATGTGAAAAAAATGTGGTGAAACCCACACCACAGCTTTTGGATCCTTGCCTAAACTGAACCATGAATACAGTTTAAACAAAGTGTTTTTCAGTCTATCTATAATGATCTACAATAATCTATCTACAACAGATAATCATAGTGTCACGTGTGTCTGACTCTTGGCAGGACACCTCTAACACGTTCGATCAGTATAGCAGAAAATTCCTTCTGAGCACAGACATTTCTTCTCAAATACAAGAATGAAAAGGAAACAAATAATCTATTTCTCTGTCTCTCTCTAGTGGCATCACTGTGCTACTCAGTGGAAAAGGAACAGAGTCATCCTATGATTAAGTCTGGCACCTCCTTTCACTGTGATATCCCGCTCTGCTCTTCCAACTCAGCCCAGACTCTAAAGCCTGCTTCGAGTAATAAGAGCTCCTTACATACACTGAGGTCTGTGTATCTCTGTGTTTCTTAAGGTACATGCTCACTGTAATTTCTGTGTCATTGATAATTGTCAGGGAACTGCATGGAGGTTTAGAAGTAAGCCATCATTAGTTCAAAAAGTAATCACAGTGATAAAGCCTTATGCTGCCCTTTGACGTTTAACTTGCACTGACTATACCTATTCACATCAGAAAGCCTCTGCAGGATGGAGCATCGTGGAAAAGTCTGCTTGGAAAATTACAGAGCAGTCAGTCCTTCTGTTAATATCCTGTTAAAAATGAACGTTTTTAGACTAGAAAGCAAGCACACTCCGTATAAAGATCAAAGCCTGAAAAGTTTCTTTGAAAATCTTTTCAAGCAGTTGCAGTTCTGCAATCCCTTGTAACAACACAGGCTATTCCAAAATATTTCCCAACTCATTAACAACATGAATCTGGCTTCCTCTTTACTATTAACAGAGATGTGCATTGACTTTCCCCAAACGATGATCCAGTTTAGTGACCAACCCATTATTTTCTAACATAACAAGCTAATAAAAAAACCTATTTGGAACCCAGTAGAAGTTAAGAGCAGAGACAGAGCTAACGGTGCTCATCTTCCATCATCCAGAAATGATGGTTCAGTGTTCTGGCCTTTGTACTTCCAAGTGTCAGGAAAGTTTTGAGGCTGAGTTTAACAATGATGAAAATTTGAGACTTGATTCAAATTTATATATTGATGTATATGTTTGTTATTTTATAATGAACATCAAATGGAGAGGTATCATTGCTACTAAGGATACAGAGTCTAACACTGTTTATGGCTGCTCTGTGTTTATGTATTACTATTATCTTCCCATCTCCCTACTTTCACCATTATTTCATCCATTTATCCACCACTTCTCATTCTTTTGTGCTGTATTACACAACACACTATTTTATTTTTTTTAATTTGGGGAGCAAAATTACTGTGGAATTTTAACTGCAACTCTTGAAAACTTTATAGCTTAATGTAAGAGTGGCACTGCCCAGAGGTTCAACCTCATTAAAAATAGCCAGGTTTTTACTTCCCAATACTACAATGAACTTAGAAAAAAACCTCCTCTTCTTGTCTGTACTGCTGTTACTGGATTAAGTAGCACTATGCAATGGGAAGTTAATGGAGTTATCCTCATGATTTAAGTTCAAGGCATTAATATTTCAGCTCAGTTCAGGTTTTTTATTTAAACTTTTTTTCAAGGTTTGCTGACTACTGCAAACTCAGGCAACTCTCTAATTACTCATCAAGATTAAATGAATGATGCATAAAACTTTATTTCAGTGATGTTCAGCAAGCATCCCACAATGCAAAAATTGATATAGAATGTAACTTTAATAAAGTTAAATAAACAAGACAAAGCCTGTTTCACTGCTGTGCAGAGTAGCTTGAACTCAAGGCTGCTAAAGGGCATACCCGAAGTTACTTAAGTCTACAAGAAGACAGTGACTGACTTTGATGGGTTTTGAATCTACTGTACCAGCAACCATGTAAATTCAGGCATAAACTAACCAGGTCAAATGAAGGAATCACTGTCAGAAAATGGCAAGTGCATACTCTTCCCCCAACAGAGATCTGAAGGTAACCTGACTCACAAAGAAGTGCAAAAGCCATGTTTCAGAGGTTCAGGATTTTCAACTGTCTTGTTTTAGCAATTTAAGGAAACTGCAAAGCATGAAAGAGTCTAGGAAACAGGACCAGGTTGCTGCTTAAAATCCAAGCCTGCTTCAAAAGACAGGTAGACATAACAAATTCCCACAGAGGTCAGATGCCATTCTCGTGTCCAGACCTGCCCACCTTTCTCTCAGTGTACAACCTGACCTGGGTTTCTGTTGAGCATCTGAGCTCCATAAAGACCAGAAACTGCTGACAGCATTTTGCCCTTTTAATGCTTACTATGGGTGAAGGACCACTACCCTGATCATGGTGCAGCCCAACCAGCTAGCAGAGATCCTGAGGTCAGCTCTTCTCAAGTGTGGTGGAATATGTCCAGTGAGGTATGGCCATAGAAAATGTGTGTGTCACAGTGCTTGTGTGTTTTAAGTCTGCATTATGGTATGCTTTTCATCTTGCTGTATAGTTGGATATCTTAACTTGATCTCTTAACGATACTGCCAATAGCACAGTTGAGTTTTATGGTCAGACTTTCCTGTTGCCAGGAAAAGGGATATGCAAAGCTCCCTAGAAACCAGCAGAAACAGGAAAATAAGGGATACAACAACTTAAAACTACTCTGAGAATCAGTTCCTTTGGTACCTCCCTTCCTCACCGATCTCAGTGGGCCAGAGCACACAGAGGTCACACTGGGGCCTCATCCAGATCTCAAGCCTACTGCAGGAAAAGTGAGCTTTTCTATTGACATCAGTGTGTGCTGGATTTGGTCTCCTTCTGAAGTTAATCCAGTTCATTGAAGTTTAGTTCACGAGAGGGTCAAGCCTGAACTGAGATGAATCTCATGGAAATTCACTAAGTCTTTGCTTATTTTTCCACTGAGAGGCACACCATCAAAATGTATAACGTGATCTCTTTAGAGCTCCAATTTGTTTTTAATCTGATTTCATTTATGTGTATCACTACTGGTAGCTTCTATCTTGGAAAAGTTTTGTACCATGCAAAACCTTACTCAAGAAAAAAAAAAATTGGCAGTAGAACAAAACCTCTTTCCATTATAAGAACTTATCTCTTTAATGCTCTATCAGTGGTTTATTATTACTTTGGTATTTGAATCTTCCAAAAGCATTAAAAAGTTCTTGAGAGGTCTTACAACTTTACAGTGTATTCTCTGATGCCAATTCTGATCACAATCTAGTCAAAGATAAGTTTAATGAACACTAGAAAAATAAAGGCCTTTCATAAGTGATCAAGTTATTTGAGGAAGCAAAAGAACACTTTAAAAACATTGGTTGCTTGATGTAAAGCTCTATTTAAAATACGTGTAGAGTACACGTTTTTGTTGAGGATAAAGGAAATTTATGTTGCATTTTGGGATGATTTCAAATGATGGTAGACAAGTATCAGAAACAAATGAGATTATTAACTTGCAAAAAACCCATTTAGAACAATGACTATAAAATGTCATCTTTTCCCCATCTCGTGGAAATGTATTTAGAACTATAGAAATACACTCAGGCATTAGATTTAGTGATGGTGAGTGAATGATTAAGTCATCTGCTACTCTATATAACAGTAAAAAGATTATTCTGAGTTAGTTACAGAAGTTATTCCTAAAAATTTCTTTTCACTTATGTTATTTAAACTTTCTTACATATCAATTAGTTTGAAATAATAAGTCTTTAGGCTATCCATTAATTGCAGCACTGTAGACAGGATCTGTATTTAAAATTATGCAATGAAAATTAAGCCGAAGCACCAAGCTGTCTTGGCTAACAGAAAAGGTTTCTCAGCCCTTCGGATAAAGGAGGAGAGATAATGGGGGCACTGAATTCACAGGAGAACTCTTTCTCAGTTTACTACTCTGTCTTGTCACATGTTAACAGAGATTACTGAAGCCACAAGCTGTTACCCACGTGTTTAATTTGCAGTGCATTCGTTTTGGGATCCTACAGTATGACTGTTTTCAGACAAAAAAGAACAAAACTGCAGTAATTAATGCAAAGGAAGGACATATATACAACATATATAACCTGAAGGATAGCTGATGGAGAAGATTCTGCAAGGTAAATGTGGATGGGAAATTTAAATAGTTTAGTTACTCTTTTAGAAGTTAGAGGGAGACTGGTTGCAGAGGAACATCTGGTCTATACATCAGGAGGAGACATCATTTATAATTCCTCTCCCTCCTGCTGCTATGGCTCTAGGCTCTCAAGAAAAGCTTCAGCCCACTCTTTTAAGTCTCACTGTCTCTGCAGAACAATCTCAGGACAACTGAATTTCTCTTGTCTGGTCGTATTTTGTTTCACTGATACACTGAAACTACAATTTGGCATTTGTGCCGTTATAGCTGGTTCATGCTGACATCTGTCAGAGGCACACAGCATGGACTGCCACATCAGTCACAGCTGCTGCCTGCAGCCACTGTCCTCAGTGGCAGAGATGATGGGAAGTGGGATTATTTTAAAAAATAGAAAAGAAGCAGCTGCAATATTCTGTGTTGAAAAGCATGCCTGATGGAGGTAATCATACCTGAGAGGGATGTTTCTTTAAAGTCAAACTATAGCAGCTCGCTCCCTGTCAGTCTTCTCTGCATGCCACACCAGCAGTTACAGAGCTGTTCCACCTCCCTGTCTCCTGTATCTCAATTGTATTTTTAAATAATACGTGTAATTGTACTTTTATATAAAAGGCAGAGAGCAGTGAGCAGCCAACTTTCTGTGTGTAACACTGCTCTCTTTATCCTCAGACAATAGCGTTTTACACTTCTGTGCACAAAAAGAAGATACCCCTTTAATATTCAGCTGAGCCACTGAGATTTCCTAATGTCAGTGTCCTGCACTCAATATGCGACTCTTATAATAGACACTAAAAGATGTTCTCTATTATATGCATGTTCATTAAAAAAGTGCCCCTACTAATATTAATAAATGGTTATAGGAGGGAAACGAGGTTGAATACTGAGTCAATTCTCTTATGACACATCTCTGTGCTTGTGGATGAGTATACTCATAAAACAGAGGAAAAAGGGAAGGCAACATTATTTTTACGTTAATCAAAATAATGACTTCACTGGCATAAACACAGATTTTGTAGAAAAATTCACGTTACTGAAATATTCATACAAAAGACACAGCTTGTTCAGGGAAGACAAAAGGGTACAAAGGGGGTCTTTGATGAGATATTTATCAAAGATCTTTTTTTTTTTCTGATCTCCAGCATACTGTAAGAGAGGGACCTGCTGAAAGTCTCTGGGTAATGACAGAATGGGACACAAAAATGTACACTGTTGTGGTGGGCATCTGTAACAGTTGATCACAGAAGGAAGATTGGGCGGTGAAGCTTACTTACTTGCCCAGAAAACGTTTCAAAAAGGAATATAGCAGGGCACAGGATACTTCAACTTCTTAGCAGGCAACATTTACAATATGTACTCTCTACTTCAGTGGCGGCTGGATGGGGAAAGAGACACCTATTTCACATAAAAGATCTGGACCTGTGAGCAGGCTTATAGCATTTCCACACTATATCAATTCCCGCATCAGCCAACAGAGAGGATCTTGGCCTATGTAAAATCCTCAAACACTGAACTAAGTTTGCTTATAAGGGAGTTGCTGTCATTAAAGGGCAGCTGATATTATAAGAAATTAACCCCAGTCTTAAAAAAAAATCACTTAAAAAGTAAAAAAGCTAAGTAATAATTAAAAACATGGAATTAATTTTCAACCAATTAGTATTTTCAAGTGGGAGCTGCAGTGGTGTCTGTCTGAATATAAATGGGAATGAAAAGTACTCCAGGTCAAGAGGAGACGTTAACACTACCATGGAACTGGGGAGAAGTTACTGCAGAATTTATTCCATTATGCCATGGAGAGCGTGTGCCCCTGCTCAGAATTACAATGATTCCCTGAGAAAAAGACTGACAGTGAGTTATCATTCCCAGGAGCTTCTACAATTTCCATGCTTCTTCACCTTACAGGCGAAGATAGATACATATCTATCACACCTCAACTTCAGCAGCATCCAAGGTATGTGATGTATTACTAAAAGAACAGGGAAGGATTTAATTGCCACCACAGCCATCAGTCCTATCAGGAATACCAATTCCTGTAACTTGATCTCTGCTTTGAAAACTAAACCTGCAGAATTTTCAGCAGAAAGGTGCATTTTAAGAGTGGAAATACTACACTGAGATATCTCTGACCTATATAATAGCTTGCAGAATAAAACTGATCCAAACAGGCACTTCTGAATATACTAATATAAATAATCTCAAGAAGGACCACAGATAAGCTACTGTACATACTAACAGTTTCTAGAAATACTAACCTTCAGTATCAGCAGGTTGTGAAATAATTTGCCACAAGCTCCATGCCATACATTTTACTCAGGCACTAACACCTACTTTGTGAAAATAAAGCTGTCAGAATGTGAGCTACCACATGCAATACCATTCCCACAGGCCATACAGTAATTAAACATGGAGGCTGGCATTGCACTGTGCAGAATTCTGGTTGTGTATAACAGCGATCAAATGACTTACAAAAATCCAGGTTTAGAAAAAATGCCAGCTTGATTCAAGAGAACACCTACAAACAGCTGAAGTCCCACTGAAAAACTCTATCATGCACTTAAGTGTTCATTTGAAACAGCTTAAAGGATGGAGAAAGTGAAGAAGTAGCTTTTAGGTTCTCATTTTTAGAGCTCTCATGAGCCATCCCTACTCAGCCAAAACATCCTAGTGGAAAAGCCATTTTGCATGGAATAAAAAGAGCTGCATACTCAGATCAGACTTTTAAGTCTACATTCTCTTATTCTGTCTTAAAAATTTTATCTTCGGAGTCTTCTGTTGACAAACATAACTTAACTAAACAGAAATTCTCCCTATAGATGACTAACATTTAGTCATTAGTTGATTCAGACAGATCTTGAATGAAGTTGTAAATTTAGGTCATTTCTCTAGATTTCTGCACAGCTATTACCATGGTTTAGAAGGATTATATGCCTCTCCTGCATAGAAATATTCTCTAAAGTCATTAGTTTTGTTCAGCTCAAAGCTAGTTTCTCACATGGGAGCGAGAACTGAGATAACTCCTTATGGCCTGCAGGAAAATTGACTCTCTCCTCCTGTGCAGCCTGACCTGCTCCTGTCCAGGTACTTCAAAGCACTCAACATGCCTTGCCCTGTGGTTGCAGCAATGAGAGCTTAGGGCAGAAAGGGGTGGAAGGAAAAAAAAGTTTCCACCATCATTCTCATATTTGGTTTGGAACAAGGTAAACCCTGGGGCAATGGATTCCTTCACCCCAATTTGGAGCTCCCTCTGTACTCGCATCCATTTTGTTTCCCAGTTTTTCTGCACAGGTAGAGTACACTGAATGGGAATTCCAGCATGCATAGCTTCTCCTAAGACCATTCCCTTGACAAAGTCTATGAGGTTGGGGTCCTGAGAGGAGGATGAAGCAAAGGAAAGAATAAAACCAGTGGTGTCATAAGTGGTTAGGTGACTTCACAGGAGGTTCTTCTCTGAGGTCTGATTTCCTTTTAACTGTGCAGGAGTAATTGGATTTGCCCAGGTCCCCACCATCCTCCCAAGATATTCTAATTTGACCCCAGCAGGTGATATGAGGTTGACCTCGCATCATTTAAAATGTAAGTGATGTATGATGAGAACAGTGTTAAATCAAGTACTTCTGGGTTTTTTTAAATATTCACCGAGTTGTTTCAAGGCAACTCAGGTCTATTCCTATCCTCCTGCTTTTCAGGAAAGGAAGAGAGAACATCCCTCAGAAAGGGAAATCAATATTCTAGTGACACTTAAACAACAAAGAAATCCCAGTTCCTTAGAGAGCAATTGCCAATTTAATGTTGCCACCTTCAGTAAGTCACTCTTTGCAATACTGTCAAGGTGCCAACATATTCATTATGGCCTCGACTTTCTTTTGTCACCACTACTTTGCTCAGGAAGCGTACACTTTTAGTTGCCTTGCCTGTGTCCAAGAGGAAAACAACATTCATGGAATCAAGGCCCCACCTAGCAGTTTTAATCTCTACCACAATGAGAGAACTAAACAATATTTAGAATTGTGTTATTTTTAACAAGTGTTTGAAAAATTTATCACTTATTTTGCAACAATAAAAACATTAAAATAAACCATAAGCATGTAATGCTATGTATAGATACATGAAGAGTATGTAGGTGTCCATGTGGGCAGAGACAAGTGATTCACAGCAAAAAAGTCTGACAAACCAAATTAGAGCCACACTTTATACTATGATCCGCCAAGTGTACTTCACATTTGCTTTCAGTATAGAAGTCCATCTGTCTTGTGCAAGGCACAGATCAAAAATTCAGAGTTGGTTCCTTCTTTCTTGCTAGTACATGTCCATAGAAGTATACATGGTAAATATTTAAAAAACTAACAAAAATCCCCAGGGAGGCTGATAAAACAACCCGGGGGAAAGCACAAGGAACCACCACACTGCTGCTGGCCAGGGAGCAGAGCAGCACTCACAGCAAACATGTGCCTTTAACACTGCTGAAGGTGCTGTCACTGGTACTGGCACCACACAGACCAGAAGAGGAGTAGTCCCCAAAACTGAGCCTTGGTTGTCATTAGGAGGGACTATGAATTACACAACAGCTGTTAAGACCTTGTGTGGGATGGCAGAAAGCCACAGAATGATGTTCCATAGCGAGGGGGAGCTGCAGCTCTCTTGAGAAGGCTCCTTTCACTCCTGCACACGTGTGTGAGTTGAGCACGGGGACACTGAAAAGCAAACACTGCCTGCCTGGCAACTAACCAAAATCCTTTGCATCCAGGTAACTGCAGTAGGTTTTGTTACTAAATACAGGCCTCACTGAGAAGCCACGGCAGTTCTGTCCACAAAGACAAGCAAAGCATATCAAAGCATTCCAGAAGAAAGCAGTAGAAGGTGAAATATTAAATAAAAATACAAAGCAAGCAGGATTCACTGATTCAGTGACAAAGGTGTGTGTCTTACTGCTATCCCCTTGACAGTGAAAGCTCAAGACCTCCTGGCATGACTATTTACAGGAGGTTTCAGGAAGCTGGCTTATACATAATCATGCGTTCTGATAGCAGAGATACTCCTGAAATAATACTTCATTCTATCAGCATGTTCTAATCATCAGCCCTTCCACAAAGCAATGAGAAAAACTTTTACTTCAATCTACTTTCATCTTTCTTCCAGGCTTTGCCTGCCTTTTCCCAGTTGTCTTCTGTTCCCTTCCTCCTCCTGAAAAACTCACTCTCTTACCTCTAAATCTTCCCTTTCAGGCTTCATTAATCCTGTTTTACTGATTCACATTTCATAAATTATTTCTTTGTCCCCCAATTTTTCCTCCTGTTCTGGTGCCCTGGTTAATCCTTTCTTTATCCTACACTCTGGTGTCTCAGATGATAAATCCTTTATCTATCTGCTTGGTAAGCTTAATCTTCAGAGGTGCCCAGAATTCCTACCTTTAGCATCTTTCCCCATCTCATCCCTCTACATTCAGATGCTCTCAATTCCTAACCCCACATCCTCCTCCCACGTCAATCTCCTTTACCTCTTCAGAGAGACATTTCATCGTGCCTGGTTTTCTGATCTGAGAGTACTGCAGCTACTGTGAGCAGAGAACAGAGGATATTCTGATGACCCAAAGGGCTGTGGAAGGAAAGCTTGGATAATCATGCTGTTACACACAGCCCCTGACCGCTGCACTGACGCAGGGCAAAAGCAGCAATAAATGAAACAGGCAGGGAGACAGTGGGGTGGGGTATGATTTGAAGAAGCCACAAATTGCTTTCCTGGTATAAAAAGGATGTCATGGTCAGTGGCAGCATATGTTATGCAGCTAGCAGATAATAATCAGGGCTATAATTGCTCAAAGATTTCAGAAGAACCACCAGGCAGTAAATTGTGGACGCTCCTGACTTCGTTTTGACATGTAAAATGAAAACAACATTAGCATTACTAGATAAAAAGGGGAATGTTTCACTCACTTTCACTATAGTCTCACATTCCATTTCTACTTCTGTTTTTCCTCTACTTCTTGTTCTTCTATGCTCTTTAAAACAAAACCAACGATCATTTCAATTTGATGTGATTAACAGTTACTCTAAGCTGAAACGACATAATTCTGTGCATTACAGTAAAATAACATCTCGTCAATCTACGCACTTAACGGAAAACAAAAGATTACTTCATGCTTCTGTGTGCTGGCTCATTGATGTTGGGCTAGGTACGTGTTAGTCAGAGAAACCAATCTATTTATCACAACCTGTCACCCTCCATACTAGAAGAGGACAGTATTTCATCTGTGTTACGTGGGAGATCCGGGTTTAGTTGAAGCTGCAGCTTATGCACATCGCAGGAAGTGTCACTTTTTTTCTGGAAGGGGGAAAGAAGCATGTGTCTGAAGGAAGAAAAAAGCATCAGCCATGCCACCTGAAGTATGTGCTTGAAGAAATACCTCCAGCCATTGCAACAGGAAGGCCTTAGACTGCAATCATGCCTAATCCCATGAACTCAGTGCAGTTTGGATAGAAAACCTTCAAGGATACCACCGAGTGCTTACAAGAATGGTGCTGCTCCTTCACCAGACAGTCAGTCTTGCACAAGTGCCTGAGCAGGACAAGGTGTGGGTGCAGGACATGCTGCTGTTGGAGGTGTTACTACTGCTCACTTGCCTTCGTCCTGAGTTGGTGTTTATCTCTGGAGCTGAAACTTCTGTTTGATAGTTCAGAAGAGTGGCAGGATTGTCAGATTGTCCCATCTACCCAGAAGACCCTGACGTGCTGCAGGCAGCTACACTCTGCTCAGAGTTGACTCACTGGGATAGCTGTGGTTCATCACGCACCACTCTGAGCACCCTGAACTTAAACTTTCTCTTGAAGTCTAAGGTCTGGATCAGAGAAGTCCTGAAGGACATCCAGCAGCAACCAAAAAAGACTCAAGTTTTTTAGTTTGTGCAGCTACTAGAAGATGGCTATAAAATGAACTGAAGAAAGGGTGACTTTTTAGTTCTTGCTAAGTGCAGTCTTTAAACAACGTTGCCATGCCATTTTCAAGTGTCTGCAGTAAGTTTTATTCTCAGTTGTGTTAAATCATTGTGGTAACTGTCTTGTTTTATTCTAAAATGTGTTATTTCAGTATTAAGTGATTTACTGCTTCATACAGATAGTAATCACATGAGTATATTGCTTAACTTGGTTCTGTTTGTAGAAGTCAAATCACAACTCTTTTATGATGCAGTTGGTGCCACTAAAATCATGACACTTCCTACATCATATACTTTATATTCTGTCATGTATTTATGACAGTATTATATTTATATTGTCCAGGAGCCAGAGCTGTAATGGCAACCAACGTAATATGATGGGTGATACTAGGTGAGTGTCAGGTTCACTGAGGTAAATGGTACTTTCTCTTAGTTGTCAGGTTTTTACAAATGAAGCTGAAAATGGAAACCTTTAAAAAGAAATAGAAACAGACAACAGCACAAAATAAAAGTTTCTCATTTAATATTTAAAGATTAAATAGCTTAATAACTGAAGTAGTACTTTAAAAATTTGTTACAAAACATTTCCCCTCAAAGCATTTTCTTAAACTGAAAAAAATTATTGAGTCACTTCCTCGGTAATGGGTGAAGAAGCAGAACAATATGTTTGAGCACTGTGTCCTCATTTTACTTTCATGCAGATTCATAAATGCCTTCTAATTGAGTCACAATGGCAGGCAAAAAAATATAATTAGCTAACAACGTGTCTGGATTTGATTGAAATTCTGTGTAAAAGAACTTGTGCCACCTTCTTATATTGTGTTGCAACAAACGAATGAAACCATTTTATTTATTTTCTCCTTGAACTCTTTCTCACCTTGGTAGCAGTGAGCTGTAAAACTACTGCATTAACACTGACACAAATGGTGTTATAAGATACATGTTGGGTATAAGATGGTCAGGAAATGGGTGCCAGTGATTGTGGTAGCTTGCACCATTTTGACATGCAAAATGAATCTAAAGTATTAGCTGAGGAAGCAGAAGGTGACAGTTTGTAGCAGAAAAAAATGTAGCAGCAAGAAGGTGAAATGTAAAGTGAAAAAAGAAAGCTACTTTGTTTTGCATAGTTCCTTATCACTTCTCCTGATGCACTTCATTTTTCTGTCCCTTTGATCTATATACTTCACTGGTTTTGTGTTCCCACTGACAAGACAAATCAGATAAAGTGCCTTACTTAAAATTGGCAATTCTTACAAAATTACACGTATGTTTGCAGCACACAAACATTTTGTTACCGTGGATGTTGGCCTAGTTACTTCAGTGAGGCTTGTAACTACTGAAGGCAGGTTAAGATTTGATTATTCCCTTAAAAGCAGTCTTGGAAAACACTATTAAGCATCCTCTTGATGAAGTCCTTAGTTTGTGCAACATTATTACTTTTCCTTACTTTTGGCATTGTTCTTAGCCAGCTTCCCTGCTAAAAGACACATTTTGGTTTGTGAAAATGTGTGTCTGCTTTGCATGCTGGTGGCTGCAGGTATGTACTGGCTGGTGCTCACACGCCAGGATTTGGGTGTGCAAAGTAGGCACGTGTTTGCCAGTATGCAGGTTTTACCTACCTGGAGGATGAACATCAGGCTCAAAATAAATAAACATTAAAAAAAAAAAAAAAAAAAGCAACATCCAAAAATGATAACAAAACAACTTCTGCTTAATCAGACTGAGGATTTTCCCTTTGATTATTTGTCAAAACACAGTCCACTGAAAGTAAGAGAGATATCTGGATAGCATGAATTCCACAGTGATAGAAAATTTTAAGTTACAAGATACAACTACTTAGCTGTAAGCAGGGTTACACACCACTCAAAACCTATACTGTTTGTAGAGCTTTTAACAATAGAGTCTGTGCACTTGCACCATTAGGATACTCCCGATGCAAATGATGCCAGTGTAGCAGACGTATATTCTATATTATGCGCACATATTTACCACAGGGGTGCTCACTAGTTTTGGAGCTCCAGGCATTGTCTTGCAGCATAAGAAAGAGAAAGTCAGAGAGAAACACAGGGATTAAAACAAACACTGAATTTCAAGCTCTTTTCTATTCTGATGGTCATGACTGTAGTTGTCATCATTACCTGTTTTTTAAAATCCCCAAGTAACTTCTTGGCCCTAGTGTGAGAAGTATCTTCCTGCATGTACTGACACTGTGTTAAGCAGCTTTTTGTGAAATCTGTAATACATATATAATACAACACAGAAAACATGCATACTTCCCTAAATCATAACTAAGCAGCCAAACATCTATTGCTTTTATTAGTGCTGAGACAACATTTTAGAGAAGACACACATGGGAACTAGGCTGTAAAGAACACTAATGACAGGGGAAAGTGTTAAAATACTATCTGCTCTTCAAAGTCAATGTCTACCTAATGCTGGTTTCCCAGCAGTTTTCTGGAGTCACCAGACATCAGAAAGTCCAGAAATCAATCCAGTGCAAGTTTAAGCTTTTAAAATATTGAAGTTGATTTTATTCTGGTTTATCTGATGATCCTGAATGCTTCCTCACTTGTGCAAAGGGCCACAAAAAGGCTGCATTTTAGATTTCTGGTTTCTAAGCTGACACAAAAAGCTGTGTTATGTTCTCATTTATTGTGACACTACTGTAAAGAACTACTGCCACAATTAGTCCAGATTTATATTCTTGCTAGCATATAGAAATGTGGCACAGAACCTTGCCATTCACCACAATAAATTGTTCTGACCTGCCACCTCCAATCAAACATTGTTAATATGACTACTCTTTACGATTATCTTTTATGAACATTTAAAAATACAATGAAGATAAGCATGTTCTATCAGGGAAAAGAAAAAGGGAATACTCTTTATGCACAAAAGCTGCCTCACAGCACATCATTTAGTTCTCTTAATAATTCATACCTTTCTCAGTTATTCAGCAACGTATGTGCATTGCTGTTGGCTCTGCCTTTGGCATACACTGACAGAGTTTTCCGAGAGCAGAGCAGCACAAATCACCATGTTAAAGAAAGAAGAAAAGATTTAAAAAAATAGTTTGAGGGGAAGTGGAAAAGTTTTAAGCAGTGATGCAACCTATTTAATTAATGGACCAAGCAAAAAGTTTCTTGGTCTTTATGGAAGAAGCTCTGACCTAAATTATTAAGCCATGACTCCTTTTCAAAATTTGTTTCCAGCCGTGTTGTGTGTTGTAGAGTTCATCTTCAAAATAATGTGCGGATGTGTCTTATGTAAGACTGTTCTTTATATACATATCTACAAACAGAAGGCTGAATCTCAAAGCCAAGAAAAAAAGGCAAAGAATAGAGGGCATGCTTTCCCATGGGTGTAATCTACAGCAGGACTGCACAAACAGACACCTAGAACAAAATCTAGCTCATGGCAACACAGAAACAGTACAAAAAACATTCAAGGTAGCATCTTGTAGTCGTATTTTGAAAGTTGTGAAATCTTACTAAATTCTCATCTTCCTTGGATCAGAAAAGATCCTCCCCATCCCTATCACAAAGACAACACACACGTAGGTTTGCTGATTAATTGAGACTGACTGTGAACTAGACTGACAGAGGGAGAAATGCAGGAGGAAGAGAAGGTTCTGGCTTTGATCTCACTCAATGAAACAGTAAAACCAATTCAGGTTAATTCTACTACATGCTAATGAAAATCACTGGTTTAACAGCAATGTGAGTGAAACGCATCACTATGCAATTTCACTGTTAAGTTACACATGCACAGTCCAACTGCAGTACAAACAGTCTTTGTATGCACTCCTATTTCTAATCCTGGGCAAGTACATTTGCATTCCTGCTTCCTATTGATTACTTTAGTTATAACCTTTTTAAAAAAATCAACTACTAGTATACAACAGCTTCATAAATGCCAGAAGATTAAGTCAGATTATATATTTTTCAGCTCAAAAAACCCCAAACCAAAACCCTCAAACCCCAATACAAGGTCCAGGCAGAGTATCACTGAAACTCTGTAGGTACAAAACATTTTATCTATCATCTTTACTGTACAGAGAATAACATTTATTAAATTGTAAGTTAGACAAAGATCAAGAGAATGGAAATTATTTCTCAGAAATATATTTTCATTAACATAATGAACATTAGACACAAAAAGTCCAGTCTGGGACTCTTTTATGCAGAGTTTGTGTTCCTCTGGTCAAGCACAAAGAGTTAACATGTGGATGACTTGAACTGAAAGTCTCAAAGACTTACTCATTTAGGACATGCGCTTGCTCCACTGAAGTGAGCCTGAAATTTACTATTGGTATCAGTGAGAGTACATTAAAAGTTGACTCCCCACTTTATAGATGTATTTGGCAAATTGCCTTAGTCTGAGAGGTAGTCAGGCAACTCCTGCGAATCAACTACTCATCACAAAGAAGTCAAAATGACTTTAAAAAAAGGCAAAAATGCTAAGGGAGTCAGTATTGCCATAGCTAATCCAGAGCAGCAGGTTGCAGAGGGATTATTTTAGGGTTCATCAGCAGTTATGAAAGAACGCATTCCAATGTGGCCAATTAAAGGGAATAAAAGAATCAAAGAGGCTCCAATTACCATCGGTAGTGGGCTAAAGAAAGAAAGGAAATATAGGAGTATATTGTATTTTTACTAGGCAGAATGATTTTTTGTTACTATTCAGAAGAACTAAAATAACTGAAGTCAAGAGTTCTTCCACTGGCCATGGCAACATGGCCACCAAGAGCTTTAGGAACTACTAATTTATTTCTTACATGATAATGAAGCCTTTTCAGCTGTCCTGTAATGGTCCCATTACTGTAAAGCTGGATTCCTGTCTGAGTACCAAGGCTCCTATACAGAAAACAACCAGTGTTCACAAAACCTGTTATATCATAGGAGGGTACAAAGCTGTCAGAGACTTTATGCAAGAATCTACATTACTGAGGACACTTTTCCTCTCATAAAGACTAGATCACACATTCATATATTCCTTTGACACAGATTCAGTATCTCAATATTTCATGTTAAGCAATGCTGAATTCTCATTCCTCCTTTAAAACGCAAGTGTTACAAAGACGTGTATGTATATGTATATGTAATATGTGTGAGGATGTAACAAGGGCTGGGAAGGACCTCTGTTCTCTGAGGTGGACCATAAAAGTAAGAGAAATCAGCTTAGCTCCACCTTTAAAATAGCTTTCTGTCCACACACAATGCATCATTTTAAAATAAGGTATATAGTACCCGAAACTGGAACTACTTGTGTGATGCCTAGTTAAGCATCAGCTAACCTAGTTAAGTTATTTCTGTAAGAACACAGCCTGCAGCAGTATTCTGCGATGGCTCAGTCTTCCCTCTGTCCTCAGAGTAAACAGGGCAAAGAGAGTAAAGGTCAGAAGCTTTTCAGTGAAACTTACTCGCTGTCCCAATTTAGCAACTGCAACACATTATTTGATTGTTTTAAAGTGTAAAGTGTTAATACATGGATTTTGTAAACAAATTATCTTCAGGGAATGTAAAGGACTGAGTCCTCTGATCTTGATGGTGAGACAGAAATTGCTTTTTTGTAAATGATCTTCGATTTTGGAAGGCTGCAAATTAAAGAAAATTCTTCCCCTATCCCAAAATGTCATTTTTTATCACACCAGTACATTCCAAAGTGATACCAATAACATCTCTGAAATGATTATGAGCAAATGTCAGTGAAATTGAGATAAGCATCAGGCAAATGGATGTCTCATTGATTCAGTGCCTCATACAAATGGAATAGTTTAGCCTTCTTATCTGACAAACTGATTTCCTTTGAAACTTTCTGTAAGGTCTCAGCTCTCCCATCTGCAAAACTGTATGAAATATAAGTTATTAGTTCAAATTTTAATACCATTAGAATCTGAAAGCAATAGCATAGTCTTGTCTTGCAGAACTAGCATGATAACTTAGGCAATTTTAGGTCCTTCTCTGTGTTAAATACAGCAGATTGCACAGCTTTCCCTGCAGTAAAAGGAGATTTATTTCCTAAGAATGTTCAAAGTCCAAATCCTTTTTCTAATGAAAGGATCTTTTGCACAAACACATCAAGAAAACATCGTGTCCCAGAATTTCATTAAACATTAAATGATTGTGAAATAAATAAACAAAAATGTTATTTTTGATAAATTGTTATTAACTCCATTTATTTTATAAGATGTAATTCATATGCCAATTAGTTCTTCAAATGATTACATGGGGGAAGTCCCTTCTGTTAAGCTCATTAGTTTTTGTCTAAGAACAGATTTGCAGCTTCATTCTTTTCTGAAACCAGTTAGCCTCAGACAGATAACGTAGCTATTGCTGATAAACTCAAGATGCCTTAATACCAATTTGCTCAATGGAAAATCCTGCTTATTTTGAGCTAATTAAGTACAGCAGTACCTGTTTAAGATCAATTCACAGCAGAATATTTCCTATTTATTACTAATTAAAATCATGGATTTCCTGTTCCAAACAGCATATAACCCTGAAAAATTAGCTACAACCCCCTGTGCTATTGACTCAGCTGGTGGACTATGTCTATACTTACTACCCAGCCCTGAGGTCCATAAAAACAACTATTCTAAGCAATGACAAAATGGCCAAAGTGAGGTCAGGTGATGAGGGAAAAATAGACGACACTTGCTGAGATTTGTCTTCTCAACTTGACAAAGTGCAGAAGGGCTTAACTGTGGTTTTCAGCTCCGACCTGAGGGACCAAGAGCACAGTAGGTTTGAACTCTTTCTTGGCACATGAAATTTGGGGAACCACCCAGCCTTTCTGTCTCAATCCCAGCCCTTTCCGGCCTTGAAGAGAATAATACACTAGTTGTGTGCCAAGGGGATATCTGCAGGTGGCATCTGGGTTTGACCTGATCCACCCACACTTTTGTTGTCAGATTTATATGAAAATATTTCCAACTGATTGTGCTGGGTACATATAGTCCAATTCTTTCACTTTTGGAACACAGTTAAGTCAGGAAAGTACACAAGCATGGGAACAGCTGAGAAAAATGGATATCTTGGACTGGTACTGAAGTAAGGAAGATTCCACCCAATGCTTTCAGAACATTGCTCCTGGGATTCAGGTTCCTGAGATCTGAGCCTCTATCTGAATGGCAGAGCTACTAGGAAAGCAGTTCTCACTGGGCCAGAAAAAAAGGCTCCATTGTGACACCAAACTTCCAGAGGATAAGGAGAAGGGCAGTGCAACCCTGTCTCTTTTTACCAAATATCATAAACTGAAATAAGATGTAATTATGAAAAGAGTGTGCATTACTTTTGATTACTAGTGAAACAACCTTTTTTTTCCTTCTCCAAAAATCTTTGCTTCATTCCCATAGCAAAAGGCTAAAATTTGCTTAGGCTCATCTTAGGGTGATCTAATCAACCCTGAATGGCATTTCCACCAAGAAGTTTTGAGTTTAAGATGCTATGCTTCTTAAAACAAACACAAAAACCCTCTAGGAAGCAACCATGCACACTTCTGAACAGACGTGTGTCCCAAGCTTTGGCAACAAATGTCTCTTTATTTGCTTCAAGTCCAGTAAAGCCCTGGTGGGACAGAGATACATCTCTTAAAGCCTCCTCTAAAGCTTTTATTGTATGTGCCCAGATAAGTCAGTTATCTGAGCATTATATGTGTAGATAATTGAAGAGTTTAAACTTCAACCAGTAAATGCTATGAAAGATAATATTAACAAATGTTGGTCTGGAAGATGCCTAATTCTCGAAAGCTACAGAGGTGCTTATTTTAGAGAAGTACCATTCAGAACCAATTATAAGAAGATCCAAACCAAAACTGCAACAGCTGTGGGCCAGTAGACAAAATTCTCAAACCACAGATAAGTGGAAGGACTCTTTATTCACCAGGCTAACAGACTGTAATGACTGATGCTAGGCTACTACTATGTTTTAAAATGTTGCATTGAGTCTTACAAGGCTTCAAAGATAAACAAAAAAAAAAGCTTTAGAAAGCCAGGCCTGAAAATTTTTGTAGCTTAGAAGAAACTGAGCTTTAAAATTGTCCAACTTTGTTATTAGCATTTTCTTTTACATTCAAAAAATACTTATTCAAACAGTTATCCCAGTCTGTCTCTTATTTTCTTAGTTGTTGGATTTTTTTTTTTAAAACAGTGCTTAATTGCATTGCAAAAAAATTAATAGGTGTATAATTAATGTAACAATCATGCGGGATATATATTCACCAGGTTTAATAAGAAAGAAGTATTTCAAGTGGTCTTTCATAATACAAGTGTTTAACTCTTGCTTGAATGTAAATACAATTCATTTGGTTGAAAACTATGTTCAGGAAGCAACCAGGGCAGGGACTGATTTTTAGTGCAAGGCCCATGCAGAACCAAGCATCTCAGGATCTCTGGTCCTGCACTGAGCTACTGCAAATTCATTCCTTGAAGAGATGACATCCTACTATATCTGAAAAAATCATCAGGAGGCTAAAGTACTCTTGTCGGACTTCACATTTACTCACGCTCCAGATTTTTTCTTAGGGGCTTCATTTCAAATTTACAGATACATTGAATCGATGCAGCTAAAGCAGACAGTGTTCCTAGCAATCCTCCTTTTCTCTCCTGGAGATTATGCCATTCTTGTAGGCATGGCTGAGCAAATTCTGCATCTGCTTGCTAGTTGCTGTAGTTTAAATTAATTAAGTCCATTAATGTAATCTGCTGCCAACTGGAATTTACATTAACAGGCAGGGCCACAAATAAGGAAGAAAGTTACTTATGTCACTCAGCCAACTGCAGGGAAGGGCAGGGCAGAAGACGAAGGTCGGTGTTGGATGCAGCTGACTCAGCATCCAGTTCTCGAAGCGATCAAAGAACAAGAACCTGCACATTGCCTGTGAAGTCTGATCAAACAGCAACATTTTGCTTCCCTTCAACCTCACTTATTCAATGCCCAGCAAGCCAATAAAACCAGCAGTGCTGATACTCTTACGAAAGGTAATCATGAAGTGGCAGTGGGCAATTACTTCCCCCCTGGGGCATATCTGAGCTCTGCCAGGAGAAGGGCTGCAGCTCTGAAGCTGTTTAAATGACAACTTTCCCAGGGCTCTAAGGAGCTGCCTCAGCTGGTGTCAGTTTTGAGACTGCTCAACAGCACTAACCCCTGTTGAAATGCAGAAGTAATGGGAAGTGATATGGATGCAAGCAAATATTTGCAATAGCACTTATTTTATCTGTGTTTCTTATTAAAATAACGCAATCAATTTAATAACAATGAAATGAATACAAATATTAAAGGCATGTGATGATATTTAGATGATAAAAAGTACTTTCGTTGTTCAGAGGGCTAATGGTTCCTGTTCTTTGAAAGCTTGAAACACTCCTTTGTTTATCTTTATCTTGTTTTCTGACTTATTAAATAACTTATTTATTTACAGTATATCAGGGGAGAAACCTAATTTCTAAGGACATTTTCCAATTAACTTTCTTAATTAAAAGTTAAACTCAATTGTTTCGTAAATAGTATTATCTAAAACCACAAAATTCATAGATTCTGGGAAACGGAGAATGCACCTACACAAGTACGATCAGAAATAATCCCCATCTTCAGTCTCCAGGTGCTACAGATGTTGTCTGGCACTCTGGACTGCTCATTTTTGCCTGATTTGGAAACAATTTCATTTGCTCCCAAAGTGTCTAACATTATTAGGGAATTATTGTTCCCTTTTGTTTCTGTTAGACAGTGCTACAAGCAAGAGCTTACATGGAAATATGCACTTAAAACTATTGGCTTCAACGAGTTTTTAAGTTCTGCACTGAATATGAATCTGTAATAAGAGTCTCTGTAGAGATCCAGCTTCATGAACTTGTGCCAGAATCCAGTAATATCATAGGAAATGTCTGCCGTTCAGACTGAGATCCGTGTGAAAATTCACAGTTTCAGGAGGGACCATGATTTCATCTTGCGTCTGATGAAATCCTTAATGAAGTTAGTGTAAGTCTTTCAAGTTAAAAATTTGAAATCAAACCAAACTCATGAATAGGAACCTAGAGATCATGTTGCTGTGTCTGACTTGGTGATCAATTAGAAACACACTCATCCAGCTCAATCGTTCACAAGTACTAGAAAGAAATTTAAATCCAATAAAGTGAATGTAAATCACTTAGAATCACTAAAATTACTTATTTCCCTAGCACATTTATACCAAGTGAATAATCACACTGTAGATGCAAGGATATTTCACATCTAACAACATGCTGTACACTGGTCACAAATCTAGATATACTCAAGGCAGCCTGCAGCTGTAGGTCAATTTAGAATACTTATGTAAAATAAAAAAGAAAATAAAGCAAAATGAGATGTTATGCTTTTCATATATCCAAGGTGGATATACGCGATGAGTTATTGCAAATGTTCTCTGAGACACAGTAATTTAGATGAATGTACTTTTAACTCTTTCAGTACCAAAGCAGATTTTTTCCCCATATGTTGACAAAATGATCTTCAGTGGACAATAAAAACCTTAGATTATAAGAATGTGTATTATATTTCTCCCTTCATAATGCCAGTTGGCTTTCAGCAAGACACATACTCATCCTCAGACACATGCAAGTTAGTCAGCTGGAAGTAACACAACTTCTTACACCCTCACCTAAATGTTGGCTTGAGAAATTCTTTATATTGTGGGCAGGCATAAACATATGGCTAACTGACCATCTTCAACAGCTTCACACAACTTCTAAGCAGCAGTTTTCTTTGCTTTAGTATGAGAGAAACAGAAATAAATGTGGTTTGATACATTTACTGTGCAGGAGTAGTAGTTTCTATGTTCCCATAAAGTTTTTTCAGAAATAATAATACTACTACTAATAATAACAAAAAAGCTGGAAACTCCAGTAGGGCCTAGCTGAAACTGGAGAAACCAAGTAACTCCGAATTTTGAAGACAATTAGTTCGCAGTATGTGAACACACATTTTAAATTAGTGTGTTTGTGTGCAGACAGCAGCATTGTATTCTCATTTTGTAGCGGCGTTTTTAACCGCATGAGTCATAGCGCAGGGAAGGCAGCCTAAGGAAACCTGATGGCTTCCACACTTGAGAGCGTTTCCTTTGTTTAAGAAGAAAAATGCTGCTTCTGTTCAGGACAATGTAAGAGTGAACAACTTTGCTGTAGGTTTGGTGTATGTTAAATCCAATTTGTAGATATCACAGAACCTGGGAATCCATAAATCTGCCTTTCCCCTTTTTTGTTTTTCATACAAGGGAATCTCTGACTTCATTGTTAATGCAGTCAACTAGGAAAACTTGAGTAGACCACAAAACTCCTTCATGGAGTTAGTGGTTTCAAAATAGGACTGGGAATCATCAGAATTGGATTCTTATTTTGTCATGAAGTCATTCTGAAAGATGCTCAAGCCAAAGACTGCAAACATTGACACCTAAAGTAAGGCAGCAAAATACAAAGTTAACTATGCACTTCAGCAAAGCCTTTAATATACAAAAAATGTTTTACTCCTTTGAGATGGAAACAACACAGGAAGTTTTACTTTATGTTGTTTTCCTTTTGGAATTTTCTATTCATTTGAGATTTCAGACCCACAGATTTAAAACTCTTGGCTAAATCTGTCTTGATAGTGTAATTTCAACTGAGCTACAAGTATTTCCTATTTGCTGGGTTAAGCTTCAGACTTTTAAAAACTGAATGCTACAAAAGCTACATTATGTCAAAACAAATCCCTTGATAATATCTAGAATCCCTCTTTTTAACAGCAATTGACCATAATGAACCATTTTGGCTTTTATTCGGTGTCTTCCACCTCATACCTACCCTGAATTGCAGTGAATTCTCAGTGATCCACTGAAATGTAAGCATACACATAGCGATTAAAGTAATCCCTGATTTGAAATTAAATGTAGCTACCGCTGACAGGCAGCAGATTACTGAACCTGTAGTGGTGGGCATAAGATTTCCCAGAATCGAGAAACCTTACTTGCGGATTTTCCCTTCAAGTATCCTTGTGATTGCAGGTAACTCTCCTGTAGTCTCTGCTCAGTGGACCAATCCTGTTACCAAGGTCACCTTTGCAGAGTTATATTTGCATCCAGCTGACGTTGATTCATGTTGCCAGATGGCTAAGGACAAAGCACAATCGCTCAACACAACGTGTGACCTACTTACACGCCTAACAATCTGCTGTTTAATACTTTGGAAATGCAGGGAGACTTTGATTAAAATTTTAATTTTGTTTCATAGTTAGCCCACATGTGGCATGTACATTTTGCATACCAGATACATCTGTTCCAACAGGGCAGTAGCATGATGCCTCTGACTTCTTTCTAAAACAGGGCATATGAATGCCTAAGTGTCATTTCCTCATTTCCTAAAGGCACTCTCAAAAGTAATTACAAGTTATTGGTTTACATGGGGACAACTAATGAAGAGCCAAACTGTCATGCTGGCACCACACAAATAATGACGACAGTAATATGTCAGCTCTAGAAAAAAAGAATGAAGACATGACACACACAAAATTCATGTAGGGTTTCTAATCAAATACATGGAAAATCATGGGGAGACTCTCCGTCTGTGCTCAAAGTCTCGTATATATTTAAAGGATAAGTGGGACAACAAAATTTTTGCCTTAAGTACAATGTGAAGATATGCAAGAATGCTAGAAGTGGCATTTGGCCAGGGTAGACCAGAATCCCTAAAGAGCTCAGGGCTCTAGAAATCAGACCCAGGGCTGACTAAGACCCGAGCTCTGTCTCTGCCCTCAGCTAGTACCAGATGCTGTACAAAGGTGTAAGAGCTGTACAGCAGATGTAGGTAAAATAATCCCCACCTTCAAGTAGGCCTTCCTGGTCCCCATATCTAGTATTTAGAGAGTGACTTAAGACCTGAAGTTCAAGTTCTAGTAAAGTTTTAGTTCCTTGCAAAGCACTGGTCATCGAGAATTTTAACTGTGAATTGAATTTCTGAAGCTGTCTCCAATCCCATTTTGTATCTGCTTAGTTTTGACAGATTTTCAAGGGCTTGGCACCTATAAATGAAGCTGAACTGTTAAAAGTCTTGAGTGTTCAAGCAGCTCCTGTTGTGAAAGTTCACAGACAGACCCTCAGGAAAGTTACTGTTGTATGTGAAGCTGGGGCTCATATAACTCAGTAGATCCTCTAAATGCTTTTAAAAACATAAATCCTCTAGACTATGAGAAAGGAAAGCAGAAACCAAAAGTCCTGCAGAGAAGCAAGTCCAATGTCATATTACGGATTGAGGAGAGGTGATGGATGCATGTGGGAAATTGTCCCATCACGTATCATTATACCTTCGGGGGGGAATAAGAAAGGAAAGCCAAATGCAGAGAGAAGCAGTTGTATCATCGTAATGCAGATGGTGCTAATGAGGTAATAATGGAGTAAATGAAAACAATCGGCAGACATTGACTAAAAAAAATTAATATTACTGAATAAAAGATGTGAAGAGTTAGACTCAGGATATATCATTACATTATTTGGCATTCTCAAGTTCTCCTGATGAATACTATCTATAGCAGACACTAAATCAGGCTGAGGTGTGCTAAATGCAGAAGGGTTCACTGGCTGAGAAGTTTCTCTCCAACTTACAGGTATTGAGACCCCAATTCTTTCTAGCATCACAAGTTTTTCCCCCTCTCCTCATAGCTCTGCAATGTTATCTTGCCAGCAGAATCGCAGGAGGGTGCATATAGTTCCACTTTGACCCTGCTGTACCCTGGGTGTTTGTCACATAGCCAGACTGGTTTTTTTACTAAGAAGTTCCCTGCCCCTCTGAGACTTTAAAGATGTCTAGAACGGATGTTCCAGTTGTGGATGCAAGACAAGAGAAATATCTTTTAAAAAAACTTCAAACAAAAAACCCCTAAAATGCTTGTGAGTTTGTACCTATTATTTTCTCTACATTTATGCTTTATAGAAAAGATTTGCCCAGTTCAGTGCTGTGTCTTAAAATTCTGTTACTGTGCCATAAATTAAGTTTTGAGAGAGGAAATAATGCACACATACAGAATCCAAAAGAAGCAGCAAAAAATCCACATTTTTGTAATTATTGAGGAAAACACAACAGTCCTGGAAAAAATACCAAGCACCTTTTTTGAAATGAAAAATCAGAGAAATCCCTTCTTCCTTTTAAACCAAAGGAAGCCCAAACCCAATTTTAAGCCAAGCCTGCATGTGTAAATGGGTACTTTTACTATCCACAGAGCAATAACTTGTTTTAAAAATACTTATTAAGTATTCATAGGAAGTATAATAAAATTATTACGACTACTCTATCACACAAAACACAAGCATCTTTGTCCTGAGCAGTGCATCAGCGTCAGACTCTGGTAGAAGCTGATCCTCATGGCACAGGTCTAGATCCTGTCACTATGTCCATCTGGTGGCCCTGATACCACAGCTTCTGTTCTGCACAAACCTTTTTATACAGAATTTCTTCAATTGCAGGCACCAAATGCATAGCAGAAATCCTGTTCTAGCCAGTGACCTCGTTACAGATTTAAGGTTGCATATTGCCTTCAACCCACAGCAAAGCTCCCACAGCTTTGCAGTCAGAGCTCTGCCGAAAGAACCAGGAGACGACCTGACCTTCATGCAACAACAGTGCTATTCACAAGCACACACAACTATTTTTCTAGTTGCTGGGCACCCAGTATGATACTATAGCAGGGATAACACTTCACTGCATCTGATTAAAACTTCCAGTGTCTTGTGTTGGTTAGGGCTGTGCAGTGGAATAACAAACACACCCTGGTCCTGAAAGCACAGAGGTCGGTCTCTCTCTGGGCTGCTTAGCAGAGACCATCATCCTCCTTCGCTGGGCCTGGTTATTTTTTGACTTAAAAGTCTGTGGAGGGGACAAAGCGTTGGTTTAATTTGTGAAGAAGAAGCAAAGGTGCCTGTGACACTATGCTGTGCTCGCAAATTGCTTGGTTTTGGTACAGCCTGCAGATTTTAAGCAAGATGCCTCTGGAAAACAAATACAATTGAAGAAAGGCTCCTTAAATGACAACAAAGCAGAGATGCTTCATTAGAAGTTATATCCCCTGATCCTGCTTTTGCTGTCAAGTCCACTGATTTTTTTTCTCTTCGGCTCAACTTAAAAATTCATTATATTTCATTGAAAACACAAGTTGTTATAGTTATGTTAACAATATGTCGGAGAAAAAGGGTTTCTTTTGGCAAGTCTGTCTTCAAGGAAATAGATAAATTTAGTAACAATCATACTTGCTCTTTAGACCCTTCAAACAGTAGTTTACAACTGCTTTGTGTGTACTGTAGCTTAATGTTTATATATGGACTATGCTGACACATTTACAGGGAACAACAGCGATGCCTGTAACCAGCCAAGTGCAGTAGGACAGCTTTGGAGGGGTTCTGCCACCCGTGGAAAAGATATGGCAGTAAGGCACTCATGGACCTGTGTGGAGATGTTGCAGGTGCCCAGGACTGTACGAAGAACTTATGAGTAAAGCTCAAATACTCCCTCGCTCCAATTACCCCAGCGCACAAAACATCTGGCGCTGTGGTGCCTTGGTTTAGAGGATACAGAGGATAAAGATATCTCTCTGTCACATTTCCCCTGCAGATACACACCTCATGTTCTTTTCCAATTTTGTAGTTATGGAATATTTAAATTTCAATCATGGAGAAAACAAAGAAAGTAGGTTAGATAAAAATGTATTGAATTTTAAGGAGTGGAATCATTATTTCAAAATGTTTCCATTTTCTCCCAGGGATTTGCAGGAAATAATGGCAAAACTAAAGTAGCAGACTTGAATTCTTTCTAATTCTTCTTCAACAAAGCTATGTGAAATGCTTGGCTGCAGACCTGATGCAGACAAAACCTTTTAATCTTACAGCTCCATCTGCATTTAGGATTCAAAATTGGAGTTCTGGTTGTCGGCCTATGCTATGTTCTGCTATATTTGAGTTCAGAATAAAGATAGCAATGATAATTTGAGGTTACTTGATGGCCATTAGACATTATATTTTAATTGCACTCTCAGAGGCGCAGAGCATGTTAGAAAATATCATTAGTTTTACAACTCAGCCGTGGTTTGAGACAATCACTAAGTAATCACAACAGGGATAAATGTCTTAAATAGTATGGAACTGGGGTAAAACTAGGAAAAGTACTACAATTATACGGTTTCATTTGGGTTAGTGCTCTGTTTGTTTCTTTGGAAGAGCTAGATGGATCATGTTCAGGAGAGCTCTTTATTTAAGGAACAGAGCACACACGGTAAATTAGAAAGTATAAATATTTAAAGTTTTGTTTAAAGTTTACACAACCAATCTATTATGGCTCAACTCCTTTTTTTAGGCAATGGCTACAATTGATGTCCTTAAAAGTGATCACTTAATATAATACTGGCCAAAGACCAAGAGAAACTCTGTTTTCATAATGGTGCACTGGAGAATTCTTTTTTTTAAGTGCCACATGGAATGTCTAAATTAAAAAAAGGAGCAAAGAAATGTATGGTATCCAAAATCTTTGCTTGGACATATATTCCATGACATCACTCTGTTAATCATACCCAACCTAAACAGAGCTGTTCACTGATTATTAACTCAAATGATCAACTACTTCAAAGCTGGCAAGCCCGATGCCAGCTCTTTCCAGAACTACACTCTTGATCACAAGTTTAGATGTGCTTTTAGGGTTATAGTGAAGAGTAATCCAAAAGGAAAAAAAAAGGTACCCAAAGTCCCATGGCCAAGTAGCAGGAATTTCAAACAGTTCCCAGTTTGGAAATGGCTGAGAGTAGAACAAGAACTCAATCAAAACCAGTCTCTGGAAGCATGTGCTTGAAGAACGGTACAGTTCAGTGACTATGCAAAAAAACCTCAAACCCAAGGGATAATAAAGGATGAAGGCAAGTGAGGATCAGCACAGACTGGAAAGCATGGAGTTTTTTCCTCTCTTTGAAACAGTTACAGAATAATTTCCAGAATTAAAAACCCATGGTCTGTTCACCATGTATTTTCACCTACATAAGATTTTTAAGTTATAAGCACTACTTTAAGGTTCCTCTTGTTTTGTTTCTCCACTGTTTGTGAAGCTGTTCCCAGGGACTTGACTGTTTCCCTACAAGTGTGAGTGCCAGGCATAAAGCTATAAAACGCTTCCCTCCCCACTCATACCCTGTCATTTACCATCAGCTGTGATCTGGGCTGATGTATCATCTCTGTCAATGTCTGCTCTGGGAAGCAGTTAACACTCATCTTAAGCAAAGGAGAATGACCTTAATTTGTGTCCTCACAGGCCCAGCAAGCAGAGCACGGGAGGCACCCGTGTTGGTCCTAACACTGCCCAGTGTCCCACTCAGTCCCACAGTCGGCTCTTCTCTGGGATGGTCTCATTCTGCTTGGAAACTGAAACTCTCTTTGCCCTCTGAAGACTGTGTTCAAGTTTCTAGAGAATGTGCCATTTTATACGTTTATAGCTCAGGCTCTCTCTTTGCTTTGTCAGCAAAGTGATGCTGTCTAATTTTCCATGGATGAGCAGCAATGGCAGTTGAAATGTTTCTGTTTCTTTCTTCTGAGTAAAAGCTTCTTCAACCAGCTTTGGAAGCTAAGCAGGCACTGGGCAAGAGAAATTCAGCTTTTGTTCTTACTGCATTAAAAATCAAAGCAGGGAAGCAAAACTTGGATGTATACCTAGTTTTAAGTTTTTCACATAGAAAGACAGATGAAACATGACATCTTTATTTTGACAATAAAACCTACTCTTTCTTACTTAAACAGTCACTCTTCAAATTTTTTAGATTCAAAATCTTAGTAATTTTTGAAAGGTAATGAGGTATCTGAACGATGAAAACAGCTGCTCTGTGCTAAAGGTATGCAACAGAAATGGCTGTCAGTAAAACTCAGTTATGAACAGATAAAACGTACATCTGTAGCACAAGATTCTGGCTGGCTGGCAGGATACTTATCAATATATTGAAGAGCTTTTTATGCAATTGGAGTAATTCTTCCCATATAAGTCTTAGAAAGAAAATAATTTCACCTGATGGTACGCAATGCAAAATTAACTTCTTGTTTCTGTAGACAAGTGATTACTAGAATGTCAAATTTCACTCTTTAACACTGTTGACTTTAATTTTAAGCTCCTGATTAAGGCCTAAATTTCTCTTTTAAAATGTAAGTTTGTCTGAACAACAGTCCTGAGTTAATGAAATGCAAGTGTAAAACATTTAATCTTAACTCTTACAATTTGTCCTTGTTTTTTAATAAATATGCTGTATATAAACATAAAACGAGGAATTAAAACAGAACGATACTAATTATTATTCCTTTTGATTTGAAGGCATGCAATGCAAGTCATAAATCTTATTTAAACTTTAACTTAAGATTCATCAGTATGCTTGGGGGTAATTTAAGCTGCTCTGGAACAGTATAAAATAATCAGAGCATATTGGCACTGCTTTATATTGCCAGGCAACAACAGCTAAATGTGCCTCCCAAATTTCATCTTCTTCCTGCTTCTCTAAGCATTCCCTTCCACAACATCACCTGCAAACTGTCCATACCCTTGTTCTCTCATAGATTTCCTACTGTTTTCTTCCTTCTATTCTTGATGTTTCATTTTCCCTGGAAGCTGAAGAATATATTCTAATAGAACTGATATAGTTTTTTAAACATTTGCATTCCATCATTTCTTCTACAGGATTAAAACCTTAGGCTGCCTGAGCAAAGATGCTGTGGTTTCATTTGCTTGCTGTCCATACATTTGGAAAGAAAGGAAATTCCCCGTGGACACACATTGTGCCTCATTCAGAGTCAGGCTGTAGGTACAGGTGGCCATTTAGAAAGAGAAAAGCCGGGACTGGAGAGCTTTTGTACAAGACTTCAGTGGTGTTTATGGAAAAGTTTGAAAGTGCTGAAACCCAGTGTTACTAAATTTATTTAGAGATAAATGAATAGCTAAGATAAAACACTTTTTTATTTTAAAGAGCCTTTAAAAATCTTCTTTAACAGATAATCTAAAAAGCAAGAAGTGTTCTTCTAAAACGATTCGTTCTGCAGACAAAAATTAGATGCAGTAATTTTGTGGACATCCCATATTGGTTTTCACATACATCAAGGAAGTTTCACACCTGTCAGAGGAGTTAATATCTATTCATTCTTTGCTTAAGAAATGCAATGCCTGTCTCCTTAATTAGAGAGGTTTGAGCTGGTTCTGCTGACACCACTTGAACACCACACACTCAATATAATTTTTAATCAAAATATATGTCATAGGTCCTATTGGAATCTCTACAAGCTCTACGTTAATCTTCTCATGAAGCAGGCATATAAAATGGGTTAGGTGAATTGCTTCCTAGCACAACCTGGTTCTCTCAAAGAATTTGAGGACTTGCACAGGTACACTGGATTCTTGTAGATCTCAAAACTCAGATGAGCTGCATCTTACCTCCAGTTTTGCACTTACTGCCCTTGAAGTATTCTTCAGTTACATTACATCATGGCCTCTTTAATTAATAAAATTGTTTTGGAACTTTAGGACTCATAATTCGACTCAATTAAAACAGTACAGGAATGTGGGAAGATAAAAGTCATGAAAACTGAGGAAATGCAAATACAGCATCCCACTTGATCAGTTGCTGAATTGCTATTCATCTCATTTGCACAAATCCACACAAAGACAGGAAAAGGTGAAAAGGGTGAAATATTCCCAGGGTAACAGTACTCTTTTGTACTGCTAGTTAGCAGCAGCATTAAACTTTAATAAATGATCTGCAGAACACACTACACTTCCATGTATAGGTAGCAACTGAGATACAAAAAAAACCCACTAGGAAGTGAAATATACGTTTATGCTGAGCCTTAATCTGTCTCTAACAATATCATAGTAATTATTCTCAAGAAAGAATGCAGAAAGAGTCACTGGTAGAGAAAACCAAGCTAAGTGACAAAAATTTTCTTCAAAGACACTGATGATGGTGACTATAAGTGCCCCAGTAATGAGGAATGCCAAAAACAATAAAAAACAAATAAACAAAAAAAGAGGGTGGCAAGATTTCAGCCTCCAAATAAAATTAAATAAGACCTTTAAGACCTTTTAGAAATGCAGAATGGAATGATTACAGCCACAGTTGTCTGCTCTTTATGGCATCAGATGCATTCCAAACAATAAAAAGGGTAAATATTCAACATCCCGCAAGATATATGGGATAACGCTGCAATGTAGGCATCTGGATGTCATTACAGGTAACATTATCAAAAGGGCATAACTCACTAAAGCACTTCAAAAATGGCATTTGTGTTTATAATTTTACCTTTATCTATTTGGCAACTTTAAAGTTCTGTATGCTATGGTCAATTCATTTGGAAAATGAAGTGCTATATGTAATCTTCTGACACAGAATGATCTACATGCTGAACTACACACCATACTCTTATGTGTATGTGTTAAGAAATCAAATTGTCAGTCTAAATAAGCCAAACTATTAAAAAAACCCCAAATGCATAATGTGTTGAATGTTTTTAAAGTACAATAGCCTAAAACAATAAATATGAAAGTTCAGTCATATCTCATATATTAAGAAGACACCACCTTGAAAGCTACTGCTCTTAATAAGTAATTTATAGTAAAATAACACAA
The DNA here is from genome assembly GCA_013398125.1 of Aegotheles bennettii. NCBI lineage: Eukaryota > Metazoa > Chordata > Aves > Caprimulgiformes > Aegothelidae > Aegotheles > Aegotheles bennettii. The sequence goes on along the minus strand of VZRW01006418.1, from coordinate 344,927 downwards.
ATGTCTATCTCCAGAGAAATAAATAAATAAATAAATCCACTATTCTATGCAAAATAGAAAAGAAAAAAAAATGAGAAAATGTTGCCACTTAGGAGCTGTTTATCCAAGTCATTTCATTCTAGCAGCTTTTCATTATTCACATTACTTGTCCCATGGGCACCTCACATGTCTGAAGTCTTTATTACTGTTATTTGAGAAACTAATATCGCCTGTACAGATGTCTCCTGGATGGCAAGAAGTTCCTCCTGTGATAGTCAGGAACACTCTGAAAACTATTTAGATTTTTCTGCTGCTAGACTGTGACAGAGGTGAAAGAAAAGCACTTAATAGGGCCTGTCTTTTGCAGCAACAGAGAAAGACTGCTCGACATTATCTCGAGTTGCCAAGAATTTGGCAATGAAAAAGTACAAATCCGGAAAGAAAAAGGAAAAGGTGGAAACAGAGAAAGCCTGACTCAAAGATAAACTGCTTCACCTGATGGGCTGAGATTCAGGGAAAGCTCAGGCTGATTTGTGCCCTGTAGACGAGACAGAGGTATGCAGGCAGCAATCTGAGCTTCACTGCTGCACTGTGGCTGTCTGATGCCTCTAACTGAATGTCCTGAGAAAGTGCAAGCCAGAGACAAAATTCTTGAAGGAAATGCATGGGAAAAGAAATGTCTACAGAGCAGGTAAAACAAGGACAAAGGGAACCCACCACATTCTGCTCAGTTTGTTCACTTGGTACCCCCCAAAGGGCTACTTCCTATTCAGGCTACAAACTGATCCCAAATATTAACATGCAACACTTCTATGGATTAGTGCCATAATTGAACATTACTCTACAGAAATAATCCCCAAATAGTACCCCCAAGGAACTGAATTCCAGTTTTTTACTGCGGGATAAAAATAAACAAACTAACAAACAAAAGTAAGCAATTTCAGTGGAATTAAGGAGTCAAGGACATTTCTGGTGTGTCTTCCAACATAGTATTCTGCACCAAACAAAAAGGGATGCAGAGGAAGGAAAAAAGAGCATGATTAAATGGTGGGTTAAAAGTTGGTTAAAAGGCAGTTAAAAGATGTTTTTGAAATTTTGTTTCTTTACAAATTAACATATTTATGTGACAAAGAATGCCTCAAAAGCCTGTATCTAACTGCATATTAAAACCACACACAACTAAAATGGTAGCTCTATGTATTTAAAACATTTTTAAAAGCTATTATGTGAAATCAGTAAGAAATATAGAACGTGTAACTGCTGCTGGATATTGCTTTCTTTCCTCCTGAGCTGTGACGGGAAGCTTGACAACAGCAATATGGTCTGTGCTGAGGGAAGGCTCCCCTGGAAGCTGGCATCTATAGAGCCACACTTGTAGTAACTAATGATCCAGTACTGCAGCCTGTACTCTTCCTAAAATTATTGTAAGTCTTATGTCTGAAGGACTCGAGTGTGAGTGACAGGCTAAAATAGGAAAAGCATTAATAGCTGCAAATAGGATTGAGAGGGCCAGCTGAGGAATATTGAGGACTCCTGTGTCTGCTGACAGAAAACTCATGAGAGGGGAAAGTGGAGTATTAAATAAGGGTAATTGGTGGTTCATGTCACAATATTAGTATAATGCACACAATATAGGATAGTACAGATGATTCTAAACAAGATGCTTCCTCAGGGAAACATCAATCTAGTAAGGCAAAAGATGAAGTGGAAACAATTAATGCTGTGAAGGCAGCTTTTCAAAACCGAAGGCCAAGTTGTTATTATTCATATAACATGAATAATACACTTACCATTTCACACTCTGCATTATTAATATTGCATGTTGTCATGGGTTTATGCACCAGACAGTAACTTTGAGAAGATATCTGAAGGAGAAACAGAATCCTTGCCCTGAAAATCCATCATAAAACTTATTGGAGAACATTGCTTTTACTGGGAGCTGTGCAAAGCTATTTACCATCAAGAAATAGATGAGCATTGATAACAGCAGCGTTAGCAGTCAAGGTGCTCATTATGAAGCTTTTGTACTTTGTGTGTAAAGACAGTTAAAAATGTTAGCACACAGCCCTTCAGCAGAAGATAAAAAAGTAAGAAAAATGTAGGAGTTCCAATCACTAAGGGACCTCAGTTAGCTTGTAGATGTACTTACACAACTATACGAATAAGCAAGTTATGTTGGATGTGCAATAATTACATAACTAGGGCAGAAAGAAGTTCCATACATGCAGTCTGCATGATCGAAACTTGGCTATCAGAGTATAGCAGAAAAAACCCCTCAAGGTAGAACCAGAAAATGTGCTTCATTACTGTAAGTATCAACATAGTAAATAATGTAAAACTACGAAACTATCACTATTAATCCGAACTTTAAGAAGTTCTCAGTGAATGAGCTTTCCCTATCTCCTGCACCGGATGTGGCAGGTAGGGAGGCCAAGGCACCTAGATAATCCCAGGATGCAGGAATGCCAGATTAGTAAACATGAACGCAAATGAAAAATACCATTTGCAATTAGAAAAAATGGGAAAGGAAATGGAAGAAAGAGAACATTTGTTTTCAAGCTATCAAACCAGACATTCACAATAAGCAGGGAGGGAAAAATAACCACAGAGAAGCTGGTGTTAGGCAGTACGGCTTATGTAGCTCTAGAGGTACAGATTTATTCCATTAAGAGGAGAGAGTCTACGCATTAACTGGGAAGTCATGCAACATAATGAATGCATGATGACATTTTGATGCTTCACTTGCCTTCTCCCCTGCCAATCCAACTCTCTGGTTTGCAATCTGCCATTATCCACAATGTGTTAATCTCTGGGGTGAGGATATAAATATGTTTCAGCTCTTTCTGTATGAGAGCATTCAGAAACAGGTACCTGCTTAAGCACTGTGAAGACTCTCTCCTTGGAGTGAACAGTCACTGCAGTTTACACGGAGATTGCTGAAAACAGGATTTATCTAGCAGCTAATTCTCAATGAAACCCTCTTTTACAGAATCTCTGCTATATTTACTAATTTGCATTTATATCCCCTTTATTATTTATATACTCCTTAAACATCTCATAATCTCAAATGTGCTTAACCTAACAAAGCCCTAATATAATTCAGGAGCACTAGGGAAGTTTTCTATAGATAAGCAGAGATGATGGTAATTTATGCTGTCTAACTGGAGCTAGAGGGTTAGTGTTCTCTTTCTCTCTACGGATTGAAGGGAAGGAGACGGGTCCTCTGAATTGCTCATCGGCTGTTGTCCTGGACACAGGGCTAAGCACAGACTCCTTCCTAAGCTGTGAAAAGAATGCACTGATGTTCAGTGCTATGTGTTGCCTTCTCTTGGGTTGATCAAACTAGATCAATGTGGCATTCCACCTTTAACTCCCACCCACTCATTGCCCGAGATCCCTTTCCTCATGCCATTTTGCTGCATTTGCTGCCCAGGAAGGTTCCTACTGGGTGGAGAAATTTTTTTCCCCATTTATTGTCTTTCCAGAAGGGAACCTGAATATTAAGCAGGCAATTTTACAGAACAAGAAAATAAAATAGGGGTTGAATCAGACTGTAATTAACAGAAAGCTGATCATGCCAGTCTTAAAATCACTAATATATTTTTGTAATAATGAACTTTGCATCCTGCAAGGCTGTGAATAACTGTCATGTAACAGATGCATCCACAACGTATATACCAAACTAATCTCTACAAACATAGCATGTGCATGTTCTTAATATATCTAGATTGCGTGCATGCACATGCATACATAATCAAATATTTACTATTAGATATACAAAACACAGGTATTTATCAATATAAACACATGGATTGTATCTACTCTGTGTAAAATTTCCTTATAATTTCCATTTGACCAAAATTTGCACCAGCTGGGGGGGGTTGTGTGTGGGGTGTGAGCAAGGTTACAGGTAACAGCCTGAATGATGAGCAATGCTTCATTTATTCACCTTCAGAAGATGCAGGCTGCAGACAACCTGATCTCCCTGGAGCAGACCAGGAATCACACGCTCAGATTCGGCACCTCAGAACAGCGGGGCTGGGACACAGCCTGCACCAACCAAAGCATCACTTAGGGTTTCAATTATATGTAGACTACCTACAAGTATGGCAATGCCTCCTTGTTCCCAGGGCTTTGAAGATGTGAATCTCAGTGCAACTGGCTATCAGATGCATTATAAAATATTCCTGTTGTATTCTGCTATAGGATATCTCTATGTTACTATTAGCATTTTGTTTGCTCTGGGATATGTACTCGCAGAGCATGTTTTGCAAAAAGAGAGTGGTTAATCTTATCGTATCATAGAAATTAGCTTTCCTGTTTTTATCTCACCTTAACTGAGTTCTGTTTCTGTTGCCAAGCAAGGTTGAGTAGGCTTCCTTGATTTATAAATCAAGGGTGTTTGTTTCACTAAAACTGGTGTATAATTGCTTGTCAGCAGTCACCTTCACTTTAAGAAAGGAATGAAAGAAATCAAAGGAAATGTAGAATGTTACTGGAAACTGTCTTTGAACAATGAATAGGACTGTGTGAATAGCTGATCAGGACCCATGGAGAAAAAAACCCAAACATACAGGGAAGGATTTTCATATAAAAATGTTTAGATTTATTCATGCTGAAAATAAAAGCTAAAACGTTTTCATTTTGTATTCAGTGAAATCCAGTCTTTAACCTCAAAACTTTGTCCCTGTTTGGCCCTTTCAAACAAAAGCACAGCAATGGGGGTGGTATGTGGGCTATTCACAAGGAAAGGAGGGAAATCCATGCCATGAGCCTTTTATCCATACTGCTGCATCCAGGTTATTCAGCTTGTGCTCTGCCTAATGAGATTCAGTCCCCTTCTGTGCACTGGGAAAATGGCCCAACCACTCTGACATGGGATGATTTGGATTGGGTAGCTCAGTGTTTCTGGAGCTAGTACTGTTCCTCCACAATTGGAATATTTAAGGAGCCAAAGAGGGAGAAGTGAGGGAAATGATACAGGCATAGACTTAAACGGATCACTTCCTCCTGCCCCACATGATGCTATTTTGCAAATTCAACTTCTAGATGTATGGGACCCATGTTTGGGGGGGGCTGGGGGTGTAGGTTATTTACTAAGAAATCTGTTTCTATTTGCTGGGCTGCAAAGCCGATCAAAATGTACCTGTCCTTTAGACTCTCCTTCTAGAAACATGCTTGCAGTTAACTGTTAGTTTCCTTTGTATTTACTCCAGCACTGGAAATGTCAAACAATGCATGCAACACTCGACAAAGTGGTCTGAACACAACAGAGAATCCAACTGACAAATTAATGGTAATTTCTCTTACTAGCTTGACGTGCTCATAGTGCCCTGAGTGCAGCACTGCCCAGCTCCCCTTTACCATCAATCCTGTGCTCCCCATGCCCACCCACACACTATATGCTCCAGCAGCCCCTCTCCTTATACAAAACCTGCCACTAATCTCCATGTCAGGGACAGCAATTATCACAAGTGCTAAGCAATCCACATCTAATCCTCCATCAGTCCTTGGCCTTGATCTCCAAAGCTGGACTATAATTGCCCATTTCCTCATCACAGCCCTAACTACACCAGCAGAACATCATCAATCAGAACTCAAGTGGTAGCCATAAGCTGCAGCAGCGCATGGGCTGCACAGTGTTGCACAAACTTGGAATCATTAAACTGCTTGTCAGACTAATGCCCATTGGGCTTATCGCTCACAGACTTCTGAGCAGTCAAGATTGCCACTTGGATAGATGCAATTCCATTGCATTTTTTACTGTGTTGAACTGGATACAAAACGATAATTGAAATAATTGAGAATGAGCCAAGAATCTATACTTCATTCCCAGTAAAGATCCTGCCATCTGTATTTCTCACTTTTTACCTGAAGTCTTCGCTAGTTCTAAATCTTGAATCTAAGTCCTTTAGGCCCACTATCACATATTTTGTCTATTGTCTTCTAGTTTCAGTTGATTTCGTTTTTCATTGCTTTCACTTTAAATATTACTATTACACCAGTTTTGGGGTGCTTATGAATGATTATTTTTTCAGACATCTTTGGAACTTGTGTATCACATCATTCATCTGATGGAAGTTTGGAACATGTTCCACAGACACAGTCAAGCTCATAGACATGCAGACCATGACACCTCAGCTCTTTAACATCTCTTCCCTCAGGCTGCTTCTTCAAATGTGTCTTTTGATCTGAAAGAAACACTATTTCTACAAGTACTTGTAGACACTCCTTGCAATTTAATAGCAGGAAGTGATGGCAAAGAGGAAGAGGAAGGAAAGAATATAAAAAGTGTAAGCAAAGAAAGTTTATGGAAAGGGTATTAGAAAGAAACTACATACTATGAAAGAATCTCAGTACAAGACAAGCAGGAGAGTGGGTAAAACTGGAGAAGTAGAAAGTGGAGAAATAGAAGAAAGGAAAAAAAAAGACCGAGGAAACACCTCCTGCCATTATCAGTGGGGTATGGTATGCCTGCTATCCCTTTTCTCTTTAGTGAATGTCTGCATTCATTTCTATAAACCAGAGGCCAACTTGAAGAGCTGCAAAGTGGATAGGATGAACCAAGACAGATTTCTTGTCCCATACCCTGTCAGTTTGAAATGGAAAATTTTCTCAGATGAACATTAAAACTCTGCTTTTTGTTTTGTTTTGTTTTCTAGGGGGGAAGAAAAAGAATTAAAAATTGTGAACTTTCACCATCCTCATGACATTTTCTTACCAATGATCTCTGAACCCACCACTCACTTGAAAAAGTCAATGTTACAGGAGTTTAAAACTTTGCTTTGACCATCCTTGAGAGCCAGGCTCCATATCTAACCATGTCTGTATTAGGCTTCCCCTTTCTGGACACATCCACTTATTCCAGACGAAGCTTACAAATCTCTAGGACTCCATAAAAGAGATCATTTACAGGTTCGTAGCTGCAGTTTATGCACTTAGTCACACTCCACAGTCTCTTGGCAAGAACCTGCTTCCATACAACAGCTGAATCATAGGAAACTTACTGAGTCACTATAGTCAAACCTATATACTATCATCATCATCCACAACTACTGTGTTATGCAACTACTGCAATTATAGGCAACTGCTGTCAGAAAATGCTGATTTGTTGGAAATGAGTCACAGGAGAAAATTAATGAAAAGCAATCTTTCCAGGGAACATCTTTCCCAGCACAGGAAACACATGCTGAAACACGGCTGGGATGCTGGTTTCCCCGTCACCGTGGATGGGAGCACACTTTCTCTCCCTTCTGGATGTACAGGGTTTTCTTCTCCCACCACACTCAGTGCTCTTAAATTGCTGGGAAAGATTCCGCATCTCAAAACAACAACAGTTTCTTGTTGCAGAATTTTTTTGTTGTTTCTAAATACAAATACACACACACACACAAGAATTAGGATTTTCCTCATGATTCTAAATAACACTTTGTAACCCAGGTATACTTTTGTTATTTCTGTCACCCTTTCTACTGGTATATTTATCATCCTGAAGTGTCTCACTGTAAATAAGGTAAAGCCAGCACCCATCTTGTCATGAGTGTACTATAAAAGAAACCTGCATCTTTAAAGTGTATTGCAATGTGCACCACATTTACAGAAATGCAGTATTACTTTCATTAGCAGTTCTGCTTTGCAGGCTGATTCTGCAAAAAGACATAAGCACTATCTCAACAAACAACTTGCATATACAAAGCCGTTCATATCCTACAATCTTTGCAGGACCAGTGACTTTATTTCTCTGCTCATTAAGGAACATATTTTTTCCACACTTAATGCATTTTAAAACATCTCTCTAATGAGTTTACATACTAAACAATATTTCTTTTAACATTTTTCCATTAGCTGTGTCAAACTGAATCTCTTGTCATTTGTCATGTTGCACTGAAGGTCTGATAATTAACAAAGATGTTGCTGCTGTTGCTCAGTGGTGAATGCAGTTGTGTAAGAGCATGTGGTTCTGCCTTTGTGGCAATTCCAGTTCAATCTAACTGGGAGCAATGAACATGTGTATAAGATGCTGTATAAAGCACCATGTTTGACGTGTGCATGCTACCATGCATGTCATATATACTATATATACAGTCACACACCATGTATAATTTAGCTGATGTTTTATACTGTATTTTCATAAAGCACAGTATCAGCTCATGAAAAGGTGAAGGAGAGTCGACAGCTTGTTGGTGCCCTGTTGCTTACTTATATTTAGCATGCAAAACACTTGCCTCTGCAGAATCACGACTGTTTTCCTAGCAGGGACTTCTCTCATCGGGTTTACATATCGCATACTCCAAGTGAAACATCCTGACACAAAATGTTTTCAGTTCTAGTCTCTGAAACTTTGTCACATTATTTGCAGTTGTTTTTTCTTCAGAGATAATAATGTTAACACACCAGGTAGCTTCGTGCTCTTTTTTCTCCTTGCAGCTTGCTGGCCACCTGTCCACACTTTGGGAGATTTTTGCTGTGGAAAGCAATAAATGCTGAACCAAAGTGAGTGCAGGAGTGGGTCACAGTGGTGCCACATACTGAGTGACACCTGGCTCTTTCCTTTAACCCTAACAGATGTGTTCTACGGTTGAGCAAAGAACGGGGTAGTGCAGATGAAAGTGCTCTGAGAGGTTACAGAGGACAGATAAGGGGCCTTTTAGTGTTACACTATTCACTACAGGTTGACATTTGCTTGTCATCCTTATCAACCCGCAGTACACAGAGAAGCATCTTCTGCACTCCCTCTAGGATGTTAGCCTGAACTTGACTTTGCAAAAAGAAGCCATATGTTCATTTTTCACATCCTCTTCACAGCTTTCTCTTCAATCTATAGTAAAACACACTGGGCTCTTCTCTGCATAGGAAGTTCACTTGTTTTGAGAAGGATTAATTATTCACAAATGTTAAAATGAAAAGTTAGGTCTACTTTAGCTACAATGGGAGAAAAGATAATTTTTTCCTTTCCATGTTTATTACACAGCTGATCATTTTTATGGCAATTTATGACTTCCTTTTCCTGTCTTTAATTGAACTGCTCTCTAACTCAAATTAAGCATGTAAGAGAATTAGACTAACAGTGTGGTACTGTAAAATCAGCTACTGTACAAATGCAAGTCATTTTCTTGCTTTTACCAAATGGGTTCATTTGCACATGGTGATGGTGTTCTGAAACAACGGCCCCAACTGCAGAAAACCACGGTCTGTTCTGCCATGTTGATGAATCATCACTGCAGCAGTCCATTATGAATTGGGCACATGCATATTTCTATCTGCATAATGCTCAATAATGACACATTTATAGTTTATTATTCATAACCAGTTGGCCTTCTCTGTCTGCCCATCCAACACCTCCATGAGATTACAGAAGCCAAGAAGGGTGGCAAAGGTATGCAGCTTGCCCTGGAGGAGCAGTATGGATGCCACATCCTGCCCTGTGCTGCCGTGGCTGTTGGTGGATGCACAGTGGGATGCCTCTCTGAAAGAAGCCACTCAAAGAAGCCCCTCTGCACTGGCCCAAGACTGGACTGGCTTGGGTGCAGCTGTGCATCCTACTGAGGAGAGGCAGGAATCTGGGGGATGCCGTCCTTGAATTTGGATACACAGAGTTATCTTTGCTGCCTCTCCAGCCAAGTTTCTGAGTGGTGAGGACCTCTCTGAGTGTTGGGCTGTACCATGCAAAGCTGGACAATAGTGGGAACAGCTGGCTGCCTGAGCACCACTTTGGATTTCATCTTTCTTACGTGTATCAGGAAGGCTAATAAAATAATTAACCACAGTGGGCTGAGACATAAGCCATGTGCTTATCTGAGATTCATTTGTGCAGACTAGAAAAAAATTAATGAGGTTTCATTTTTTCAGGAAGATTTTTCAAATGTATGCCTTTTTCCCCTCCACAGATGGCAGCTGGATTCTGAAATTACTTTCCTTAAAACAAAATCCTCACAGTTCTTATTTATTAGCATGTTATCCAGGAAAATCTCACTAGCCTTCACAAATCAAATCTGTCTGCAATATGACCTCCATTATGGACCACACTCTTGCCTTCACTCATATCACCTTAAATCACCAGCAACTCTGCTAACTTCATAATGTTCCTTTTGATTTACACTACTGCAAACTGAAAAAAGTTTGCCCTTCCAAATAATTTAATTTCCATTTTTTTTGCAGCTCCAGATCGAATCCAATATTTTCTCTGATTTCCAGTAAAGATGCATGTGAGAAAAATATCACTCTCTATCAATAAACTTCAATCTAAATTTCTCATATTTTCCCTCATGTCCTGTTCATCAAAACATTTCTTTATGTTTACATTCTTCCTACAAAGGGTTATTGGCATTTTTATTTAAATGAAGTGACATCAGAAGTCATTAAATAAATTTTTGAAGCGTTCTGCATATTCACACTGGAAATGTGATGCTCTTGATTTGAAAGTTAGTGTTCCCAAGACATATGTGTGTATGCAAGATCAACACTGGAAGATATTTAATTAACACAATAAATATCGCCTCAAATTGTTAGACTTATCTTTTGTGACCTGATATTCATTTCTCACACTGTAATGTTTATTTTGCTGGAAAAATAAACAGTCACTTAAAATGTGGATTTGTGAAGAAAAAATGTAAACAAGTAAGCAAGCAAGATCGTAATCAAAAACAATCCTTTGAGCATCCTGGTATTTGGACTGAAGTCTTTTGATCTCAGGCCTAGTGATGAGCTAGTCACTTCACAGAACTTAAGGGTGTTTTATTGGTATAAAACTGGCATAGGATAAAGGTCAGCGTATTTCATTTTAACGAGTGGAGTGAGATTACTTACTACTCAATTTACTGAAAGTGCATTCTGCAGTGTTTATCCATTGGGAGAACCAGAAAAGAAGAGACAAGCCTAGTTTCCTGACAAAATACTCTGCAACTGGGGACTGCTTAGAAACTGTACTAATAAAACATTTAAAGAAACATCAGGGCTTAAGCTACTCACAGCTTATTAGATAATTAAGCTGATTGTCACTTAGGACTTGATGCTGAGAGGTGTTGAGGAAAGTGCCAAGATCCTCAAGTGAATAGTCCACAAAAACTGCATCCTTCAATTTTAAATACAATCCCTGGTCCAGAAGTGGGAAGATGCCAGATCAAGTCATAGGGAGTTTTGTAAATCTNCTAAGAAATTTCCATTCATTTCTCCATGCTGTTGCCCATTTAATGAGGCAAAGAAGCATTTTATTATTCCCTTCTGATAAATATACAAGCACCAAAACCCAAAGCTCAACAGTGAAACAAACAGTAAATTATTTTGATCCTCTTAATTCTCTGCTATTTTGGCAGATAATGCCATAAGCCATTTCAGCTTAGCAGTCACAGATTCAAGAGAGATTTTTTTAAACTTTGGAAATGTTTAAACTGAGTGAACTGACAAAATAAATTATTTTTACATGAACTGGGAGAAAATAAAAGGAGAACTTTTCAAATATTACAGTGGCTATCAACTAATTTTTTTCATTTCTTTTTTGCAATGAGTCTGAATACTACTTTAGGAGGGCAGCTTTCCCCCATTCAATTCAAATCCATGCAATGCAAAGTCTCATGAAACTCAGTAAACTAAAATAACCTTTTCCTCCTAACTCCTTCCCCAGAAATTCTTGAATAGTCGCCTGTGGTTGAACTGGAATGCATTTGGAAGCGTTTGAATTAAGTGCAGCTAGCCCAAAAGACAGTTTGGCTTCCTACAGAGGTGTAAAGGATAAAAAAGGGATTGTGGTGGACAGAGCATTGATACTGTGAATTATGCAGTGAGCTGAAAGGACACTGGAATAGTCATCAAAGTTCCTATGAGCTGCTCTCTTCCAGATGAGCTAATAGAGTGGCTCTGAGGTTAACTGAAATTAAATTTAACAGTGTTGTAAAATACATTTGCTGTATTTGACTTCTTTCTAAAGTTAGAGCAGTGATCCTGGTGACCCTACTGTCAGTAACAGCTTCATTTAACTCAACATTATTGGCATGAAGATGACCACAAAGTTTTACCTAAAGCACATGAGACAAGCTGTAACCTTCGCAGAGATTGATGTATTTTTGGATATTCTAAGCAATCAGAAAGCATCAATCAGAAATCTATGAAACCATTCACTGGGTTTTCAAATATATTCATTGAAATAACACTCAGAAGGAAAGAGTCCTTGTCCAGCACTGTTTCATGAATAGGCTTACGTGATACTTGATTCTAGCCCTGAGAATAAAGACCTTGGAGGTCCTTTCCAGCCCTACGTAATGGACAGACGACACGGGAGTTGAGGGGCTTACTGCTGTAAATGATCAGCATCTCACTGATTTTTCTACCACTTGAATATGTATCATTTTATGTCCCTATAAATTTTTCAGGTACAGCACTAATATTAATTATTGATTGGATGTGGAAGTGTTGACTCCCATTGGGTACAATTAATAACGCATGTCAAACTGCGAGATAATAAATGTGTGTTCTTTGAAAGCCAGTTAGAATGCATCAGATGCTTTCATTTTCCATTATCAAGAAGTGATTTATAATCTTAAAAAATTGTTTTCATTATATTTTTTGAGGGGCAAAAGACATTTTATACCTTAAGGCTGTATTCTCTTAATTTATTTGAAAGACCACAGAGATGCAGCATCTCCGTAGATCTGTTGCACCTTTATCCCGCTAATAAAGCCTCACCCTGAATGATGACATTTTCCACATCCTTACAGAAGCCCACACCATCTGTGCCTTGGCTAAGCTGGGGTTGTGAACAGTAGAGTGGCTGTGAGCAGAAACATGAACATGGGCTACAAAATGAGGAACCACATGAGTTACATCTTCCTTGACAGCTGGGGCTGTAAGAACATAGTTTACTGAAGCCAGGAGAGTGCAGTTAACTTGGCTGGGAGCAGGAGCTGACTGCAGGAGCACAGGAGCCTCAGCTATTGTACTGAGATTCAAGTATAACTCTGACCCATGAGCATGAATAACAAAAGCCTCATTGATTTCAATTAGAGGAAGGTTGGGTCTATTTACTGTAACAGAGTCGATTCTCAGAAAAATAATTAATTCCTTGTCACGTCTCACGTGTATTGATTTTTGTAATTACAATGAAATTGGAGGCAAGGGTCGAGGGAAGGAAATGCACTTGATTTATGTTTAATTTGATGCACCAGCTGTCAAGGACAAACAAACTGAGATGCAATGACCATGCCCATCCTCAGTGCACTCCTCTGTGCTTAGATAACCAGTGCCAGACGCACACTGTAGTGGAGAATCTAAAAATCACATACAGCATTAATGTACAGAATTCAGTACTGCGGTATAAAGAGCTGTGCTTCTACAGCAGCCTTCCCAGCATGCAGAAGAGATGCCCAAGGGGAAGAAGATAAGGACAGGACAAGCTTGATGTGTCTCAATGACTAAGAGGAGGAGATAAAGAATTAGAATGGGGGAGAAAAGAAATACAAGCTGTTGCTGATAATAAAGCTGCCAGTAGATAATGTAAGAAAAAAAAAAAAAAGGAAAGAAAAGAAAATACATACGGCCTTGCTTGGTAATGATACTGTGATACTGTTAGGAAAAAGATAGCAGCAGGAGAGCATTTGAACTTTGTTTCCACTGTGCTTTCACTGAAATGGCAAGTTAGAAATTTTTTGACCTAGAGTCAGTCAGTATTTGGCTTCTTAATAAGGTGACAGTCTCCTTTTCCAAACGTGTGTGGGAGTGGTTGGCCTGTTTCCATACAAACACACACAGATTCGATAATACTCAATTTCTAGTTTCTACAACAGCAGAGATAACTGTGTCATGAAGATATCCTCATTACTTACACAGACACAATATGACATTTTGGGCTCCTTAGAGCCAACGCCTACTCTGATTTCAGCAGGACCACAAGCTGAAGAACTACTTCCAACCTTCTGCCTAACAGTCTCAGTTCAGGAAGTGAAGCCTTCAACTCTTAAGAGAAAAAAGGCTTTTTGTTACACAATAGCCCTGCAAATGAAAGCTGCAAAATAGTCTCACACCCAAACATTACAAAGAAATTATATATATGAGAGAGAGGTGAAGTTTAAGGGTATAAATCAGTTCTGAGTTACGTACTTCTACCTAAACACACAATATTTTAAACAAAAAGCAAACCCTCTGCCTCCAGTACAGGGAGCTAATTTACATCCAGTTTCTGCAGTCTCTAAAAGTTGTTGTCTAAAATGTCACCACTCAAAGGGAAATTTTCCCCCGTTGACCTACACACACTGCAACAAAGGAAGCTGCAAACTCATACTTTAAAAAAACAAAACCCAAAAAACTTCACTGATGTGGCAGCCTCTTAGCAACTCTTTGTCAAATGATATTCTTCCTGGCTATGAGAGAACTCTGGGCACAAAGTCATAACACAACAAACTGTGAGTCAATAATAAATAACCAAATGACAGTGATTGATGATGGCAAATCTGCCTCCAAAGGAATTATTGGGAAAAATACTAAAAATTCTTTCCCTCTTAATATATTAAACTCTTTGTTTAGGGGTGGAGATGATACTGCCAGAAAACTCTTTTAACACAGCCAGCATAAATTTTAGTGGGCGTTTGAATACTGAAACATGAGAGAGAAGCCTGTTAAAAAAGCTGCCCCTAGAAAGGCTGTTGTTCATATAAAATACATCGGTTCTCCTCAGCTGGGAAATAATTTGATCTATTTTATATTATATGCCCTGTCACTAAGGAAGCAAATATGGATATGAAATACGAATATGAAGCAAAACATAAAAAGAGACTTAATAAAATGAGTAATTATGTTTTGCCTAAATCCTCTCCTGCCAGCAAGAGGCACATACCATCATAAATTGAGCAAAGCCTGCCCACTTCAGTATGTGGGAAAGGAAAAAAAACAACAAACTGCAGCCAGGCCCTGTGAAGCACATTACTGCAGAGGGCTTTCTCAGGAGAAACTGAGAGCAATGACTGAGGAGTGCTGAATACTGCAGCACTTTAACTGATGGCCAGATGCAGGGGAAGACAAGGGATCTGGAGCTGCTCTGTGCAATGACCTAATACTTGGCACATGGACAGCTGATGGAAGAGTCTAACACTACCGGTCCAGCACAATCTTTCAACTCAAGTTCTCAGTAACAAATTTACAGTGCTTTATGCTACCTCTCAATAAATCAATATATTTTTTAAAAAAACAAGAAAAGAAGAAAGGACAGAGAAGTAATCAAGTACCCAAGTCTTTGTGAAAAGTCAGTGTTAGAAGTATTAGCAGATTACTCTTTGAAATTGAAAATTCCAGCATTTAATTTCCAATCCTTTTAGTTCAAATGCCTGAGAAGCTCATGATCCTACAGTACCAAATATAAAACATAATATTATGTATAGTCTTTACACCCGGATGCCCATGACATCAAATAGTTCTAGCCTATTTATAAATAAGGCTTTATAAAGATGAGTAGAAAATCAGAAATGCAAATATTTTTATTTTTCCAAACCATTGTAAACTTCTAGCTATTCAGACCTTAGCCTAATTTATTCTCTGGATATTTCACAGTAATGACATGACAACACTGGTTAGCTGACACCCAATGCTAGAATTCAAGCTGTAATAGAAGCACGGCAACATGAGGACTGTGGACACAGACAGGGAACGAAAAGTGAAGCCTAGAACACACATTTGAACAAGTGCAGAAAAAACAGAAGCAGACATGACACAACGGGCTGTGAAGAATCATACTTGGATATGAACCTTGCTGAAAACAAGTCTACCCTCACACAGAAGTCTGATTATATAGTTACCTAGGTCTTCCTAAAGGAAAATCGTGTGCAAGTGGAGGACTCTGAACCTCCTCTATTGAAGTCAATGGCAAAACTACCACCAGCTTCACCAGGAGCAAGAGTCAGCCCACAATCTTTAGGATGAAAAAACGTGTTTCAGAATATTACATGTAGATGCAGTGCACAAAATCAAACAGGAAATCCAACAAGCAACGTAGACTATTAGGTTCTATTACTATGAAAACATTCAGTGCTTTCCCCCAAAATACATCCTCATTAATTATCACAAATATCTGCGGTAAGCATGCTAAAAAGATATCTCTTTTTCTTTTCAATGTAAACTGTGTTTTGTTTTTGTACTGCTAAAACACAAGAGAGTGAAGGGCACACTCTGCTGGTCAGAGCCACCATTTACACTGAAAGCTTTTTAACAATATGAGTACTAAAAAATAAACCCCATTATACAGCACCTGGAATTGAAGTGGTGCTCCACAGTTGGCTGCTACTTGACTTTTTTTCATCCTGAATATTAGAGACAATGGCTATGATGCTATGAATGGGCTTTATCATGTTTAAACATCAGCCTACCTGCTGTGAAAACACTTTCTTTCCTGAAGGACATTTTTTAGCAGTATAACATTGTTCAAAAACTCTTTACCTTAGGCTTTTCATCCAGTATTTGCTGACGAATTTCCTTGTGTTTTTCTACAAGTTTCTCCTGTCTTTTACTCTGAGCATCTTCTAGCTGTATCAACAAAGCAGAATGTTTTCAGATATTGCACATCCTCACTTTCCCACCTCTTCCCCAACAAATATTCATCCATCAAAATTAAAATGTCATCATCAAAACTATGAATAAGTCTATTGTAAACTTACACACCATTGTCACAAGCATCCCTGAGCACAACTGCTATAACAGTTGTACGTGGACAATGTATGTTAGATTTCACACATGGGATTCAGAAATGTCTAAAGGATTTATTCTAGACTTACAATGCTATTGAAAGCATAAAGCATTTTTAAAAAACATATTAATTTGCTTTAGCTTTTATTGTATAAGCTGCATGAGATGGACTCTATTACCAGAAGAAGAGGATTTGCATCCTAGAATCCTAAAGGAACATGTTTGTGAGCAAAAGCAGGACAACTTTTGAAGTAAACTATCTCTGCACTGAAATGAAGAGAAAATTCAATAGTGGCATAAGTTTCATAGTGATTTCACACATCAAAACACTGCGGTGCATATTGCAGCCCAGTGCACACCACCGATACTTTCAGTAAAGCTACCACCTGTAATGAAATCCTTTGACTTGTTTTTACAGAGCCCATAAAATGTTTTTTGCATTTCAGTAGCTGTACAAATGTAATTAAGGTTAAAATATACTCTGCAATTAAATGTTCATTGACTTTCAGAGTTCCTTGTGCAATCTTTGCATACATGAGACAGCAAGCCAATTAAAAAAAATTGGTATATTTTCCATGAATAAACACAGAATATTCAAAGATGAAATCATAACTTTATTAAAATCTGCCCCTCTTAGCACCATTCCCCAAATACTGACTAACAATTAATCAAGATCTGTCTGAAATTCCAGTTTTCCTTTAACTGGAATGTGTAGAGAAGTCTACACTGCATCAGTTAAAAATCGGCACTTGCAGAATCTTTATACCTATAATCTATATGACCTAAAATATGAAAGCTGACATTTTACCCCCCAAAATGAAATACATATCTATGGCCTGACATACCCGTTTTATGTACTGTACCACCTCCTGGATATATGATCGAATCATTTCAGTCTTCTCTCTGTTGAGGAGCAATCAACAAGTTACTGTAGTCAACAAGATCACACTAATGTATTTTAATTCCCCACAAGGCCTTACAAAATAAGTAAGGCTATGTTTTCAATGCACACATCTGCCTACCTAACTTTTATTCATGTCTTAAATGTGCCTTTCATAACAGGCTGTGTGTTTATCATATGAAGGGCTCAGATTTCCCCATGATCTACCACAAAAAAAACCCCAAACCCTGCTCTTTCACAACAGGCTTTTCCCATAGGGTACTGCCATGTCTTCAAAGTGATGGTGGTGTTCCTTAAGTCCCAAATGTCAGTCTAGAAGAGCGCTCTATCATTAGTAGATGCACACTGCCCCATTGTGGCACATTATATAGTCTCTGTCAATGGACAGATACTGCTGGTGACATCTCAGAGACAATGGCAAAGTTCCCACAAAAAGCAGGGCAGACTCGATGTCGATTCCCAGCTTTGCCATGTGAATCACATGAAGCTGAACTTGGAGGAAATAATTGAACTGTAAGTGACTCTGTGAGAAAGTTATTAGGTAACCATTGATCAAAGGCTGAAGATGAGATCCCCCAAAGAGATAAATGCACATTAAACAATGGCTTGTGGATACCTGAGTTGATCAGATTCAGGACAGTACTCTAAAACCTAATTGCTGAAGTTGAGAACAGTGAATTGTTGTTTAGGTGCACTAAAATCTGATGGTTTTAGGTAGTTACCCAAGCCCTAAGTGCACATAGGAATTAGAGAAATTAAGTCAGAAAAATTAATACAACATATTACCTCTGTGTAATATTCTTCACAAGATTTGTATAAATGCTTTAAATAAACAACAGGCTAGCCTGGATGACTTGAATGGGATTCACCAGAAGGTCTTGCTACTCTGTCCTACTGCAAGAGTGAGGACAAACTGTGTCACTTGACAGTAGAAAGATGAATTTACCATGTTGTTCCCATTTCACCCTTCCTGAGTGCACTTTGAAATGCCTGGCACAAGAAAATCTTTGGGAAAAATGAGAAAAAAATAAAAGGGATAAAAAAAAGATTTTCTACTTGTCTGTTTCTGAGCCTTTCTTACTAATGTCTCATTAACCTCTCAGCAAATCATTTTCTATTGCAATTGATTTTTACTGCTGTAACATTTTCATAATGACTAAATAGTTTTTTCTAATATGACTTCCATGCCATATTAAGTATTTCTCCTTTTTCTAAATAATCAATTATTCTCACATTGTTATATTTCTCCTAGGATGTTTATTAAAATTCTGTAATATTGATTCTTAAATTATTTGATGCAGTTTATTGTGTGTGCTTGACCTTCTTTCAGTGTTATCAAATCCACAGATTCTATGCTGAGAGGCTCCAAAACCTCTATAAACCTTTGTACCTGTAGAAAAGAAAATATACTTGTGTCTTTGTTACGTGGCAAAACTAAAATATTCTGGAATTTCTTTTCTTTTTGTTCCTTCTACGTTTTTAACTGTCCTTAAATGTTACTAGAGACTGGTCACTAGAATATCCTAGCAAACAGTGCAAGATTAAAATGCTCCATTTTCTTCTTGAGCTGCTTGCCAAAACAAATGAAGAAGGACAAACAAACCTAGATACTGTGCCCTTGGGAAGAATATAATCAACTCGCACAACTACAGTTTGTATTGTCTGGCGGTGCATAAATGAAATTAATATTCCTGTCCTTGTTCACAGAAACTGCACCCTTAGAGCTCAGCCTTCCTCTCTCTTCCACCTGACCCAAAGTAACTGCACACTGCAGAACACTGTCACTGGAGGAGAATCAGTAGCCCAGCATCTGAGGGGAATTTATCACAAAAGTAGAGCAAACCTTCCAATGTCTGCTATTTCCTCTGCAGAGCAGCTTTAACAGAGTTAAGAAGAAAAGATAACTCAAAAATAAAAAGAAAAAGCTAAGTTAAAGTGAAATCAAACGCTGCAGGAACCGAAGCCACTAAGTCTATTTATTCTCAGAGGAGTAGTGTCTGGATTAACAGCATCTCGGTGAATCACTCTGTCATGCCACTCATAGGCATGTCCCCACATCACATATCAGCACCTTTGAAGCTGACCCAGACTCCCAGTGCTCACCAAACAGGAGATTAGATTAGTCCCAGGAAATTAAATTAGTATCAGCTGAAGTAAAAGCACTCCACTGCTCTGGTGAGGTATTACAGTCTGACTAAAAGCTGGGTTAAGACCATTCTTTGATTTTCCAGTTGTGAAAAATCTTGTCTCCTCTTAATATATAAGGATTTGGATCTAGGGATATACTTACTCTTCCATCTGATTTTTATCCTTGGACTTTGCTTCTGTGATCTTCTCCTGCCTCTTCTTGTCCATTTTTTTCTTCAATTCTTTCTTTTCTCTAAAGCATGAAAAAGAAAGGCAAGTTCAAAATGCATCTGAACAAAATCCACACAGAGTGGTAATCAATTATAAGGGGAATAGAACCTTACTTTTCACATGTTTCTTTCAGCTTCTTTAGCTGGCTGCTCTGACACTCCTCTGCTACGTCTGTCAACTTCTGAATAAGCTAAAAAAAAAAACCAACAAACATTCCCGAGAAACAAAAATATTGATTTTCAGCTAAACATCATATGTATATCTAAGCTTCCTCAAAAGTCTGTAGCAGATGTGAAAGTGTTACACCATTACCTGATTAATTACCAATGATTCTTATCAGTATAAATGCATTCTTAACTCAGAGTCTGGCCAGACTTGCATATGTCCAACTTACACAGAAAATAGAGGTGCATAAATGAAATGCATCAAGGTGATATAGTCTCAGCATGTCAAATGTAAAATCAAACTATATTTTGCAGATTTTGCCTTTGCTAGGAATTAAAGTGCCTATGGTAATTCACAAATGCATTCATGCAATACAAATTACAAACTGAATTCTGGCATGACTGACTATTCAAGGTTCTCTGTGAGTACTGAAAACTTTCCTCTTGCATTGAGCATTATCACATGGAACAGCTCCAATTTCAGTGTGGTCAGGTGGATATTGAAAATTCACACATGATAGCTAAGAAAACTAAGTATAGATAAGCATAGCTTACATTTTGATCACAGAATCATGGATTTAAAAAAATCTGAGTCATTGGTTTGAAATCTGCTGTGCAGTGCTGGGTCCAATCTCATTCATGCTGAAACTGCTAAGGAAAAGCCTGTCTGTGGTGGTGATGCTGACGGAGGGGATACATGCACAGGGCTTGCGTGCAAGTTCAATGAATGGTGAATCAAAGTGGGAAATGGGACCAATTTCCTTTGATCCCTCCCCCTTCCTACTTTAAGTCTGATTCTGTAAAATAACCTTCTCAGGATGATGAACCAAAGAATGTATATTAATGCCTACTAGTCTGATCCAGCTTTTCATTCCTTAGATAAAAGAAGAAAGATACCAACAGTAGGCTCTCCCCTAACAGAAAGACATCAGAAATAATCTCTTAGCTGAAAAGCAGATCTTAATCTCAATATTAACTCCTGCACAGCTCAGAGGGAAAGCTGTCTGAAGGTCCTGTGTCAAAATATGAATTTATTCTGATAATACCTAACTGGACAATGCTGATAACTTTGCTTTGAGAAAAACCATTTCCCATTTTGAAATGAGAAATTAGTTATCTTACAACACAAGCCCAACTATGTGGGTCCAAAATGGTTTATTTTCATAAAAATTAAAATCCCTGAGATGCAGCCAATCACTGTTACTTGAATATGGGCTCTGTCCCTGCAGCACAGGTAATTGTGCCCATGCACCCACTCTGGAGCTGTTGTGATTCACATAGAACTGGTGATAAACAGGGCACCACTTGGGAACAGCAGCTCCGTGCTATGATCAATGGCCTTGCTGAGCGATATCCACTCATATCATTCCCCTGACCTCCTCTTTTTGGATGGCAGGACAGAATAGACAAATCACTTCACCTAACAGTAATGAGGCAAAACATTATATAATAGAAAAAAAAAATGTGAGAGAAGATTGTCTGGAGTTGAGAAACAGTTTGCACTCCCATAACACCCTTTAAAAATGTTCTTTTCTGCCTGAGAACATCCATCAGCATCAGCTGCCATCTGCCCGAGCTCCTCTATTCCAGCTCAAAGGGCCTATGATCCCGCTGTAGTTGTCAGCCAAACTCCAGCTGTAAAAACACAAGCTGGCTTGGACTGATGGACACAAAATATTTCTTCACTGTATACAGATTATGTCCTGCATCCCCTTAAAGCATTCATCTGCAACAGGAACACTGTTTGGCACAACCCTGTGCCCTGGGGAACGTTTGAATCTATTTTCATTTATTTATTTTCATGGTGTTTCAATTTGTTTTCCAACTAATCCTGCGTCCTTGAGTACTTTATGTTTAAAAAAGAGGCAGAACAAAATAGGAAAATCACCCAACAGCTGCAGTAAACTGAGACTTACGTAACTAGAGGTGAGGACTCCCTGCATTAGTGGTAGTAATAATCCTGCTGCCTTTCTGCCTTCCATCCAAAGCCTTCTGAGTTGTTAGAAGTGTTAGTGACAAAGTGATGTGACAACCCCTTGAAGTTGTAACAGACCACAGGGAAATCATGCTCTGAAATGGACTCCGAGTAAGAGGAAGCCCCACTTAATTATAATGTCATGCTGCTTTCATTACTCACCCTGAGATGGCTAAAGAGAAGCAGATGACATAAGAAACATACCAGCTTAATATGCTCTCGTTTCTGGTACTTTTCACTGTAATACTGCTCCTGTCGGAGATTTAGCAGCTGCTGTTGTTGCTTCTCCTTCAGCTCAACCAGTTTCTGGGTCATTTCAGAGTCCAGCGCAGCCAATTCCTGTTCAATAGTTGAAGAACTGTGGTCTGGGCTGCCCGTTTCAGATCTGCAAAGACACAAACAGGCACACCACCAAGGTCTAAGTCACTAGGCATGTACACTCTGCTCCATATTTAAATGTTGTTTTTTAAGGCAGCTGGTTATATGTAGCCCATTAAGAAGTATCTCAGCACCACATACGGGACCAGATGATTTCAGCTTTAGCAAGTCCAATAATTACAACCATTAGGGAAAAAAAATACTGTTAACAGTTTATTAATGGGAAGGCTATTGCTTTTAAACCTCATTTTACATGACTTACTATAAATGAGCTATAAATGCAACTGCCAAGATTTCCCATAAACAGATGCCCATGGAACTTGTTTACACATAACTTGAACTTCAAAGCTGCAGAGTCCTCAGCAGAAATGGCAAATGTCAAGTATCTTGAAAGCAGGGTGACCCTTGCATACACTTAGCAATAAATTTAAGAGCCTAACTTTACATGTGCATTTATAAAATGCTTAAAATGGTAGGAACATCCCTTTATTTGGTATTTTCTGCCCCCCTTCAGGAAATGCCATGCATAGCACACACAGAGGAAAGGCTCTATGGACTGCTGAAAGTTAACACTCCAGTGGGGAGTAAACCTCAGAAAGGCAACACATAGGAGCAAAGGAAAATTCCAATGAGGAAGCTAAAAAGCAACATCAAGGAACAGCTTTGGTTTGTTGTCTTTTTTTCTTTCTTAAGACAGAAGGAAGGATAGATGTAATCGTGAAAGGAGACATGATGACACTAAACTGCTCAAGTTAAAAATAAGCAAGAAAAGCAATATCACTCTTAGGTCAGCACTAAATTAAACCCAATAAAAACATTAACAAAAAAAGGATTATGCCATGTCCACACTTTGCTGCTGTGTTTACTGCTGCACTTGGGTGTTAAATCAATTGTCTGGAAAACTCCAGAACAGTACATGAGAAGGACAAAACAGCAAAACCTTGAACAGAAAGAGCTGACATTGTGAGAAAAATTAATTTGTTACTCAGAAAATTGCAGGTATTACAATGCAGAGAACTTGCTGCACTGGCTGCCTCTCTTCTCTCTCCCAGGTCCAAGTTTGCAGCTGCTGTCAGTCAGAATTATGTCAACTGAAATAATGTGAAGCTGCTTTCATCGGTCCAAGGAGTCGAACCAAGGTAGCCTCCTTCTATTTCTTGTCTTTTTTATTGTATGTGAATATTCTGCTAAGAGGTTAAGTGGTGTCAGTGTGACAAGTGAGGATAATTTAAATACAGAGCCAGAAGACAGCACTAATGAATATTAAAGTCGGCATATTATGCCATTACACTCTAAATTTTAAAGCTGACATTTCTCTTGTATTTTGGGAAAAAGAAACACAGCCTATTTCAAATGTTGGCTAAAACACTAAGACTGTCTTTTAAGGGACACAATCATCAAAGAAACTTCAGAACACCACCAGCAAAACACTTGTGTACGTGTATAAATAAATACTTCAAACTGTAGACAATGGCTTTACTGAATCTTGGCCAAGCTGTAGACAAGGGCATGAAACATGGATTGCTCCTGACCAGAAACAACACATTTGTATGGCAATCTGATACAGGGACTCCTGATGAAATAGTGATTTATACTGTGCAGTTACGGGCAAATAGCGTCAGTAATAGTTTAAAATTAAAAAAATCACCATTTCTTTGGGATGTAGTATTCTATTAGAAGTCTGCTGCTTGAGATAATACGTACTTGCAAGTTTGAAAATCCCTAAAACTACATTCCTGCCTTTTAAAAATTCAGCCTCAGATTTTTTAACTTTCAGATTTCTCTGTATCTGCATAAAAACTTCACATCTCCGAAATCACTGTGACTGCTCCACATAAAAGACTGCAGGGTTTTATTGCCTGATATCATGAATGATTTATGGTCAGATCATAACAAAATAAAAAACCAAAATCCTTTTTACTCAAAGATAAATAATTTTATTTATTCAGTTTGTTTTTCTGCTTAAATTTGAACAAAATATGGTAGAAAAAAGAAACATGGCATTGTTTTGTCTGCCACTATCTATAGCACACACTGATGAGGGAAAATACAGGAGATACAGTAACACTGTGTTCAGTTGACAAGCAGTCATTAAGACAGTTTGTTAAACTCAAGTGTAGAACCTGGAAGCCTGAAAACTGGCAACAGTTAAGGCCAGCTGAACAGAGATATATTATGAGTGTTAAGCTCTTATTAAGCCCAATGACTTTCTGTCATCAGGCAGGCATAAATGAATAAGCTTCTTCTTAGGGACAAGTTATGGCCTGAATCCCAGTCACTTACAATAAGAGGTACTATCAACAAGGTTGGCAGCTTTTCTCTCTGATGATCTCCTACCAAAAAGTATCAAGTAGTTTTTAAAATGTTCATTCAATGTCTTTATATTTAGGAACTGCAGCTACATCAATTTTATGTAAAAGTTAAAGGACTTTTGCTCTTATCTAATTACTTTTAAAAATAAATTACCTTAAAATGAGAACAGTGCACTAATAGGAAAAATAAAAATTTAGGAAGGTGCCCTCACCTTAACATCATTCAATTGTAACAGTATCAGACACTGATTGTACCTATGTGTGTATATGTTTTGCCAGGAGTTAAGAATTGATCTTTATTAACATACAGTTCCTTATCATATGAACAAAACAATAATGGAGAAAGATTAATGAGTCTTTGTATTTCAAACTGATAATGATAAATACAACTCTCCTTTTTTATTATTACCAAAACAAATAATATAAAAAACGTGTCAGCACACACAAAGAGATGGGGCAATAAAGATTTAGAAAGAAACAGCACAGAATGGGTGTGAATTCAGAGGCAAAGCCAAGCAATCATTAAGAGATCCTCAAGTGGTCTGGATCAATCATAATTTCAACAGCAGTCAGATGTTCATAACTTTCAGGTGTTTCTTTCACCTAATTATACATCTGATGCCTTCTACTCTAGCACAAGTTTTTTCCAGGGCTCTAACTTGGAAACAATGCTTTTCATCCCAAAATTCAGAACACCCATTTTATCCTTAAATAGCATAAAAGAAGAGCAAGTTTTGTTCCTGTTTTGACAGCTGGGTCTCTCCAACCACCAGACCAGCACACTGCGGTGGCCCACAGTAAACCAATTGCTTAATATGGGTAGGATGACCGTGTGTGCTGGCTGCAAGAATTTCTGCTTGCTTAAAAAGGAGCTATGTTACAAAGGAGATCAGCATGGGAGAAGATGGGGTGCTCTGATAAAGTGTGCTGCAGTTGACCCAAGTACAAAAATAAAACACTTTGACCAGATAGGTTTGAGTTCCTTCATGCTGAAGTCTGGTTCCTGAACTGCCCCAGCATGTAGGGGCTACCTCCTCTCACAGTTCGTAATCAAGCTCAGTACCTAACCACTGGCTGCTGTTGCCAGCACAACTGAGTCACCTACCCATACCAGCGGTTTAGGGAAAGTCCCAAGATACATATTGTGTGCCTTCATTTACAGGGAAAAAGGTATAACATGGTGAATAACTTATCTGCCTGCTAGCAGAGAAGCAGCACAACATGAAGAGGGCTTTTTCTGGTGATTTCCATATCAAAGGCCCTGACTTCATTTTACCTAGGAATCTTGCTGCTTTTGATTTTTTTCTGTGCTATAACATCACCTCCATATTAATTGTTTACTATAAAAGGAGACTTGTGTAAAAATCTCCAATACCAAGAACAGTAAAGCTATATTCAACGTACCTTTTCTTACTGTCTCTTTTTGCTGTTTTTTCTAAAACTGCTCTCCGTCGCAGGTAGTCATTCTGGATTTCATTATACTTTGCAGTGTGATCTTTGATAAGGTCAGTGGTTTTCTTGTGGTGCCTCTTCACAAGGTCCTTCATTTCCTTGTAGTGCTTCTTCTGAAGCTTAACAAAAGACTTCTGTTGTTTTAGCTCCTCAATAGTCTGTGCTTCCACTTCTACAATGACAACAAGAAAAGCCACTTCAATTTTCTGATAATGCACAATTTCAAACAGAGAACCCAGGAATTGCTATTAGCAGGAATGAAACAGAGCATGGTTGTTAGCTGCTGGTAAGTGAAATATGCTCGCTTAAATTAACTGAATAGACTTATCTGGAAATAAGCTAACCAGATTGAAACTACTCTGGCAAATTTAATTGATGCAAGAGTAAGAAGTGAGATGAAAATTTAGAACACTGAGATATGTAGCAAAATAAAAACCATGTAGTTACTTCATTAACCCCTTTCAGACACAAAAGATTCCCAACAGCCTAACACATAAAAACATGATCTTACATAGCTATGACCACTGATCTTTTTTGTACCCACCGTACCAACACTTCAAGTTTCCCTTCCCTCTGGATGGGCTACATAACATCACAAAATCAATCACAGAATGTCAGGGGTTGGAAGGGACTTCAAAAGATCATCCAGTCCAACCCTCCTGCCAGAGCAGGACAACCTAGAGCAGGTCACACAGGAATGCATCCAGTCAGGTTTTGAATGTCTCCAGAGAAGGAGACTCCACAACCTCTCTGGGCAGCCTGGCCCAGTGCTCTGTCACTCTCACAGTGACAAAGTTCTTCCTTATGTTCACCTGGAACCTCCTATGTTCCAACTGGCACCCGTTCCCCCTTGTCCTATCACTGGACATCACTGAGAAGAGCCTGTCTCCATCCTCCTGATACTCACCCTTTACATATTTATAAACATTAATGAGGTCACCCCTCAGTCTCCTCTTCTCCAACCTAAAGAGCCCCAGCTCCCTCAGCCTCTCCTCACAAGTGAGATGTTCCACTCCCTTCATCATCTTTGTGGCTCTGCACTGGACTCTTTCAAGCAGTTCCCTGTCCTTCTTGAACTGAGGGGCCCAGAACTCAAGAAGAACATGCTGATGCCTAAACCCCCTTCACAAACTTCTTTGCTTCAGCTGCCTGTTCTCCTGCCTTGATCTTGACATTGGCTGGAGGCATCTGTCCTGGTACCATCACAGCATCTCAAGAGAGACTTCACTTCTCTCTCGATGGAGACCCTGCATCAANGAAGGAGACTCCACAACCCCTCAGTTCCCTCTTCTCACAAGACAAGACGTGGCCAGCTGGTTGACAGATCAGAAAAGGATCAGTAGCTAAATGCTCCAGTGCTGTCACTCCAACAGCAGCTGTGTAGGTTGTCCTGCTCTGTGAACCCAGATCAAAACTCAAGCTCAGGGTCTGCTGGCCTGACCTCTTCACACGCTCACCCTAAATAATAGGGTGCTGGAGGAATTGATAACTTGTATGATCTGGGGTCACAGCTCTGGGAAAGCCAGACTGAAGACCTCTTCCCAGACAATAGACTGTATGAAATCAGCAGTTACTTCCACAATCTAGGCCAGCTTCTTTCTACCACACATGAGGGAGACTGAATAAGAGGCAGTCAATGTGCAGAATTTCATACCTTATCTGTTTACACACCTAAATGTAGGCCTACACATGATTTAGACATGGAGTGAGTTCTAATGTAGGAGAATGAATATTAAATACACTGAGTTATGAGATTTGCAATCTAAATTCTAACTCCAAGCTGGAGGACAGCTCCCAGTTGAGCAATAGGACACTATCTAACCAATGGGTCAGTTTGCTTAATGTAACAGTAATTTCAGTTTTGTAGGAGCAATGGGAACACTGCAAAGCTAATGAAGATAAAATGGTTTCACTACTATTCGCAATATTCAGAGGCAATTCAGCTTCTGTTCTCATAATGCTGGTCTTTTGTCTGCATTAGATGGTAACATTGTGCTTTTGAGACTACAATGGGATACTTTTTTAAAATTCCCTGTTGGCATGAAACATGCTCAGTCATTTAATAACTTCGATGATGAGGAAGAAAACATGGAATGTACATTTTCTATGAGTTACTGCAGTCCTAATCACTCAAAGAAATGTCTAAGCCAGATGGCCTATTTGATAAAAAGTATGTTTCTCTTGACAAAACAGTGTATCATCCATGCAGTGTAAACTGTATATTTATTACCTGTGAGGACACTCTGAATAAGATCTTCCGTCTTTGCAGGTGCTTTCACCGAACCTAGAGGTAAGAGAGATGACTGATTCCAATTCTTCTAAAGCAACAGCCATTATTGTGCTGCTTGGCTGCATATTAAAACATGGCAGGTGACACAGGACACACGCTCACATGGGTATTTTGTAATCATTTGAGAAAATAAATCTCTTGAACAGAAAAGTGGCAACATGGAAAAACACCACCAATCCTGGGATCCAACACGGAAAGGTAACCTTCTGAAAACCCACCTCAGCTTCATTGTTTTACTTAAGAGGAAGATGTTATTGCACTCACTGACACCACTCATATGAGTCATCTAAGCGGTATTAGGCTGATGGTTAGCACAACTGCCCTATATTATGACAGTGCAAAATTTCTGTACACAAGATGAATCCAGCTTCTTGCAAGTCAGTTAGACCAAACCTATGAAGACTACAGTCATAAAATCATAAATTTATTGAATAAATGTTTATTATAAGAGATATATCAACACCAAATATATTAAGTATCTACGATTTTGTGTGGAATAATACTTATACATGCATAAATTAGGCATATTTATAAAATTAAAGAGATTTCTGCATTTGCAACAACAGAAAAAAAAACCCTAGCAAACTTCCTTGCTTGTAATGAACTTCAGTTCCACCACAAAAGCAACTCTTACATAGAAGATACTTGTATATTTGAAGACAACTGGCCCTAACAGAATAGTAAAGTAGTGGGAACATTTCTGCCCATTTTATAAAAGCAAAACAAACACACACCAAAATAACCCTTTGTTCTTTAAACACAAAGCACATGAAAAATTATTATCCAAAATTATTTTGAAAAGACAGGGCTTTTTTTATTTTGCTTTGTTTTTTGTTTTTTTTTTTTACCTGGTGCTGGTTGGCTATGGACAACCTGAGTTGCTGGTTTCGGTGTAAGAGAGGCAGTGCAATTTACTCCATTTTCTGCTGGTGTTGGCCTAGGTTCATTGTTAGCCTCAGATGGTGCATCTCCATGGTCAATCTGACAACACATAAAGATTTACATTACCTTTCTCAGCTAACAGACTTAAAATTACTATTTACAGGTCTAGGTTAGCCTCTTCTTTTAATTGCAAAATTCTGTAAATGTTATATATAATTTATTCTAAAAGAAAACAAAAAAAATATATCCTTAAGAGCCATGGTAATCCAGGTGGTTTGTTTGTGCAGGGTAAATGTCAAGGAGAAATAGAACATGTATTATTCTGAAAAAGTATTTTTATTAAGTGGCTATAACTCATCAGGGACGTTTTTCAGTTCAGTATATATTAGCTGCACCAGATATGAAATCTGTATTTTATTGAAAAGCATTGTTCTCTGCCATAAAACCTTGTTAGAAATAATGTAGGAACTGGCATGGAAATGCTACTCAAATCCCTGCTGTGAACAAAACGTGTACACAAAATTACTTTTAAATTTCATAGATACACACAGCGCTATCATTTTTCACCATTCTTACAGAACAGAGACACACTTCTGATTTCCAAGATCTTACATTCTTGTAATTACACTCCAAGGATAATATGTAAACAGTACCTTCATCCTGCTGCATAAATAGATCTGTGGTATCCAAATATTTCAGCATTTTTCACAATCTTTCTTTCTCTCCAGTGTCCTAAAGGCTCAGGCTTACAGCATACATTGTATTATGCATTGAACATCTTATATTTTTCCTTGTCACCACCAGGTTTTAAGCAAACACTCAGCACTTGGCAAACAGAAGGTCACTTAAAGCACTTTTTATTTTGAAATGGCCAAGCCCCCCTTCCTGCTGTCCCTGTGAGGGGCCAGTTGCCATGGTGTTTCAGGGTAGTTTTGGATTTGTTCCTTCAGCTACTTCCATTTCAGTCTTTGATGGTAATTACCTTACATGCAGAGGCAGGATACCACAGTTGTTTTTTTCCCCTTGATTACTCCACACTTGCAAAGTACCAGCCTGCACTGCATCAATAGAGGCAAAATACATTTTGGTCTAACTGTTCAGTGCTGGTCCTGCTGCTGTTTTCCTGCCTCTTGGCCCTGACCGCATATTGCAGAAGGATTTCTGTCTCAACAGCCTAATCTACTAAAATTATAGTAGAGAGATACTGTAGGCAGAAACATGATGTGATAGGAAACCAAGGCCAACAACTTCATTTATATCAAGCAGGAATGACTGAAATAAAATAAGGAAAAAACATGACCTAACCAACACTTATGGCAGTAGAACAACATGACTGGCAAAATCTGTAGCTGTGACACACACACAGAGACATGGTTATCCCCTCAATTCTGCTTAAAACATACTCCTTACAAGATGCAATTCATTAGTTTAATAAAAACAATGTTTGCTATATATATCATCAACATTTAATACAAGTAAAGCTAGAATTCCTAACTTCTGGCAAGTTTGTACCCCGAAAGTCACTGCATGGGAAAGTGGGTATTATTTTGGGGGACTAGGTTTGTATGTGGTGTGAAATGCTGCACCACAGCTTGTTGAGAAACTATTAATATAGCCTGTCAGTTTTGGACATAAACCAGCTGTTTTTAGAAACTAAAGCAAAAGTGTGAGACAGGATCAGGAAGTGAATAAAGAGTAATTTTCACTGGATCAAGCAATCTAATCTCATTAAAAAGCTCTTTCTCTTCTCAAAATTCATCACACAGAATGCTGAAATAAACACGATTTTTCCCTCAGTGGAGAATATTTCAGGCTCTTTTTAAAACATGATGTAATCCAGCCCTATAATTAATAGTTTCAATATTCACAGAAAATGGTTCATATTCCACATGTTGCCATATCTTCTGCCAGACAGTATGTTTACTAACTAGAAAGATACATAGGCACACAGGTACATATCTATACAGTCTTGTTTTATTTCTACAGAGAAAAGGAGCTGCAATGGGGTTGGGAGATCTCTGTGCTGCACTGTTAGATGAGGTGGGCAGTTCTTAATTCAGTTTGTCTGCATCCTCCCTGGCAAAGTATAAGTGTAAGTAAGGTCTCCCTATAAGAAGTGTCAGATTGACTTAATTTCCATTACTGTAACTTGGTGTGATCATTCTAACTTGCAGATTTATGCCTGAACTTTCATTTTAAATCGTGTTATCAGATATGCTAAGTGCAGCTGATCTCCTAGAGTTGGTTTGGTTTGGGTTTTTTTACTTTCCCTATCAAAATAATTGTATTTAACCAAAGAAGCCACTTGGAGTGATTACACACATTTGCTTTATAGCCAGGCATGCAAAACAATAGTTTCCATTTCAACACTATTTTATGGGTAGAAACAACAGGTCAAATGCTCTGTTGCTTCCATGTCAGACACATTAATGTGCCAGCAAGGCCTCCTGACTCCCTGATTCTGCAGCCCCAGGGACATCAGACCAGCAGGCACAGCCAAAATGCGTTTTACTCCAACTAGCTTTTGCTAGACCCCTACACACTTCTGCTCCAGTGACTGCAGGGAGGAAAACACACAAACTAGTTACATCAACCTACTTTAGGCTGGGACTGATTCATCCCCAGAAACTCCCAGCCGCAAATTTTTATGGCTTATTCCTCCTATTTGTAAAGGACACCAGGCAAGGGAAGAGAAGGCAACCTTCACCTCCTGTGCGCCCAAAAAGATTTACTGCATATTCAGATAAGTACAGTTAAAGGTCCAAAACCCACACTGCAAGTATTACAATGCTTCTATTCTGCAGAAATAGCTGTTCTAAGGCCAGGTTGGGAAGCAAGAACTGACCAGAAAGCCAAAGGTAGGAATTCACGTTACACTCATGATGGGAACATTGAAAGCAAATACAGAAAAAAAGGTGCAAATTTTGTCAGTTCTTCAGCATTCTTCATTTATGTTATTGCACTGATAATTACAGGCATGGAAACTGGAAGCCTAATGGAAGGCTAATTTATTTGTTCAAAACAATTCACTATTGGTAGCTTATTTGCCTACTGTTTTGCAAGAAGTCTAGGGAACTTCTCACAGAGATGCAGTTTAAACTCCTAGGTAGCAAAGAAAAATCCTCAGTTTTCCTGTGACAGATGCAAGAATGCAGCTCAGATAAATAAATGTGTGTGAGGGAAGGGAAAGAGGTGTGGGGAGGTGGAATCTGTGCTGGGAGACAGCACAGCTTTGCACACAGACATTTATAGTGTGTAAATTTGAAACTGCTCATAGGAAAATTGAATCCAGGTGCACTTACGTGTACATTTCTGGCAAACACACTTGGGTCTATTTAGCTGTGTTGCCAGTGAACATGCTTGCAATTATTAACTGATGTGATTCTCATGGGCCAATGTAGTGAACAAAACAGCCAGCCCTGCTGACTGATGAAGAAAACATTATCATCACATTGCATGATCAGGCAATTCAAGATTTCCAAGTACAACCCAGTTGCCAAATATCTCATTTGGAACAGGCATGTATAAGTAGAAGTTAACAATGGTGTAGCAGTTTTGTACCTCTCCTTCGCTACTCCATCTCACTGAATGGTTACACATTTTCAGCAAATGCACCACTACAATCATCATGGTTTGCTTTTAAAAAATATTTCTCTGCTACTCCGAAACAAGTTCCTTTATCCCTTGAGCTTTCAAGCTCCTTGACATATGGTAGTACGACCTGAGCACTACAATTCAGTTTTTCTTCTTCCCATTTGCTTTAGAAGATACTCTATGACAAAAATTTTTTAACTGACAAATAAGTCTGTACAGACCAGGAAAATCTGTACTTTTTCAAAAGTAAAAATGACCTCTAATGTATTTAAAGGATTACTTTAAAAAAAGACTTTGCTATTAAAATAGAATCTCATGTGTAGAGTGTCCTAGATAAATGTCTAAGATACTATTGAGCATTTCACAGTGTCCTCATTCAGCCGAACTTGTGACACCGCACAAAGAGTAAATTGTTGCCCACTGAATTGTAATGACTTTCACTCATCTGGTCTGCTTTGGGAATGTATTCTTGGTTACAAAATCTAGTTCAGTGAGGCTTTGCACATCTGAGAATTGAAGAAGACGGGCACCAGAGCTGAGGGTAGTTTAGGATTACAAAGCATTTCTCCACCTTTGCTAGAGACCTGTACTGAGTGCCTTTTGATTCACACGATGGGCCTAATATCTGACACAAGCTATGTTTAAAATACAAGGCTGATACTTTCAAACACTGAAAGAAGATGTCCCAGTGACAATGTCTGGAACAGAGAGACTGAAAATCTGAATGTACGTAGAGTTTATCAGAAATAAAAGCTTAACTGTCAGTACTCTCAGATAAGCTCAAAATAACATCTGTGTATTTGTATGCACACCTCCAATTATACAGAAACATGGAGTTTAGAGTCTAGTCCTCAGTCGATCATATATACCCAAACAGAAACCTAACAACTGAAAACGTGGCTCCCACAGCTTTCTGCTAAGCTAGAATAGGCCTGAACACATATGTACTCTGTGCTCTCCTCCCTCTTCATCTCTCTTTCTAAGATCTATGAAGAGCTGGATCAGTCAACCTCCAGAGGCCCCTTCCCATCTAAATTATTGTGTGATTATACCGGGTGTCTTTAGGGCATGTTTGCTCACAAAGAATATATAGAGAAATCATAATCTGAGATACATGAATGTTTCTGAACAAAAAAAACCTCTCCAGAAACAGAACCTGAAATTCTGGAAAATTTGTAGTATTTTCAGGAAAAGCTACTGACACAAAGTTGGTTTTTTTTGTAAGGGGAACTTCAGCATCACACTGGAAAACAACAGGCAATTAATTACTATAACATAATTTGCAGAGACTCTGAAACCTCCCTTACCTCTTTCTTTACCTCTTCTTCATCTTCCAGAGTCAGTGCAGCCAGTTGCTTGGCTCTCTGCTCCATCAGGTTTACATATCTGATTGGATTGGATAAGGCCTCGATCACATCTAGAAATAATGCAAATACTTCAGTTTCAAACCCCTTATGTTATGGTTCCAGTGTTCCTCAGGTTTTAAGAAAGAGGCTGTATTTTCATACAGCCTGATGTTGATAGGAACTCCTAAGTCCTAGAAACAACAGTGGAGGGGAGTATACCATTACACACAAATATTGTAACACAAACCCTCTGAGTTTGTGCTTGGGTCCCGTGGATGTGCATTTTCTGCACAGCATTTTATGATGGATTTTCAAAGCTTACAGCATCAGCCAACCAGGAATCTGCTTGACATGAGGCACAGAGGAGCATTAGTAAAAATCTTGCTTTTCAAAAAAATTAAAATAGCTATACAGGATACTGTTTTTCAGTAAAGATGCACAGTGTGGTCTTTAAAATCTGTCGTTGTTTAGAGCTGATTCCAAAATACAATGTTCTACATTAAGCATGGCACTTTCCTCCACTTGGGAAACAATTACATACTACATGTCACATAAGCAAAGCTCCATTTGTGTTTCAATGGCAAATGCCTGCAGTATTTCCTCCTTTTAGAGTCATATAAAGTCTGCTGAAAATAACAGAACGGGCCCTAATCCTAAGCCTCAGGCAGTCTGCTGTAAATGAGGCCATCTTGTATGAGTGATGAGACATAATGATCCACCAGGTGCAGAGGTTTGTTCACTGGACTGTTATCCCAACACAGCAAATCATCTACACTACATTCATTTTGTTTCAATTAACCTTTGTATTTCCCAGTGGGAAAATGTCACAGAATTACCTGCATAAGTATCAGGTACATAGTCTTTGACCTCTATGTACACAAAGAGAGCTGGCAGTGTCAAAGGTTGGTTCCTCTCATTCCTCAAACAGATGTAGTGATAGCCTGCAAAATAAGAAACAACCAGTTCAGAGCAGAAATTCTTCCACGGGCATTTCCAATGTAATTGTGTTATCATTTGTTATTTATAGTGTGGCTCCAACTGAGCAAGCAACCCCAGGGACTGCTGGTAGGGAAAGGTTTACCTGAAGGGTTTCAGAGGTAAGTATACAGACAAGGGACTGTTAAAAAGGAACATGACACTGCAGTTTAAAATACTATTTTCCCTTTACTTTTACAGCTGTGAATAATGCTAAAAATTGTTATTGATATAATTTTTTGACGCATTCTATTTTATTACCTTTGTCTGGCTTTATTTATTTATTTTTCAGAGCTCTTATTTAATTTTCAAAAGTGACCCTTGTAACATTCAGGAACCTGAACAGCCAAGTTACACTGAGATGTAATAGTCCATCCACAACACAGTCTCTAATTTCACAGTCTCAGGATGCGTTCCTGTGTGATGGACTCTAGGTGACCCTGCTCTGGCAGGGGGGTTGGACTAGATGATCCTTCGAGGTCCCTTCCAACCCTAGAATTCTGTGATTCTGTGATTCTGTAATTTAAAAAACAGACAATGTGGAACTATATCTACAAAGTGTGTGTGTGAATGAATCCTGCCATGTGACCAACCTTAGAAATACATCTGAAAAAAGAGTATTTTCAGACTGTTTTGAAAGCTGGCTGTCTTGTAAGAGTAAGGGTGCACACCACAGCACAGCTTGGCTAAGTTAATGGTGAGGCACCACAGACGGGGCAGTCCCAAGCCCTTTCTCCCAGCCACCTACCACCATCACCTCTCTTGCACACTGACACTTTCCTGACTTTGTAGACAGGCAGCTCAGCAAGCTCAACTCTGGAAAAAGCCACTTCAGAAAATGCAAAGTCTTCCATCAATTCAGCTCCCCAGAACACCTCACCATAAGGTCAGACATATTAATGCCAGTTTAAAGGCAGTGATGGAAGTGCACAAGTAGGGATGGGAGAAAAGGTCTTCCAGACCAAACAAACTCTGCATCACAGGTTGGTGCCTCCCACACCATGGCTGAAGCTGTTCTAAGGCATGATTATGGAGCCACACATATGGGTAGTGTCAGGATACAAGTCACGAGCAGGATGCACTTATCTGGGGGGATCCTCACTTGGCTGATGTGAACAACTCCCTCTCGAAGCAACGGTAAAATCCTTGCTTTGGGAAAATGGTAATTCTGTGAATTTGTGTGACAGTATGATATAGTTTTCAATAATGTCTCAGAAAAGAGAGAAATTACACATTACAAAGATTCCTCAGTTCCCTCAGGCGCCCCCAGCAAATTTTCAGATGTACACACAAACTACAGAACATGTTGTTCTCCATCACATGCTGTAAACTAATGATTGCTGGAGTCAAAAAGACAGAAGATAGGCCTGTGGGTAAAAGCTTGCAGGAGTCCTTGTTTGACATTTAACACAGTGGCCTTTGGGCTAAGAAGCCCAAGCCTAAAAGCAGGTATTCAGTGCTCTGCTGAATGGACTCTGTGCTGCATGAAGGGTGAGTGCCATGAAACAGGATCAGCCATGGTAAGAGTTTGCTTTCACCAGAAGAGGGAAATCCTTCACATTCCCCTTTCTCCTCTCCAGTCACCTATCTTCCCGTGGAGCTCAGAAGATCCTTCATGAGGTGATAATATTCATTACACCAGGAAAAAACAGTGGAGAGATTTCTGCTCAATTGATAAGCTGAATTGGCTCACAAAAAGGTATGGACATTAGCAGAGCTGACACAAGAGAACAGCCAGGGATGTATGGCCAGGAGAAGGGTAGATGGTAGAGAAGGATGAGAAAGATAAGTGACAACTGGTGAGGAAATCCTGGAGCACTGACATGCCCAGCAGCCACCTCCTGTGGCTAGCCTGTTTCTGCTTGCACTGAGGCCATGTGACCTGCATCAGCTAACACAAAACCGCCTGGAGCTCTTCTTAGAAGAGCCCTGACATTACCTGTGACAAGAGAAGGGACTGATTTATACATTACCCGAGGTCAGGTCTCCAGGAATAATATAGACAACAACTGTTAGATACAGGGACATGCAAGTTCTGTACTACTGCTGGGACTGGCTAGATAAGGTACAGGGTAGATACAGATATTCCTCCTTTCCCAGTGTGAGTGAAGCTGGGAGCATGTTTATGGCCCATATGCTTGCCCTAATTTAGTTTCCTCCCCTCCCCTCACTGGAAAAGCTGGTGCTGAAGTCGAATGTTTCCCTTGCTCAAAATGCCAATGTCACTGCATCTTTCTGAAGCACGAGCTCTAACAAGTCTCTGGCCTGGAAAATAAGGGCTAGGTTGTTGCACAAGACAATTGTCAGTTAAGTGGCCACTAATTATAATAGAAATAATTATATGATTTGAAAGAGACCAGTAATGATTTATTTTTTTTTCAATTTTTCAGCAATAAATATGAAAGTAATTTAGAGTTGATTTAAAGGTTTTGCAGAGATCCAACAGCTTGCATATAGGTCAGTCCTTGCATACACGTAAAAATTACATTAGAGGAGAGTATTTTCTTTCCATTCCCAGCAATCCCCCATTCTCACAAAGATGGCATCAAAATTGGCTGTTGCTGCCCTCTTTCCTTTTAAAAGTTTAAAATTGCACTTTTAGCATAAAACCGTGAACATGCAGTTGATCTACTGGAGACCAGTAAGTGCCAGCCACGTCTCTGATGCTTAATTCTATTTGGTTTCATGGTTAGTTGCAAATTTAAATTTCTGGTGAAATACGGTATTTTCCTTTACAAAGTTGAGATAGGTTATTCAAATCCCCAGATGCTATAAATCTGCAGAGTGGCTGCTGATTTACAGCACTGGGATTCTGGCTTGCTGCTTCTTTTCACTACATAATATCCACCTCAATGAAGAAAAAGGTTTACCTGGTCGAATTGCTGAGACTGGTAATATCCTATGACCAATAAATTTTCCTCCTTCTTCATACACTGCTAGCCTCAAACACGCCAGGGAAGGTAAAACGACCTAGAAGGCAATATTGTTGCATTATTAACTTTCTGCTCTGAATGAAACAGCTCCTTCAAGACACAGGGTATATAGCAGACAAAGTTCAGTCTATCAGACAATAACATCAATATAAACATCCATAGGAAGGTCTTGCCATATTAGAGGTCAGAGTGTATGTATCTGTGAGTCAAAATGACTCTCATAGAAATATTTTTCAATCAAGAAACTTGACGTTGGACATGTGCATAGTGTGTTGAACCCAGCAATCTGACCTTACATTTTCAATACGATACAAGGGACTCTGGCAGCTCAACTCCTATCACACTCAAATGCCACTCAGTTTTCTGATTATTACTCACAGCCCTACTTTCTGGGTTTTTTTCCTTTGTGTTTGTGCCAATGGGCAAATGTCACTGACAGGCATATTAGTGTTGAAAACTCAACAAGTAACTCAACCTGTTTTGCAGAGTGTGAATGTAAGAATTACATGAACCACGTCAACCCCAGCAGAATTTTCCAGTGCTGCAGCACACTCACTAGCTGTGATAAAGGTGTTTAATCAGGCAGGTTGTTTTATTAGCATTGGATGCTTTCTTGGCACTACGTAAGAAAGAAGGCCAAACAGTGAATGAAGAAAACAAGAAATCAAAAAATGTTACTTAAACTACCCTACTAAGATAGGAATCTTTAATATTCCTTTAAAAAAATGTGTAGCATAATTAATCTCATTTTGTTATTTCATATACATATTTTTTTACCTGGGCACAGATATACATTTTTTCACAACATATGCTAAAATTTATCTAGACAATGAAAGAAGAAAAAAAAAGGCAAGAATCAAAAACTAAGGAGTTTGTCTAATTTATTTTCAAGATTACTAAAAATAGTAATCTATGCTTCTCTGAGCACAGAGGCAGTCAGGCTAGATTGTTACTAAATAGAGAAATGAAATACACTAATTAGAAGTTCATTACTGAAGAAAAATGCTAGTGATGTTTCCAAACTTAAGCTCTGGCAGACTGCCAAAGGAAAGTCATTCAAAAGGCCAAATATTCAGGGAAAAGGGCTGTACTCCCTAGAAAGCGGGGCTGCAAGTACCAATTGTATAAACAGCTCTGTGAATTACACTTGCGTAGAGAAATAGGAAATTGTTTTACAAACACCTGGACCCAGGATCCACTTAAACACATTGCCCAATAAGCAAAACGCAGAAATCCTGTTAGCAAACTGGCTGCCAAGCATATTGTGAAGTACAATAAGACATTCACCTTGCACGATCCTAAAACATGCTCAATATTTTCTGCTCCCTCAAAGTTTAGAGAATTGAGTCTGAGTAAAATTACATAAGTAACTCAGGAACCTGTGCCTCATTTCAAGTGGATTTACGTGGTTTCATCATCTAGGTTGTATTTATATAGCACAATGTAGTGCTAAGCAGTGATAACAGATTGCTTTGAATGCATTAGCCTGGACAGCCAGATTGTTATAGCTGTATTCACATTGTCTTGCTTACAGGTTAACAGGATCTGCTTTTCAGCAGGGCTGTTCAGCCAAGGCAAAATGGTAACTCAGCTAACCTGCTTCTGCAATCTGTCTTGCTCATTCATTGACATGCCTGCTCTTTACAGCTGTGTCAGTGAAAGAATCAGGGTGACTTTAAACTCATTTATTTTAGCAGGAGCTGGCTGACTAGAGTAGCAAAATTACACCAGAAGTGGTTAACAATAAACAGCTCAAGAAACAACTATTTGGAATCTCTTTATCTTCTTTCTAGCAAATGCAAAGTTTCACTAATTCACAGAATTACTCTGCTGGACAGTGATATAAGAAACACAATGCATGGTTGGGAAGCAAGTGTTACACTGACCTTCTTGAACACTATGGTTTCCTCTTCCCAGACAGGATTAACTGCATTGCCTTGGGAGGTCTTGGTCTTCAAAGCTTTTCTTCTTGTATCCACAGGCAGGCCAAACATGTCGACTTCTACATAAGTACCAACTTTTTTATCAGAAAGAAACTGACCTGAAATTATCTAAAACCAAAACAAAGAGTCATTGGAGTCTGCTCTGGTGGATTAGGAATGAGTGGCTGAAATACAGATGGGTAATTCTCATTAATGATTGGATAGTATGCATTTAAAATAAAACAAAACCAAAACCACAATAAACAAGAAAAATAATGTTTAATATTGCAGACACAGAAAAACAACTTATGAAGCCCAATTTCCTGTGACCCTGCAGTCCTGAATTCCCCTATGAGCAATAATGTGGTTGAGATCATGCTGCTGCTCTTCCCTCAGCAGGAATACTCGTTTGGATCTCATTCCTCAATCTGGCTGCCTACACTTCCACAACACAGTGTTTCTGAGAACGCTTGTTTCTATCCAGTTTCAACAACAGGTTCAAGAAATGCTGGAAGAAAAGAGATATAAGCAGCAGAGAAAATATGTATGTTTTTAACTCTGAGGGAGAAAACAAGCTAAAATGTTGGTAAAGGCTCTTCACAGACAGTGAGGAGTTTCATTATGAAAATAAGACAACTAAAAATCTCAGGTCTTTTCTAGCTCTTATTTTTAACAGTAAACACAAGTCTTGGCTTTAAAAGCTTTAGGTAAGGTCTGCATTTACTTCAGAAAATGGAAGAGGCACAGGAATATGTAGAAGTGTCACTGTACCTTAACAAAATCAGGCTTGCCTAAAGCAAATCTTAATCCATCCTCAGCTCTATCTCGTATGGGCATTGACATTAAAACCAGCAGAGTCTGCATGAAGCAGGCAGGAGCAGCTGACTTCTGACAGCTGTCTCATGACTCCTGGATGTTCACTCCTGTTAAAAATGCTGTGTACCTCCTAATAGCTATTGAATAGCTCCATCTCCATTTACTGAAATTACAGAAGAAAGTGCCTCTAATCCCACAGGAGGGTCTGAAAGCTTTCATGATTACAGGTCACCAAAAAAGGGCATTCCTACAGTCATCTTTTTTTACCATTATTACTTTATTCATATCCCTCCCAGCACTGCTCTGCTATGCTTGTGTCTGCAGCCTGAGGGGAAATACTTGCTTTCTCTAAAAGAAAACAGGATGATATTTTGCAGGTGGATTCTATAATATGGACAGTGTTCTAATGGACAAGTCCATTAGAGGAGTAACAAGATTTCAGAAAGTTTATGATTTTATAACTAGAGATATCACAAGTATAAATTTATGATCCTGTCACAGCCAATGCAATCTATCCCTCTAAACATTCATACAAGTAGTTTTCAATTTGCAGATTTCTAGTGGTCCTTGAACTTCACTAGTGGTCCTTAAACAGGAATGAAGAAAAGCCAGGTGGCAATGAATTACAGCTGACACTTATGGTTCCACAGTTCTGCTGGAGAACTTACAGGGAACCAGAAAATTTATTTATACTAAACACTGTACTGCTCTAATTAGGCCAGAGCAACCTACCATTTCACAACGGTGTGTTCTCAATGCAGCTCTTTGTTACTAAAAACACAGCCAAACTACTTTAAACTCATTTCCCAATTACTTTTATGGAAAAGAATACATACAATGAAAATAAACTTATTTATCCTACAATATGAAATGTGAGGCAGAAGATCCTTTGCCATTTAAAAATTAAATGTACTGCAATGAAATTAAATGCATTTTATTTTCTTGACTTAGTATGGTCATTTGCTAGGCCATGGCGTAACAGAAATATATCCATGCTGTAACACTGTCATGAGAGCAGTTTTACCAGCTGCATACATACCTTGACAGACAACGTGTTAGCTACTATTCCATCCACTATACCTTCAGTAAATGGATCAAAGTGTTTATCTGGTCTTCTCATGAATTCTGGCTTTAACCTGTATCCACTTTTGCCATTGTACTCATACATTCCCATGTTTATTTGCATAGACAAATCTAGGTGTCAAAAATATTGATAAGGATAATGTTCTGGTTAGATAATAATTTTAAAAAGCAATAAAAAAATACTATTAATTTTCATTTCAAACTGACTGTAATGTAAACAGCTATTTATGGCACACTGTTGCCTGTTAAAAGAGGTTTCACGTGTGATAGTAGCCACTCTCTTGGATTCTTTTGACAGGAAAGAGACACCTGTAAAACATTTACATTTTCAAATGTTAAAAGAAGCCTTGATACTCTTAGGTTTTGAGTCCCTGTTGTACTCAGCCTAGCAGAGCACTTATGTTTCTAACCCCTTCTAGCATCAGACACTGAGTGCTTGATACTTGGTTGAAACTGGCCCAAAGAGGTTTTTATCACTCTGAAGACTCTCAGTCCGTGTAGGGTTTTGCTTTCCCTGGAAAGGCAGGGAATACACAGGTACAACTGGAAAGTAAAAAGGGAATACCATGGTACCATGTGCCCAGAGGCACAACATGGTCAGGATATGTCTTGAGATGCAGTACATGGAATTATCTGCATGTCTCAGAATAGACATAGCCTTGGAAGACAACACATTCTATTTCAAAAGTGACTTGTGTATCTAGCAGCCCAAACTTCTTTGTTTCTTAAACACTCACTTTTAAAGTGGAATTTGCTGTTTAAGTCCCTTATGTCTTGATATACACAGATTTTTTAGAAGACACAGGAGAAAAATAGGTCTGAAAGCTGCTCAATGGTAACCACTTACAAATGATGACAATATTGAGGGCATTATGTATGCATATTATATTAGCTACAGCATGGCAATTATGAATATTCCTAGTTAAAAAACAAACCAAAACCAAAACTGTGTTACAAATGTTAATAAACAGTTCAGTAGTATCACTCAATCACTAAATGTCTTTTGATGCACAAAGCCTTTTGCACCTATGAACCAGAAACTGTATCAGAGAGAAGGTAAGGTACAGCTTACAAAATCTAGAGACCATCATAACTTACCTACAGTTTGGAAGTTAAGAGCAACCATTTGGCAGCCGGCGTTCCAAAAGACTTGTGGCATGTAGTTTGAAGAAT
The DNA here is from genome assembly GCA_013398125.1 of Aegotheles bennettii. Lineage (NCBI taxonomy): Eukaryota > Metazoa > Chordata > Aves > Caprimulgiformes > Aegothelidae > Aegotheles > Aegotheles bennettii. Next base: position 301,735 of record VZRW01006418.1, on the reverse strand, counting down.
CTACACGTGTTCCCTTTGGGTAAATTCGGCTTAGCTGCATTTTGTTGTATCTAAACAGTGAGTAGTTAAGATACAGCACGTGTGACAAAAAGCACTTTGCAGAGAAATGCAACTGCAGTATTGACATGCAGGTGCTCTTTACTGAATGGCAGTGGGTTCCTTACTGGATCTCTGCAACCATAATGCTTCCAGAGGTCCACAATTTTGTAGGAAATATGAGAAATATGGGGTAACTAAAGGTGCTGTTTGCTCCTGTACAGAGTACTTGGAATAAGCAAGGAAATAGCATAGGCATATGTATTAAAAAGGCAGCATTCATAAAATTCCATTTATCATTATGCTTACTAATTTGGGATTTTCCTAAGATTGCATTTATAGAGGCCAAATAGCTGTAAACAGGGAATCTTCCTCTGGTGGGGGGAGAGGTGCTCAGTTAAAAAGCAAGTGCTTTTCTGGAATAAGCATTAGAATTCACCTCTGCATACAGACAGAAATCATGAGCATGCACTTCTTATAGCTGAGTCTACAAATCTCAGATATGAGAGCATGCTGCAGGTTATCTGTGGAAATAACTTCCCATTAATCTTCTTTAAGGCACCACTTTAACTTGACCATTCATTCTTAACTGCAGCCATGATGAGAGAAACTGAGAAACATCAAAAGGTCTAAACAGAATGCTCCTCAGCTTTTCTGTTAAAGTTATAAAAAACTCTAAGGAAAAAAAAAGAATTGTGTGACAATGAAACAGCTCAGTGCTCTTAGAGCTAGAGGTATGATAGGAAAGCAAGTTCTCTCCTATGACTTTGCAAAAAATAGTCAGCCACATTTTCACAATTTGCTCACGGTAACTCATACCACCTCATATAGGATGATAAATTTAACAATGAGAATATAAAGTATCAGGTCTTCAATATGTAGTTTATGCCTATTCCCTCTAGTCCTAGCCCACAGCACAAGGACTCATGCCAGCTTTTAAATTAGCTCTTCAGGACTCAGGCCAATTAATTCATCTAAGAAGACAGTCAAATCTACAAATTTCATTTGGGTTTTCTATTTCCCCAGCTCCTCTCTCCAAATTTCAATAAAGCCCTGTAACAGATCTCAGATATAGAAAGGCTAAGAAAGCAGCTTTCTGAAAGTCAAGGATACTCCACAAATTCCACAGGAGACTTCGTAAGTTGCTCAAGCCCTTTGGTTTCCACAAAGGAAGACATTTCAAAACTTTTGTTGCGTTCTGAAAGTTTAAAGGGGGAATAAAAACACATTAGAGCATGAAATCACGTGATACATAAGCTGTAAACAACTGGTTTAGTCTCAGTTCCCTTATCCCATCTGCTGTTCATCAGCTCATTCCACCTTGATCTCAAAGAATTTACATACACAATTGTTCACTGACAGCAGCAAGTTCACTCTGCACATACTTGAGAGCTTTGTCTGAACTCACATCAGCACTGCCCAAATTAAGGGCACTGGTACTGTCCAAGATTGCTATTGTTCCAGCTGCAGGGAACAGAAATTCAGTGCATGGGCAGAGATCTCTCATGTTTACTTGCAAAATACCACGTTGATATATCTGAGAAGTAGAGCCCAAAGCTCATAGGTGAGATGCAGAGGCAACATGGCAGCTTTTGTGGGGAATGCAAAGGGCCCTGCTGGACCTCTAGATTGTCTTTGCAGGCAGATGCAAGGGCTTTGAGCCAACTTGAAGCTATAATAACTAATGTCCATACCAGATTAAACTAAGCAGCGTGCTAGCTGCGCCTACAGCAGTTCTCGTTACCTTCAGTGTGTCTGAGTAAGGTCACATTTGTCTCAAACAGTCATGGAAACATTGCTAGCTAATCATGCCTGAAGGTACACTCCTGTGTTCCAGCAGGTCTTCAGACTTAACCCCAGACTGACATGCAGCTTCTATGATCTCTTTAATTTGGTCAGATTTTTTGACCTGACTGTGGTCAACAGCTCCTCCTAAGCCTGTAACTCCCTGGGACTAAACAATTTGTTTAACACTTGTTACTCATCTTTGCCTAATGTGTGTACAGCCTTGTATGTACCCTTGCAACATGCTATAGCAGAGAGCCCAAGTCAAGACCCTTCTAGCTTCAGTATTTTTTCCTTTACGCTTTTGTAAAAAAGGTAAGGATTCCTGCAAAATAACAGCTTCCCATTTCAACATAATCAGCCGTGTAGATTGCCCAGAAGGGGCTACAGCACTGGGAGGTCATATGCATTAGATATCTCAGCACTGCTCTCTTTAAAAAGCAGTGCCTGTGTTGAAACACGAACTGTTTAGCCTCACCACTTTATTGAAAACAAACAGTAAGGCAGAGAAAAGGCTTGCCCTCATCTGGTTTTAGAAGTAATTGTGCTACAGTAATCCAGCGATGGTCAGGAGGCCAGCCTGGCCAGCTCCCTAAAGTCACACTGAGAAGCTGCAGGAGAGGGATAAAACTGAACAAAAGCACTTGTCCTGCAGAGAGAAGCAGGACAGAAACAGGTGGGAGCTTTCCTTATAGGAAGCCAAAAAGGAAGCAGTGGATCCAAAGAAGTGAAGGCCTGGATTGTTTGGGCCAGCGTGAGAGGAAAATGTGCTGCCAGTGTATGTGGAAGAGTCAGATGACAACTGTGCTGTTCCAAAAGTGACTCTCTCCCGCTAGGAGAGCTGGGATTCAGACTTTCTTGTGGTCCTTCTTTCTAAATAGCAACCATCAGGCTACTGCCGTTATTGATAGCTATTATCTCCTAATGGGGAAAGATTGCTGCCATTCCCCAGAGGCTGGTCTCCTAACCACTCCTCTTCCTTTCCAACAAGCAAGGTCCTCTCTCCAGACTCTGTTCCAGCCACCTCACCCCATCTCAGCTGCTTATAAAAGCCCACTGAGATAATTCTTGTTTCATCCTTCCCCCTTACTAATGGCATAGCACTAGCAACACACACATATAGTGGCTTTATTCTATTTAGAATATAGGTGCTACAATTTGTTGTAGGAATATTCTGTGCCTCTCAGTCTTATCTTAAAGTAGAGCATCTGTAGGAAACCAGAACTGGCACCTGTTAAATGATTTGGTTACTAAATGTCCAGGGCTTAATCAAACTCCTAATTAAAATAAGAACAATTATTTCCTTGTAGTATCTGGAGAGGATTAAGAAGCCTGCCCTTTGAAGAAAATACTGTGCAGGAGATCCATTTCTCTTTCATGATACTTTGCACTGTGCTATCTTATCAGAAGGAAGTCACTATGGAGTGGGCAAGCAACTTGCTGAAAAACTGCCTGAAAAATTTGAAAAAACACAGTTAGAGTGGTATTAAGCTTGCTTAATAACGAGGGCAATCAGGGGATTGTCACTGATCCAGTGCTATTCAACATTTCTGTTAAGTCAGATGCAAGAACAGAAAATGCATTTCTATAATGTATAAATGACAGAAGCAGTGAGGTGCTGTTACCACCATGGAAGCCAGGATCACAAATCAAATTCTGAATTAGAAAATATTAAATTGGAAAAATGCTGTAACACTGAAATGATGAAACTGTATAAAATACAAGTCTGGAGCTCTGCACGTGGGGAAATGAAGTCTGGTGAACAAAAATAAAATGTGGGCAACAACTAGATAGGTAGCAAATTGAAAAACAATCCTCATCTAACTCCCTTGTTCAGCTCATCTTTGCTGAATTTAATGATGCTCTAGCACTGAGCCCAGGCCAGGACTAAGACCAGAACCCACAAGTCATGCTATAGTTGCTATAGTGCCCATTGCTTTCACCAGCGAGCAACATTTACCACCTAAGGCCACTGCTTTAACAAACTGGCCATACTTACCACATAATAAGTTTGGGGTTTTTTTCAACACAAGCTTCAGAAATATTAATTTCTTAACATTTATGAGTTCACAGAAACAGTATGATTGATCAAAGGTCACATCAAGACTTAAGATAAAAAATCCAGACATCAGCAGTTCTTTACAAAAGACAAAAGGCACAGGCATGTGAACAGAAGAAATCTACACAAGCCAATTTTATAACAGCTGCATCAACTTGTCCTGCTAGGATTCACATGGCTTCCTGTCCAGAAGGAATATCTCCTCCCCACTGTGTTCTTGTAATTCTCATTAGAGCTAGAGGAGATTACAAACATCCAAAGGGACACTGCTATAGGGAACAAGCATAGCTCTCTGCATGATTTTGTCAATGCTTGTGTCTATGTCTGTATAAATATTCACATTCAAATGAACAGGTAGATAACTTCTTACATGCTTATTATTCATGATGAGTAAATGTTAAATCTAGTATACAGATTTGGACTTAGACACCAACTACCTGTCCCCTGCTAACGCCTCCACAAATCCATAGTATATTAAAATGCTATACACTTCTTTAACTAAAAAGCTCCAAGTGCATATTGCAACCTGTCAAAACAAAGTGAAAAGGGGCAGGCGAACAGTAGGGGGTTCTGCATTAAGAAAGGAAAAGATGCTGCAGAGTTTATTGAGGATGCCACTGAGTGCATTCTTAGCAAGGCATCTTCTGTGAAAACCAGCAGGGGATGAAATTACAGTCCTTTCTATACAATACACAGAGGAAGGAACACATGAATTTGCATATGGGGAAGGGCAGGCTCTGCTTAAGTTACACTTCAGTCACAGATAACAAAGACAATGTAAGTACAACATTTTCAAAAGTGTTTTTGAAATGGCAGCATGTTTACTGTTGCTGAAGTTTGGTATTTAGACTAATGCAGGTTTCAAAATAAATATGGATTTATCTGGCTGGACACCAAGGGAACATTTTCTGTTCGTGTGCCTGTATCAAACTGAGAGGAAGCCAAGTAACAATTCTCCAGAACTTTCTTCCAAACACTTGCTAGGTGGTTTCCGGTATACGATGTTGCTCATGCTGAGCTTACTTACTTTTTGATACTTCAAATGACTCAAACTTCACAGGCTGAATGTAGTTCACCAGGTTAGACATCTCTTCTGTGGCCATAGCCTCACTTCCAGCAGTACCCTAGGACAGAGAAGGGAAAATGCTGCAGTTTTGACCTGTCAAAATCCGTGGTGCCCACCAGAGGTCACAAATACCAAAGCCCAGTTTTCTGTCAACCATAATATCCTGATCCTGGCTTAGTGAAGTCAATGCCTCACATTGGGAGCTTCACATATTAATGAAGAAAATTTGCTACAAAATTTAAATGTTTTTTTAAACTGCTGCTGTATTCATGATTTTTACATGTCTCCAAGGGAAATGATTGCATTCTCCTTACACATGCATAGTGCTGAGCACATTTATCAGTACTGATGGATAAATTATAATAAATCTAGCTCCAAGTTTTCAATGGCAAGTTTTTTCTTTCAGCAATGCTAAATACACCACAAGCAGTTGTCTAAAACAGATAAGCTGTGGTGCTATTAGTTCTTATTCTTCAGTAAATGAAAATATAAATAAACAAAGCAAAGACGTGCTTCCAAACTGATTAACAAACCAACTTCAGAAAGCTGTTGTGTTCCCCAGTGCTCTGCCTCCTTTTGTCCACTAGATGGTAGTCCCACTCCAGTAACACAAGCCAACCCACAAGTGCTGGAACCGATCCATCACCGTAAAACGTATCTACACCCTTACTTCATCCATCGACGACTTTTTACAGTCATCATCATAGTCATCATCGTCATCGCTCTCAATCTCTGCTTCTCCTGAAAAGATTTAAGCAGAAGATAATTACTGGCTGAAGAAACAGTTATAAATACCAGTGGTAAATTCAAGAAAGAGGTGCAGGTAGCACTGCTTAAAGGAGACTACATTACACATGTGCTTTTTGTCACAGCACAAATCAGAGGGATTGGGCCACCACCAGCACTGATAAATTCTTATTGTCCAAACAAACAAAAGTTCTTCCTTCCCAGCTGCTGGATGTTCAGTGGTTGGAAATCGTGGTGGACGTATCAGCTCTGAGAAAAGGGCATCAACTGTGTGCACAGTGTGTGGGTTCAGGATCACAAACTGCTCTGAAGAGGCATTCCCCTGCTTGATGGCACAGTCCTGGGGTTTGGGAGATGTGAGCTCAAACTCCCTCTCTGTTGCAGGATCCCTGCACTACCTTTGGTGAATGCTTTCACCCCTCTGGGAAGAGCACACGTAACAGCATGCGCAGGGTGAAGAAACCATGCATGGAACTTGATGAGATTCTTATGTGCTTTGGCAAAATCCATCTGTTCTGAATGTATCACAGTACATGTAGTGAGGAAGCACAGCTGGGAGGATCCAGCACAGGAGACTAACTGCAGTAGCTTGATCTTGGTTCCCTTCACAGACTGCTTTGGTGTGCCTTACTGCTAGGCACAGCTCAGACACACCAGCTGAGGGCAGTGCAAATCAAATAATGTAAAGAAGATGCATAAGGCTCATCCTTTCCCTGAGAATGTACTGATGGAGTAAATGGGACCAGATAAAACACATTTTATGCCCTCTCCCAATTGCAGCATACTCTTCAAATTCCTATGGGCAAGACACAGATTCTTTATTGTTAATTAATAAATGCCTCTCCTCACCTCCAAAATGTTTTGATTTGGTTGCACTAGAAATTAAACCATTAAGGAATACCAGGCTTATCTTTCTCTTTAGTAACTCCTCCTGTGGGTCTGGCTGTCATAAAGTACATACTGTGCATACTAAGACGACTCTGGAAAAGAAGATTTAACTTAACACTGCAGTCACCTATCCACACCCATAAGATGGACAACACTGCCTAAAGATTTTATTCCACAAACCTGTCAGCTTTTTTCAGCAGCGGCAACTTCATTTTGGCAGCACAAAAATCTAACCACTGTGCAGCATTCCCAAACTCTCAAGAGAATGGCAACTCAGTCTCTGTTCCTCCTGTCAATTCAGGGTCTCATCCAAAGTCCACCGAATCAATAAAGAAACTCCTCTTTGTTCCAGCAGGCCTTGAATCATGCCCAGTGGGCCCCTTCTGAACATGGAGAGCACACATGATTTAAATAATGAGTGTGCCTTTCACAACCAAGCCATGATTACCCAGGCTGTGTTTCCTTCCAGATGTAGATGTTGAAATGTCAGGCTTTTATTCATGAGCGCATTTCTTCCTGAACATTTCATTGAAGAAAATAACATGATTGCTCAACAGGCTCAAGGGATGGTTCAGGGAACCTCAACACGTAGCAAAGAGCCCGCCAAGCTCTCACAGGTTTTGCAGTGACAATCTTTGGATGGGAAGTTCTCAAGTGATTTAATCGGTCTGGCAAAATAACACTTCACATAGTCCACAAATTGGGGACAGGGATAGATTTCAGCCAACTTGCAGTACTGAGATACCAGGTAGATGACAGCTTGCTCTTGCTAGAGGTGTCCACAGAGGAAAGTATGCAACACATTATTCATTTATTTAAAAATACTTCACAGGAAAACTCCCAATGAAATCAGATCTCATTTTCAAGTTCTGCATCAGACAGCAAAACCAAGACAAATAATACACAGTATTGCAAACGCAGAATAAAAATTAATGTTTTAGAAAGTATGACTACATCTGCATTGCCTTTTACCCAGCAGCATGGTCCTATGCTCAGACCCAACCTTCTTTTGCCATTACACTGCTGGGACCCAAATCAGAGCAAGCCTTGGCCAGACTGAGGAGACATCTGGGCTGTGGGCACCTTCACACTCACCCTCCCATAGTGGTGGTGAGATCAGCCCCATGCCATCATTCCTACTCCTTCCCAGGAGGGCACAAACAGTGTGTAACATAAATTCATGTGGGCTGGCACATGAAGCTGTGCTGCAGCTGAAGCCCAGTATGCACATGTGAGCTTGTCTAGGGGACAATGGGCTGTAATGGCATGAATATTACCCACATTTAGATGGGACAATGAACCCAGGACAGGACCTCTCTGTGCTCTGTGGCACACAAATACAGTGAAAACAGAGCCCTGCTCCAAGGGCTTGCCCTCTGAGAACGAGACACGATGTTGCTGCCTACCACAACAGGTATGTTGTAACATAGATACTGTCAACCACTCACAGGCAGAAGGGCACAGGAAACTTCTCAGTCAGTGGAGTAAAGGGGCAGTTTCAAGGATGTTTTCAAACAGCTGCCCCTAGTGAGTGGGGCAGCATGGGGAAGGCATAAAAGTGCTCATTGAGCAATGTAACAAGTGGACAAAGAAGGCTGAATCCCAACTGATGGGTAGAGGGGTTCAACACAGTAATACCAAATGGAAGACGATTGGGAGAGGAGAGCTGGGAATGACAAGCCAAGTCCCCATTGCCATAGGTTGAGCAAGCAAAATGCCAAATATTATCTATTCTGACCATGCCTCAGCAGTGTGACAGATATTGAGAGCCTAATAAAATGAAAGGTTATACATTGCTTGGAAATTCAAAGGAATTTGGTAATCTGCTTTCTCAAAGTCCTTTAAAATTACAGCCTGACTGGGTAATAAATGTGGTGTTTGCTGGTGCAGCTTGTTAGCTCTGTAACATTTAGGCAGCCACCAGCATCCTGTGGAGGGAAATCACTTTTTGTTTTTCCCACAGGCTGTACATCAGCACTTGCTGATTTTTATAAAGGAAAAAATGAACTTTATTCAGCTTGCTGAAACATTTTACTTTGTAAGAGCAGGCCATGGCCTCAGCTGGCATGCAGCAGCAATGTCCCAATGCGTTTACATACTGAGCCTAAAAATTCCAGTTTTCTACTCAGTCATCATGAAAAGATGGAGCCAATTCTGCCTTCTCTCTCTGTCTTCCTGCAACTCTGTCTGCAACACCCACTACACTCTGACAAAAATACCATCCTATCAGTGAGTAATTAACAATTTGCTTGAAAATTTAAATACTGTTCAATTAGCAAGTTTTGGCTACTTTCTGTATAGGCCTAATTTTGGTAAAATGTATGTACCTGCATAATTGCCACTGTTCTTTCTGCAGTGTAATCTAACTTCTTTGAAAATCCTGCTTTTCACTTCTGTACATTGTGCTAAAACAGCTAGCTCTAAGATGCTTGTTTACCAAAATGACAATCTATCTCACAAGTGTTTTCTCAGGAATTCTTTTTCTACTTTGCCAGCTTTGCTGTCCCTTTGGGGAAAGCTTTTCCCACTGATAGATATTATACTCTACTGAAGTAACTTTTTACATCAGTGTCATGAACATCTTGCAAGCCATTCTGCAATGCTTGTTTCACAATTGTTTGGGTTATTTTAATTATTGCTACTATAGCACCACCACCTAGTTTTCATGTGGTATGCTTTACAAACGTATCAAGAGAGTTTTATTTAGGTTTAAATCTGACCTCAAGCACTGTGAGACACAGTGAAGCTTGCTATCAACTGAAGTACAAATCTCCATAGTTTTTCACTGCTTTGAAAAAAATTTGTTTAAGATCTCCAGGCTAAATCAGCATAACTTTCTCCTGGAGATCAGCAGTAATTCTGACAGGAGCTATATAACACAGCAGAGTTATTTGAATAATATGCCCAACTTCCTAAATGTAAAGATTATATTAAGGTTGGAGTATTGAAACACTTCATGTTAAGAAATGCTAAGAATTAGGCTTCCTTTAGTGAGTCTTTAATTACATGATGCTCCTCATGCTCCAGAAAGAAACTGGTACTGGGTATAGAGGAACATAACGCTTGCAGTGCTCCAGCATTACACGTTGCTGGTATTGAGATGCACGTAAGAAAACAGACAGTGAAAAGAAGGGTGTTGTGGTGACTGTGGAGCACTGCCCCATGGAACCACACTCTTCACCGAGTCTTGCCACAGCGGTCTTATAAAATGGTGAATAATTTATTTTTATTTAAATGTTCCCAGACAGAAATATGGCATTCTGATTTACAGAAATGCTGTGTGCTCATAGCAGTAAACTGTAGCTCAAATCTCTAGAGTTGTGCTCTGAATACTTAAAAAGTAAAAATAATCTTGAAAAATCATATCCTGGATGTTCCTTGTCTCCCCAAACTGTTCTTAAGCTCTCTCAGATTTGGCTATCCTTAGATAAAATTGGTTTAATATTATTTCACTTCCTACAAGTATTGTTCAGGTAAGTTCACTGTTGTTTGTCAAGTGCTCATATGCAGCCTGGATACCCCCATAGAAATTCACTGCAAGATGAGGATGCTAGATCTAGGATCAAGTACTGAATTACAGAGAGAAAAACAACATTGACAAACTGCATTCTCCAAAAGAGGCATAGGTCCTACAGGAGAAACAATGGCTGACAGAAGGATTACAAGTAATATATTTGGCAGTCACAGATGAACCAAGTGAACGTCTCAACTTTGCAATCTCAGTTTTAGCATTTTCTAATTGGTAAGTGTTCATCTTCACACTCTACAGTTAAGAGAGGTTGTTATATAGGTAATACAGACATAATATTCACAGTTAATTTGTAAAATTACACACCCTCTTACGGGACTGATCCCCCTGCCTTGCATCACCATCAACATCCAGACTCACAGTCCAGGCCTTTTACTATAAAAGCTCATAGAGAGGCTCCTGGAAGACAAAGCTGTTCCCCTCTATGCAGATCAGGCACTCAGAAAGCAAGAGACACACACTTTGTCACTGGGTTCTCACTACGTGCTGCTAACAAAAATGTAGTGTTAGGAACCCAGGGTTGATTTCAAGTGCTGGAAAGGAGTCATTTGGCATACATACACTTATTTTTCTGTTGCTTAGGATTTGTCTACAGCAAATCAAAAAAACAGTATTAAATTATTCCTGACATCAGGATGAATCTTCCTTTGAAATCCAAGCCCTACTCCAAAACATGCCCTTTTCAAAGTTTCATAACACAATAGTTGAAAACTCTTTGCTTCTAATAGGATAAACAATGTTATCCACAAATACAGCAGGATTATTATTTTTTTAATTCTGCTTGAGGCAATCTGCCAGCATGAAAATTTTCAGCTCAATTAATTGGAGTTTAGAAAATATTACAAACATGGAAAAAAGTTTTTTAATGGCAAGTGGTAATGAACTTATATTCCAGTAGAGCTTTCAATTTGGTATGTAAGTATTCTACTACTGAGACATAAACATCTATGCTTTCAGCAATCCAAAAGTTCTGTCTAAATAGGAAGAAGAAATTCTAGTGCAGGGAACAGACGCTGGGCTGGGAATCAGGATACACAGATTTTGTTGTCTGTCCTTCTGCTAACCTGCTCCTGTGGTTCAGAGCAAATCTTACTTTGTATTCTTCTCTGCACTTTTCTCTGTCTTCTCCAGTTAGGTTTTAAGCTCTTCAGGACAAAGACCACCTCTTACTAATTTCTGCATTCTAACACTCACAACAGTCCCCTGCAGATCCCATAGGCATTACCAGAACATATGCATTAAATTACAGTAACTTCTCTTTGATTTCTGACTTTAAAAATTCTGCTAGTAACGAACAAGTTTAATGTAATACACTGCTTCCCATTGGCTACGTTCCCTGTAATTCCTGATGGTAACAAATTTGTTTGTAGTATTATTTTTGTCCGTGTCTATCTCTGGAACAGAAGAACATCTTAACAGCACTTTTCACAGAGACCTGTGACCTGTTTCCAACTAATGCAGGACAACAGCAGGTTGAGCCTGGCCTTCCTGAGGAATAGGTATTCCATTCACATTTACCATAAATCTTAAGACACTGCAGAACCACTGCAGCTCTCCTGCACAATGGGTTAAATCTGAAAACGGTAGGCACATCCCAGAAGCAACAGAAAAAAATAAAACATTTATATTTGGTATTGGGCTTGGGCACACAGAAAATGCACCCAAGGGTGGACGAGTTGGCAGCTTGCTCTACTTCCTAAGCAGTGCAGATAAATATTAGTACACATCACTGAGCTTTAGGTCACTCAGCTGAGTGATTCCTCAGCTGTGAGCCTTCTCAGACTCCTGGATCAACAACATAGTGTTGTTTTCTAGTGAGTAAGACCCACACCGGTGTACCTTTACCTTGCTAAAGCAATATAAATGGTTTGAATTATAGCTGTAATCAGGCACTTGTGTTTTAGGGAGAAATACAGATGTAGACTCAATTCATACCTGCTCCAGGGGAGGAAGGTTCAAACATACTAGATGTATCACTGCACGTGTTGGAAGCTTGCTCTGAGAGTTTCTTTTTTGCACTTCCATCTGCAGACTTATGTGACTTCTTTTTATTCTTCACCAGAATTTTGTACATTAAATCCATAGGACTTGGAAGAGGAACCCCAGGTTCAAGCTTGCAGAAAAAGAAAGCGCAATTTGTTACATCAACAAAAGAAATGAGCTTGTGGCAATTTCTTAGGGCACACATGGTGCATGGTAATTCTGTAACCTCTATAAGCCCTGTTAAAATGAAATGTATTTTGCATAAAAGGTAATCTCAACATTAAATGAAACAGGGCTACTGAGGGCACTTAAGAAGAAAAGAAAAATGCCCTATGAAATGTCTACAGTAATAACTGAAATAAGTATTACTTCAAATATGAAAGCCTACATTATAAAATGGCAGCTATGAGATTTGATTTCATTTAGAAGATTACAATTCACTGTATCAGAACAATCTCTGCATCAGAAATTATGTGCTTAAGTCACCCACAGCTCACGTTGTTTAACTCCCTCCTTCAGACTCTGTTTTGAAAGGCTGCATATGAAGAATGACACAGGACTGAAATACTTAAAAATTCACACAGGTATTTGTGATCTGATAAATACCAAACCATATTACCGGGTATTTTTCCAATGGATCCATGAGCAGTGCATCTCCAAATATCAATCTGCAGTACTCTGCCATTTTTGCCTGTTGTTTAGGACTAAAGGGGAGAAAAGAAAGAAAGAAATGAGTCCTACTGAAGCTACAGAGTGAAAGCAGCAGTAATGATATATCTAACCTCTCTAAACTAGATATAATTTCCTGATCCAATTGCTGTGAATTTTTCAGAGAGACCTAGATATATCATGCAATTATTCTGATTCCTCTGATAGAGCTTATCAAAAGGATCAGACACGAAGCAAAGGCACTAGTCAATTGAATAATAGTGAAACTGAACTCTTAAGATTGAGGTCTCTTTTCCCATGCACTTAGTAGAAAATAAAAAAATGAGGCTGTCAGTTGTTACTTTTAAGGAAATAACTGGCACACGAATTTGCCTCTTTCAGGCAACATTTTTATTCAAAGTTTAAATGATTTCCTCCTTATGTTACTTTGTACACATGCCTGGCATTCTTCTCACACACACATCCTCAACCCCATTTGGATTTCTTTCTTTTTTTGCCACGCCTGACCTAAGGCATAAACCCCAAAGCAGTCACACAGACAGCTGTCTCCTCTGCAGGTGTCTGTGTTAAATTTCCCAAGCCAAGGGTACGTATCCCCGCGTTCTGCATGCCTATGGGGCACAACCATATTTCGGAGGGGGGGGGGGGCAGAAGGCATTACTGAGGTCTCAAAACCAGCAAAAATACATCAGGTACAGGCACTGGTAGAGAAGCAGCTAGTTCTACTGTAGATTTCTAAAATGCAGTTAGTTTTACTGCAGATTTCTGCTACAACACAGCCCACTTACCCACTCTGTGTGTGTTAGCCCGTGCAAGGTGGGTGCTGTGCCTGTGCAGTGTGACAGCCCCTCCAGCCCATCCAGCACCAACCTTGCCTGGAGCTGCAGCTGCATCTCTGCATTGGACTCCATGACAAAGCACTGACCCAGCCACAGACCTCCTGGGCTGGGTTTGCACCAAAACCTTATGCTGCTCTGGTCAGCTCGCTCACAAGTATTTCCCCTGACACATCCTCACTGGCAGAAGTCATAGTGTAGATGTAATTGTGTTACTGCTAAGAGGTATTATGTCAGTTTGGAGAATTGCTGTAATAATTGCTGGTATAACCATGTTTTATATGCATATAATTACATACTGCATGCATGTTATGTGTATAAAACTGGGACCACCATATCAGGACAGCTGCCTTAGTGGAGATCTGGATGTAATAACAAGCTGCTAGGTGGAGACATTGAATGATCACTTCAGCTTGTTTGGGTACATGGTCAGATTCATTTCTTAAAAAATGATATTATTTTTTTTTTTAATCACAGAGTGTCAAATTTTAGCATAGTAAAATCAGCACTTTTCATGACATCCTCTAGAAGTAAACTGAACCTCAGTAAACTCTACTTATTATCAATTTTCCCAAAGTGCAACAAAAGAATTAAATAATCCCTGCATATCAGTGACAGGAGTTTTAGGACTGCAGCTAGGTTATACTGCTCAGAAATATTACTCAAATCATCTTAGAATGCAGCTCAGTGCTACAGTGCTACACTCTCTTTCTAATTTTAGACAACTGTGTATTTTTGTTATATGTGCCTGTTTAAAACCTGTAACATCTGAGCTTAGGTATCTTTAAAAGTTTCCATTTTTGATACTCTGTTGAGAAGGTTTATACTGCTTAATATAACTTCTCCAACTGCTGTTAATTATGATCTGCATATCACGGAAGACACACGAATGGTATAAGTGGCTATGTTACCATGGAGCCAGTTTTCATGACAAAATAGAGCTGGGTATATAGGAAAAAAGGAGTGCTCATTTTTCTCTTGCAAACTGAGAGTGCAACAGCCACTGTCTAGTTTGTCATTAGCTACCAGCCCCTGGCACCACAGCGCTTCCTGAGGTCAGCAAGGCCAAACCAGAGCTGAGATAAAGGCTGGGTGGCATTCGAATCAGAAAATGTAACTTCCCTGAGATCAGCATCCTGGATGTCCCTTGAAGCAGATATGGGGTGAACTGGCCATTAGCTCAGTCACTGACTAAATGTATGGTGAAGTGGCTTTGAATTATTCCACAAAGCTATGCAAGTGCTGCATGCAGTTTAAATCACTACAGCATTTCATTAATGCTTTCTTTTCCGTGCAGCCAAATCTGCAAAAAAGCCAAAAGCCCCTTTTAGCTGAGGATGGAAAATTAATATGAAGACAAGTAAGGCAGTGGAACAAAGAACCCACAAAAGAGAAGGTGATGGGAAGAATCTATCAGACCACGACAGTGCATTAGCTATTTGCAGTCACCAGCTACCAAGGAAAAGAAAGGCACCTCACTCTAGTAAATAAACAGACTGGGTATTTGCTATAGGTCTAGGGGTCATTAGTGTGAATTTTATTGCAGTCTTCTCCACCAGTATATATTTTGAATAGACCCATGCTCTTAGAACCCAGGAAGTTCATAGGATATCTCCTTGAAGCAAAAGATGG
The DNA here is from genome assembly GCA_013398125.1 of Aegotheles bennettii. Taxonomy (NCBI): domain Eukaryota; kingdom Metazoa; phylum Chordata; class Aves; order Caprimulgiformes; family Aegothelidae; genus Aegotheles; species Aegotheles bennettii. Next base: position 286,505 of record VZRW01006418.1, on the reverse strand, counting down.
ATTGAATCAGCTATTGGAATAGTAGCAATTAGATGTGACATCAGCATTTTTAAACGGGCACATCAACTCCAAAAAGAACTCTCAGTAGGAATCCCCCAAAAATATGGAAGAGTTAAATCTAATAAATTTCAAACTACCACCACAGCTAGAACAAGTTCTTCTGATCTTTTGGGTTTAATTCCATGTTTACCTCAAAGAGGGTACAGTGAGAACTTTCAATTTTGCAAAAGAGAAAAATGTAATGCTGCATTATTTTGGTTTAGTGTATAAATTCCAATGTCACTGCAGCCCAGGGGCAGAAAGAAGGAAAAGGAAAATTATATTGAAAGCTCATGGGTTTTAATACTGTAAAGAAATCTTGCAGTAGCAGACAAGGCCAAAATAGGAAAATCTTGACATTACAAAATTATTTGTCTTTGTGAACTGGACTATATGTACAGATATTTTAAAAAGCTCCTAAGAGAAAATAAAAAATATTTAGGAGTACCAGCATTTAACTGAGTGGTGGTTTTTTGTGTTCTCTCTCTTCGTCTCTCTAAAATATACATACATAATACACATATATACACATAATACACATATATAATACACATATATTACATATATATATAGTTTCAAAAGACAAATCATTAGTAAAAGTATAAATTATGTATTACTATTACAGTATTTTAAAAGTTGGGATATCAGTTTCTTTTAATTCTCCCTTCTTTCAAAATTATGAACCAGAGCAACAGATTCAAATACCAACTTTTCTATGTCAACATATTTCCCAATTTGTGTTGTGAAACAAAAAAGCAGGTATTTCCTGGTCCACATCTACTGTTATTGGAAATTCCCTCAGCATTCATTTATTTTAATGAAAACTGATTGCTTCAAAAGAGCTGACTTAATTTGCTTTATGATTTTTACTGTGCAGACATGGTCAGGTAGCATATAGATTAATTATATATGCCCCCAAAAAGTGTCAGGGCTAAGGGAAAATCAGGTGGGAACATGATAACCAGAGATATAGAAATAAAAACAGTACTAAGAAATGTTTTCAATACTATTACTGTATTGCTTGTACTTTGTTTTACTGTGTTTGTATAATGCCTATTATGAAGGTCAATCACAGAGGCTCTCTGGCACTACTACACGACTACCATTCCTAACATTGCATTATTATCACTTCTGCGTAAGACAAAGACATGGATCCTTCCCAGAAGAATCTCAAATAATTTAAATTGTAGGAAGAAAAAGTGATAAAAATCCTGTTAATATTCGAAATAACAATTCCAGCAAGAAACCAGCAATATGAATAACTGTAATTAAATTTAATCTTGGAAGCAATCTTATATGGATACTGCTCAAGGATCACTTAACCTTTTTGCTATGTCATCAGTGCATTTCTAATTATAGAGTGTCTGCTTTCAGATCTGCAGATTGCTTATCTTCTCGCAAGCCCAATTTCAAACGTCAAGGTCTTCTTGAGGTCTTTTCAGCATTTTCAGGGCTTTTTTCTATTTTTTGATAAAACCACATCTTTTCTTAGTACTGTCTTTTTTCAGTGTGCATGTTTTGACTTCAGTATGAATGATGGCATATGTAATATTTCATATATTCTAAAATTTACATGCATACCTCTTTTTCTAAACTTTTTATTGTCTAAGAACAGGCAAGAATGAATATACTACATAGTGGAGTTATAGTGAAGGAAATTAATATCTTTATAGCATGTTAAGAATTTTCGAGAGGAGTTCTTCCAGGAAAAACATTGAAAGAAAGCAAAATATGATCATTAACACTATATGCTAATAAGTGATTTGTTCCCTAGATGGACAAGAAGTGTTAAAAACACCCTCATGAACATAAACCAGAAGGAAGAAAAGTTGCATTTTAAATCCAGTGGTGATTAAGACTATGATGATGATGTGAAACTTACTTACCTCTGACAAACCCAGTCTGTTTAAAAGCCAAGAGTACAGAACACAGGCTAAAACCATGTTTCTGTTTAAGCCAATGCCAAAATTTCTACTAATTTGTATGGGACCAGCATTTCCCACATGAATACTGACTCTTGTAACTTGAAAATCAGAAGAAAAATTTGGTGACCCAAAAGTAGGAACTGATGTCATAGGGTTTGTTTGACAGCAATTCTATAAAAACACTCAGAATTTTTTGTTAATACTTAGAGCAAAGCCCCCTTCTAAGATCTAGGAGAAAAACAACAATCCAAGTGAATGAAAAGACAAAAGGAGCATTCCATGAAATTAGGTGGAGGTCTCTGTGAGTGGCATGACTAATTGCAGATTTCTCTAGCAACTAGTGAAGAAATGAAGAGATAATTGTAGCAGTCAGTAAAATAACTAGAAATTATTTTCAGCCAAAGCAAAATTAGAAATCATACACATTAAGTCTGATGATTTACTGCAGCAGAACATAATAAATAACAATAAAGCCTCAGCAGAGAAAGTACTTGATACTGTTTTTGTAAACTTGCTTTGCTAAAAACCTATGTCATAGCAATGCATGGAAAAGGACATCACATAATACACTTAGGGATAATTCATTATTCCCTGACTAGAGTTTTCTGGAGACAAAGGTCCAATGGTTTCTGTGGGGTAAATTGTAAAAATCAGGATAATGCAGCAGTAACTCTGTTCCCTTTCTGACATACTCCTCCAGTATCACACCACCTTTAATTGTGAAAGTGTTTCATCTTACAGTTTTAAAGCCACTTTTGTACATAACTTAGATCTGACAGGAGTTTATTTTATGCATTTATTTCTTTACTCTCCTAAAATAGAACAGATCACCCTGGAATAGTTGAAGATTTAAGTCTTAATGACTTTAAAGCAAGAAAATGTAACTCTCCTGGTTAAAATAAATCGGATGTTACTTTTTCTCTGCCTTGTATTAACACAGTGAATGTATATTTTAACAAATACAGAAGAATGAATAGAAGATATAATACATTGCAGAATGATGGTTGAAATATTTTCTATAGACCAGAGGTGGTGTTTGGAAGCACTGAGAAAAGCATTGTGAGTTAAAACCTACAGCAGTAGGTGAGTGTAAGCAAGTCCAAAGTGATAAAAATTACACCAAAAAGAAAGGACTGAAGAGACTGATTAGAGAAAGAAATTGAATACAGTATCTGTGTGGTCTTTCAGTTGAAGACAGATCTAACTGAGCAGGATTTAACAGGTAGCTATGAGGCCTCTCAATGTGTGCAGAGCAAGCACATTATTTGCCCACAAAAGGCAATGTAAACTTATATTGTAAGGTATACAAATAGTGTAGGTCTTGTAAGGTATACAAATAGTGTAGGTCAGCTCTCAGATTTTGAACTTTTCTACCTACATCATTTTTGATCAGTATTGTCACATCTATTCTTAAAAACATTCTTACATAGTTTCTTCTACCAGTTCCTTCCCTTATGACGAGAACGTTCTTCCTAGAACAATGGAAAAGCAGTTAGCCCTCACCCTTTTCTTCTTCCAGAGCAAAAGTGCCAACATCTTTTCTGATTTGTATTAAATCATTCATAGCTGCCCCAAGATTACTTTTTATTTCACATTCAAAAAAAAAAGTTTTTCAGTTCAAACTGGCCCCAGAAGTGTTGAAAATGTTTAACAACAGAAAACAAAAGGCGAAAAGGCAACTGAAGCTAAGGCACATGTTATGTGCCAGTTTCACACTTTGAACCATGTGGTCTCTATATTGTAAACCAAAGTTGATGTCAAACTTAAAAAAAGAAAAATCAAAACTAAAACAATAATAATAATTTAAAAATAGATCACTGGGACAAATTTAGAAGTGTTCTCACTTGTTTCTTTTCTTACACAGAAAAATTGTCCTTTCTTTGTAACTAAAAAAAGAAAACAGCTTAGGCAAACTGGGGTTTTTTGACAGAAACTGAACAGTTCCTGGCCATCCATACCATGTATTTTGCAATCCTAGATAGTCTGTAGTTCTGACCTCTACTTCTAACACACAAGAAACAGACCAAATTTTGTGCACAGAATATGCTTATAGCACAAAATATGGTCATAGGCGGGTAAAATACTGCTTCTTTTCCTTTGCTGAAGTAGTGCTATATTCCTGTAGGACATACTGAAACTGCAAAGTTAACAGAATTTGTCTCACTTTAAAACTTCCTCTTTCATACAAAAGGTTCTAATTCAAGAAGGTTTTTAAGAACATGCCTGATTCATTCTGATCATCTTGGTTACTTAGGCTGATACAAGTGTTTTTCAACTTGTGTTCAACAAGTGTTTTTCAGCTTGTTTTTTCAAGCTGTTGATCGTGACGCATAACAAAACTGACCCAAGCGCATATGTGAGTTTGTGCTTAGACCTTATAAAAAAACATAACACCATGCAGGAAAACATGGCAATTACTTACGAATCCACATGATTTTCAAAGGAAAGGAGGATTGGAAATGGTGATGTCTTAAATGCACATTCAGCAATAGCTTCTATTACTTCCTAAAGAATGAAAATACATACAGTTACAAATTTATGTCTCTAAAGAAACAGCATTTTGCTCTTACAACACAGAAAAGACCCAAAGAGGTCTGAAATCATACCCAAACTGCCTGAAATCAAACCTTCTGTTCTAAACATCCCAGAAAGCTCTGGATGTGCTTTTGCAACCACCAAATTTTTCAACGTGAACGGTAATCAAATCTCCAAAATGGCTGATTGGCCTCAAGCACCACATTTCTCAAGAAATGACTTATGTCTGCCTAAATCAACAGCTTAAATGTAAAACCTGGTCTTCATGTGGAGTTGTTCCATGCCCAAAGCTATGACTTTCACGAACTGTTTTGCATAATAATAAGCATGCTCTGACAAAAGCATATCTCCTAAATATCATCAGCACAAGCACATATCCATAAAATCCTTAGTTATTCTGACTCACAAGTTTTAGTTCTCTCTTTTTTTTGAGAGAAATCCCTTTAAGGCAAAAAACAGAGGAAAAAAAAGAAAAAACATTACTCAGTTAAAACAGCTGGCTGTGTAGTAATCATCAAACAGAGAGCTCAAAAACTGAAACTTCTGTAGAAGTTTCCTTTCAGCTCTGATGGAAAATGGCAACTGTAAATCTAGCAGAGGAATCATACCATACCACTAATTCTAGTGGGGTGCACAACATAGTAATGCACTCGCTGTTACAAATTATTCAATGTTTTTTTCAAAAGAACTTATGAAACACTGAAGGTTTTCTATTTGCATTGCTGTCAAATTCTGGAGTTTATAAGGACCCATAAACCTGTTCCCTCCCAAATTGCGGGAACCCTAAAAGATTTATTTATTTTTAACAAGCTTCCTCTAGGGATCTCTTTGTTCATTTTCTGTCCTTTTAAAGGCTCGATCCAGAAGCATAACAGCAAGAAAGCTGAGCTCCTGGTACATTCTTCTGATATGTTGGGTTGCAGAATCCTGGAAGGAAAGCACAAGCCAGCTCAAGATTTGCTGATATGAGCTAGGATACAAACAAAATTTAGTCTTCATGTAAGTAGAAAAAACACAGCTCAGGCACAAATCGTTGCAGTGTCTCTTACAAGATGAGAAACCAGCTCTCTTTGCACACACAGGTGAGGAATGACTATGTTTAATAAACTGCAATCATCAAATATTTAAACGCTTCACGTATCACTAATCAGTCATGTGCTTCAACTAAGACCACTTCCAGCCTTTAAAGAAAGCAGAAATGTAAAGCATTTATCAGAAGAACAGCAAATGGGCCAGAAGGCTGGACGACGCAGGTAGGAAGCTGCAGCCTCACAGCAGTGGTTCTCCCATGGGGGAATGGACGATGGAATGATTCCTGCTCCATGTTTTCTTTTTTCTTTTCAGATCCAGTAAATCATTAAGTGCTGATACCACCTTAATGCTGTTCAGGATCAGTGGGATCACCTAAAGCATTTAAGGCAATTTTGCAGTGCTGAGAATTGGGTTACAAATATTGAGCCCTCCCATCTTGATGATGTCCACCCAGATCATTAGCACTGGCTTGGTCTCCACCCACCTGCACCCTCCCCATGGTTATGGAGCATCATGCTGGGCTTAAGAACACAGAGGTTGGATATAAGAGGTATGGCTGAAAGCAGTTCTGAGGCCTTTCTTGCTCCTACACACTGCTCGAGCTGTAGAGTAAATCCATAAATTTATTTTCAACTGCCTTCTCAACTGCAAAAAGGGATGAAATCCAACATGTGTGGAGAAAATAACCTGAAAGAGTAAAATGAGGGCTACACTGATGGAATCTGAGGATGAGACGCTCAGGCATTGGTTTAGTGGAGAAACAGGGATGCTGGTGATTCAGTTCCGCACTGCATTCAAACATAAATGCAAATTCTCTATGGTCAGAGAGGAACAACATGGTGAGTTCCATAATTTACTTCAGCTGCAGAATGACACCTGAAACAGGTCTCCAAGGTATATATAAAGTACATATACACAGCTTCCTGGTTACGGCGTGAAAAATATTGTTGGTTTCCTGTAGGATCTCACCCTGGCAGTAGCTCACGATCTGCAGCTGAGAAAAACCTTACTGATTTCTGTGTCATGAAGCAAGGTAAAGAACAATCAAACAAAAATCTGACAAAAATCCTAGCACCATAAGGATGGGGAGTATATATTGCTTCTGTCTCTGCACTTCAGAAAGCCTATCTGAGGCAGTGAATGCTGAGCTGATAAACGATTCAGCATTCAAGACCCAGTGATAGCTCTAAATTGATTCACACACTTTTGACACATTATTTCACTATCATTTTGCTCCTCCTCAGCCAAGCAGCACACACTTTAAATACTGAAAAGAAACCAGCAGTCAATACATTTTTACACTTTTCTGAGTGGAGAAGAAAGTATTTGCCCTGGATTGTCACGTGAAATATCCTGAGTAGGTTTAAAACCCCTTCCAATATCTTTCCTGAAACACAATGTCTATGGTTGAACATCTAAATAACCTGCAATGATCCTTTTAAGAGTCAGATTAAACTTTGCTTTAAATTCCTGCTCATGACCAAAGGAGTTGAGCGCTATCTTCCTTAATTAAAGGACTTCCAGCAATCAAACTTTATGCATATAAGCATAATTGGCTTCATATAAACATAACTGGAAAGTTAATAACAAACGTGCCTCAGGTTGTGTTTTACATTTTCCCATGATTAACTCAATCAGTGAAAAGTTAGAGAAAACAAATTGAAAAAAAAGAAAGGAGTGTTCTGGTACCAGTGAAATGGGGTGTTTGATTTGTGTGGAAGTACTGTTTGCTTTTTTTTTCCTAAAGGAAGGCACTAGAAGACAAAAAACCCTCAACAACTCATGTTTCAAGTGTGGGAGACATGCTTCAAAACTGTAGCTAGTAAAGAATCATAGAATGTTTTGGGCTGGAAGGGACCTTAAAGACCATCTACTTCCAACCTCCTTGCCATGGGCAGGGACACCTCCCAGTGGACCAGGCTGCTTCAAGCCCCATCCAACCTGGCCTTGAACACCTGAAGCCACACCTAACACCTGTATCGTAACCAAATTCAGTAATGAATATTTTTCCATGTCTTCTTGCACACAGTAAGTCTAGAAACATATTTCCATGACAAGTTCATGTCCCAGATGAACAAGAGTTATTTCTTCAGGATTCAAAAATGATATCCTGATGTATCATAAGCTGTGCTGACTACCAATTTTAATAGTATAGGAAAACACCTCCATCCCGCTCCTCTAACACCTCGGATCAAAAACATCTCTAAGAATAACAAGAAGATAACAATTTAAGGTTATTGTTAAGGGTATAGTATCTACCTTTTAATATAGAAAACGCAAGTAGAAGATGACATTCAGAAATACAGATCATAGGTTTAGGGTTTGAATGGCACAAATATCCCGTCATGCTCTCCAAAGATGATAATTTTTCTTTTTCATCCTTCAGTGCTTCAGATCTAATTCCAAGTATCAGGGATAAATGTAACATTGCACACACTGTTATTCATTTTTCAAATAGTTCATATAATGATGAGTGTCTGGTCCCTGTGGATGGGATCTGCCCAACTGGGCATGAGTAGCCTGTTTGTTCTCTGTCCATAGGAATTCAAAGGCTTGCAAGTTGCAGAAATTTCCACAATAGCTGCTGTTTCCTACCTCAGTTCAGCACTTTGATCTCCCACTCCCATTTAGCAGGCAGAGAAGAGAAAAAGAGTATACTGACACATAGCTTATTGCTGTTCAAATCCTTGTGACCTTCACCTCAGCTCTCCTCCCTACCACATGCCAAAGAGCTGTAGCACAAAACAGTCCTTCCCCTCTATCATCCCGGCCCCAGACCCATCTGCAGACCCCATTTACACTGTGTAAAACCAGTTGTGGTGGCGATATCCAGTCTTTCAGCCTTGGCTGTGGTCCACTCTCTTTCTCTCTCTTCATGAGACTTGATGCAGAGACATGCACAGGAGACCTGGGCCATGAGCCCAGTCCCCAGATGGCACAGACTATCACACCACATAATCCCTTTTCCTCCGATTGCCACAGAAGGTGGCAAGAACCAAGACCTCTTCCTTTGCAGGGTCCAAGTAGTGCAACTCTTCTCTTCCAATGATTCTGCATGTGCTCCCAAACCACCTTTTACAATATCTTTTTGCCCACACACTTCTCTTCCCTTCCACCTTTGCAGTAACACCCTAGCAATGTATTCATGACGCATTTTACATGAAAGAAACAGCCCCAGCTAAAGCCAACTACACCAGCATGCTACAGTACTGTACCTTGAAGGATATTTCTGTTGTCATAGTGAATCCATGTGTAATGACTGGCTCTTCCTCAGATGTTCTTCCTTTCCAGCAGTCCAGCTCCACACAGCGGCAGCCTGACAAAAGCACTTGCCGATACATCTCCACCGATGAGTTACCGGCCAGCTGTCCAGCTGTGACAACACAAGAACATGAAAAAGGGAAGTCACTTTGAGCCTTGGGAATAAATGCAAATAATCTAATAATAATGAGAGTTAACAGCATCTTTTACCCTTGGCTGAGGTACACAAAAAGCCTAATAACGTAATGGAAATTACTCTGGCAGAGTCAATGTAATGGTTTGGATACTGCCCTTGGTGAAACCGCTGTGAGTGAGGAGAAAGAACTGAACTGAAGGCAACTAAAAAACTTCTGATAGACAGCACTGAATACATAAAATAGTAAAATAAAATGCTTTAGTTATAAAAGACACTGTTATCCTTTGACAAGCAATGTGAAATTCAGAGGTGACTCAGTACAGCAAGATCATATTTTCTCATACATACAATGCAGTATAATACAAGATAAAACAAACCTCCTGCACAGTCACTAATGGTATCATTACTGGGTCTCAGATCAATATTTAATACACTAATCACAGCACTGAATTGGTCAGTTAAATTTCCTGATGTGATACTGCATTATGTAGAGAGAAATTTAATTAAACTACCAGTTTCCAACAATTAAATAAAATAAATCTAAAAACTAACAAGGAAAACTCAGCTTTTCCCAAACTCACAAGGTATTAAATCCCCTCCCAAAAAACAAAACCACAAATCAAACCAAAACAAACCCCAAACCAACAAAATCCATTTGTATTCAGGGAAGGATATCCAGCCAAGTTGTCTTCATCTGCTGCAACAGGTTTGATTCCAGATATATGGATACAAATTTCTTGCAGCAGAGAAGTAAAGATGTTAATGAAAGAATGACTTAGTGTTTGTTTTAGATGTAAAGAAAATGGATGCAGTTTCCTGCTTCTAGCAGGCTTCCTGAGATGTCCTTCCCAGATTTTGTGAAGGGCATTTCACTCGCTGTTTAAGGAGGTAGTGAGTTCATTTACACTAAAGATTCTTTGCTGATGGGGGACATATAAATACTTCAACCAGACTGGCATATAACATAATGCAGATTACTCTAATCCTCGTTTTATTGTCTCTGTGGTTCTGTATTTAGTTTTTATGCTGGGAACTAAATGCTTTGGTTTGCTTCACTAAATTGCATTGTCTGCTTTCTCTTTTTACCTTCCACAAAAAACTGTTTTACCATTTGGGTCTGATATGTGAGCTGGAGCAATCATAGATACTCTATGAGTTATTAACATTACTCCTGTCGAAATCTGTAAGATTTCTCAGCTCCTGCTGGAACCAATGGGAAATAAACACTAATAATAGCAGAATTTGGTCAGGTAAGCAGTGCCTCTTTTTCTCTGCAGGATGCAAACAAGCAGAAGCATGGAGCAGGGTACAACAGCACACATTGCTGTGCGCTCGACCCTAAGCATCTGCTTGTGAAAACTTGGCTCTCATTATATGGATCCACTGAACTCTGATGCTTAAATACCTCAAGTCACTTAGAAAACTTTTTTCATGTTGTCAAAGCAGATTGAATTTTGATTAATAAACTATTTCATGATTAACAAAATCTACTACACTTCTTGAGAGACTACTGGCCAGTATAATTACTAAGCGTTTTGGACTACAAGATCCTTAACCTTCAACACTGCTTAAGTAAATCATTACATGCATCACTTGCCATATGACACTTCTCCACACTACCTTATTAATAAGGTTCAGACATTTTGGAAGGATTCCTGCTAAGGATAAGAGAATATTCAACCTCCAAAACATTCAAGTTTCAGAAAAACTCCCAGTCAAAATGCAAAATGCTAGCAAATGTTTCGATAGTCTCAATAGCTTATTTTTCAGAAATACAGAATATTAGGAATGTTCCCTCAAATGTTTTTTGCCTATAGTATTTATAAACGTCTGTTGTGTGTCTCTATTTGCATCTACCCCAATCTATCCCTTCAATAGATGTATTCTAAAATGTGCGAACGCAGACACTAAAGGGAATACTTTCCAGCATATTTTTAATATTCTGAATACAGATCAATTTTTTAATACTGGAAATTGAAAGCATTATGTATTCTATTCTATAATACATACAGCATCTACAGTAATACTGTAATATTTGTATCCCACCACCTTGTACTGAATAAGGAGAAATGGATTTTGAAAAAAAATAGCTTTTCTAAAAAATATGATCAGCCAAATCATACCTGACAGGAGACCAAGCAAAATGAGCCTGTGCCAAGTGATGTAAAATGAGGCTATGACCCATGTTTCCCCATACAGATCAGCTCTGCACTCTGTAACTTTAAGTTGCTCATTTTTCAGCAAGTGCCTCCTTGTTGGGTTCATTCACCACTGTTTTTCCAAGTGCAAGTTCATTGCAATATATCAACTTAAAATTTGGTTATGATTTTGTGACATGCATCCCCCTAAAACTGGGAGATATTTGGATCCAAGTATTTGGAGTCACCTGAGTCTTCACTATAGAAACAGAAGCTGCTTCTGCCCCCTAGCCTACCCATCACAGTGCCTTCTCCAGGCATGAAGAAGTGCCTGTATACATCCTTTGCTGTGCACAAACATGAATTGCTACATTTCCTCTCTTCAAGGAAAGTCCTGGAAAAGCAATCCACACTCTGGGTCTTATGCTGTAGTCTGCAGTGTGCAAACTGAGAACTTCATGCTGTGGGTAGACTGGCTCTTGACTCCAGAAGCAACAGAAGGTGGTGGCGTTAAAGTTTTTTTTTTAGACACAGTACATTTATCGGAATTTATTTTCCTTCTTAGGTATTTTGCCACGCACAGGACAAGCAAACTAGATACGACACCGTGACATAGTCTGCTAAAGCTTGTATATAAGTCAAAATATAGCGCTCACCCTCTGGCTGTTCTTGTTAACACCTTGCATTGGACCAAAGCAGGACATGCGGTCAGGCTTGCTCCAGCCAGAATACAATTGCTGTCAGAATTAATTCAGGCCCATCCAGGCAGAAGATGCAACACTTGCATACACCAGGAGGGCTTGGGCTGGCCAGCCTCTGAGTTGGCATTTTGGCTCAGCCACTAGCAGTGCCCAGGCAGCTCCCACGCTGCAGCCAGGCTATGTGACGGACACTATCTGGCACACGGTGCAAGGGTCCGAGCTGTGGGACCCACTTGAGAAAGACACACTGCATGACCAGCTGAGTCTCTCCAACTGCAGTGAGGGAGTGGGACCCCTGGGGACCTACTTACAGGGCCTTCCCCCTGCTGCTGGCTCTCCGTATCTTTGTTCTGCAGATTTCAGCCATCTGAAGACATTCAAATGCTGCTATTTGAGTCAGAGAGGTTATCCAATCCTCAACATAGTTTTATCCTCCTTAAAGAAGGGGGTTTAGAAAATAATGTATCTCTGATTTCAATATGCTTCAAATAACGTGTCTGTGCCTGCTCCTGGTGGTACAAGAAACTCATGCTCAGAGCAGGCAACACTCAGCTCTCCTTCCCTTCCCTTCCGTATGGTGCTGTCATCCTGGAAACCCTGAAGATAAGGTTTGGGAGGTTTTGAAGGTGAAGAAGGTTTCAAGGAAGTGTTGAATGCAGAAAATAAGCAACAGTTAGGACTGAAGAATCACTGAGAAGGGAAAAGCAGAAGGATGGCAGAGGAGAGGCCTCAGCAGCAATAAAGAAGCAAAGAACATGACCCTTGTGAGCTATTTTTCTAGAAACAACTGAAAGTACTGGACTGTAAGCAGGGAAGCAGATGCTGAGGGTGAATGGGATAATCCCACATTGGCTACACGTGCTAAACTGATAGTTCTGCAAACTACTGCTCCTATTATTTTTTCCTTGTAGCCAAAGATAAAATGTGTTAAAGGTTTGTGATTTTCCTATTTTGCATTTCACATATACAACAGCAAGTTGCATAGCCATCAAAGTGTGCAATGCTGACAATAATAGGTAATCATCTGTCCTTGGCCTTCGGGTGCTGCTGAGGGATATGCCGCAAAGTCACTCCCCACTGTAACAACAGCAGTAACCTGAGATGAGACTGGTGAGAAATGAGAAAAAAAGCAAGACTGCACATTAAGAGTTCAAAGGAGTAAATAAATAAATATGATACCGGTGAGAAAAAAGATGAGACATGACCAAAAAAAGTTTCCAAAAAATGACATTTCTTTAAGCTAGCCTAGGTTCACTATAAATCACTTCTTTCTTCATGGCTTTTTACCTTTGTTCTTAAAAATTACATTTCCCTAAGAAAAAGCAGGCAGTAACACTTCTAAATAAATAATCAGGACTTGATGTACTGCCAAGGGTTTCTACTAAAGGCTAGGAAAATGATTAGGGTAATTAAAAATAAATTCAGAGTGTGCACATGTTTCTTTTTATGTTATAATGTTGTTTCTTTGTGCATACTTTTTCTGTGTTTAAAAAACTAACAAAGGGAGAGATAATTAGTAGGATACTAAGCACAGTTACCATAAAGTATTGCTAGACAGAAAGGTTTTCTTATTGTCCTGATAATTATTACAGGACTAGCTGCTATTTCACAACTCCAGTGAGGGCAGAGGTGCTACTGATGCTTCCCTTCTGAAGTCATGAGCACTTGAGCAGACCCTTCAAAATCTTCTCGTGAAAAAGAATAGTCTGCCACCATTAATTTTATTACTTTACTAAGTCCTTGTTGGAAGCAAGCAAATGGCAATGTGATTGCTGTATCTGGTCTAGCCCCAAAGCAAACTCTAAGGCTGTCAGTTTTTGCAATATGCAGATAAAAATCAGATCATTAATCCCATTGTCGGCCAGCTGCCACACATTTACTGAACATAATGAACCCACTAAAAGGGAAGGGCATGTGTTTTTGGCCTGTAAATGTGAAAATACACACTCTGAAATGGAATTTGAAAGAGATTCAAACTTAATTTGCACTAACCCCATGAGTTTATTCTGATTTACTCCCTCCAATTTACTAAGCCAGGAATATTATGTTAAATTAAGACCGAGGATCATACTTCCAAATATAGTTTCTGAAATTATTTAAAAATGCAGGCAAAGAAACCTGTAGATGCAATCCGAGTTGATTTCCAGACTTTCACATACAAGTCAATACAAATTTGGAAAGTTTCAAGGTAAACTAACTCTCTCCTGAAAGAATTAAATATGTTAGGTCACTTGTGGTGCAGTTAAAACATGAATTCCCACCCTTAATTCTTTGTTCTTTGGCTTCAGTGCCCTTAGACCTTTAGAACATGACTGATAAAAATTCATGGTATGGTACTGACTATAAATTCATGCTGGTACAGGGGAGAGCAGTATTTATCTCTTCAGACCAACTTTAAACGGCACTGCCTGTCCTCCCAGTGGGCCTATGCTCCCCACATTTGTACAACAGCTTTACTGTTTCCTTCTAGAAAATATGTATAAAGCTGCAGCATTTGTCTTAAGTGGGCCCTAATCCTCACTGACAGAACAAAGTCCATACTGGAGGTAATAGGCCTGCAAAATATCATAATTAAAAATTGCTTTTGCTTCGGACATGTCTGCACTCTTCCAAAGAGCATGAATTTCTGCATACTGGAATCATAACTTAAAAGCGGCCACACTGATTTTCATTTCTTTTAATTCAGAGAAACAAAATAGCTGTCAAGCTGAATATTTATATGACAAGTTTTAGCACAAAACACATTTTACAGTCAAGACATAAACCTCTGAAAAATGGTGTCTAATGGAAACAATGACAGTTCATTCACCTTACGACAGCACTAGAAGGTGCTGTAGAAAGTGCTAGAAGAAAGGCAAAACAGATGAAAGTAACTACCACATGGTCTGTTTAAACTGGGCATCACCATGCATGGTTTTGTTTATGTTTTTGGATGCTGGCATTCTAAAGAACTCGGTCAGTTAAAGCAAGTCTGTTATTAACATTAAAAAGCCCACGTTCTCTACAAGCCACATTTTTAGCACACACGGTAGCTTTTTTTTTTAAAAGATAATGCTAAGTCATTAGCAAACATGATGAGACAAAGCAAACATAAAATCAAATAGGAGAGAACTCCCTGTGCACATCTGCTTGTTAAAAATGCTTTTTCCTACATTAACCAAACTAAAATAGCAAATTTATAATTATTTTCTCACAAGTTAACAGCACCTTAGACTAGAAAATGAATGTAAAAAATTGGGCTCCTAAACTATCGTATTTTCTTCGGGATCTTAAAGCATTGTTGATTTTGCTGGGCAAACAGTACAGTTCAGACTCACTAACTCTAATTCAAATTAACAGGAGCTTCTCAGCCATTTTAAAACTATGATAGCACCTAAAAATTTCAGCTCAGACATTAGATTTAGACAGAGACCAGATTTCCATTGCTTGCAGATATGAACAGACTGTCAGAAAGCTACGTGCCATGCTGGGACCTCTCTAATCTCTGAATCAAAGCAAATTTCATGGACCTCAACAAACTGTCAGATTTAATGTTTAGGAGCAAATTTATTAGGTATAGAGATATTTCCCATATTCTGCTTTGCACAATTTTTTGGCTATCCTTGGTTGTCATAAAAATTACATCGTTTCCTTTCCTCCCCAAATAAGGACCTTAATCTGGAATCCTATCTAAGTTGAGAGAAACTTTCCAGGGACTTCACTGGGCTTCAGAACAGACCTTATCTGAACAACACAACCGCTGCTCACCTGTTAATAAAAGTATATTTGATGTGTGTGTGTACCAGCTATAATAACAACCAAGTGCTACCCTTGCTTCTCTGAAGACTAAGCTCCATCATCATTTACTGCTGATGCTTTTAGTATATTTTATTGTATCATTGCAAATACACTATGAATTTTTATAAGATTTCTTATAAAGAATTTTTATAAGATTTCTAATCTGATCTCTCCAAAACTGTACCTGTGAGGTAGGTGTTGTGTGAGGAATTGATGAAATAGTGTGACAGTGGTTGAGACATATCTTCATTTAAATCCAGTTTCTCAGGTGGAACAACGCCATTTTCTTCTCCACTCAGATATCGCATAAATCCATCCACCGATATCTGTCCTGAGAGAAACACAGATCCAGGGAAAACACCAATTAATTTCAAGTACAGATTTTAGCAACATACAGGTGTTACATTCAATACACACTCACACAAAGGTGTGTGTGACAGACCATACAATCGCCAAACTGGTCTTCATCTAGTTATTTGTGTATTTTTTTGTTACTATTATCTTATGCAACCTTTCAGCTATGCAACTTGCAGGTAATACAGATCCCTTTACCTGTATGAAAGATAAATCATTCCATAATAAGCGTCTACAGATAACCAAGGGCACAGAGGAATTGGAGTTACAGAGGGCTATAAGAAGAGAGAAAATAAATCGAAGCCTGTAAAGGAAAGAGGTCTTCTGGGCATAAAAGAAAGCATCTTTTCCAGAGGGAACAAAGAAACCAGAAAACAGAGAGCCACGGCAGGAAACAGGTAACTTTGACCTCTTTGAATATGATTCAGTGTGTCAATGTGAATGCAACCAAACTGCAAAGCAAAGCAAACTAAATGAACCACCTTTCAAGTGGAAACTAAGCTTTGCTTTGTAATTTTTATATTTGTCTTCCAATTCATATCTCACTGGACTGCCAGAATAAATTATTATTTCATATGCTGCTGGCAAATTAGAAACCTGAGCCCTAGCTTCAGCTTAAATATCACCATTGATCTCAGTGGAGCTGTGCTCATTACATCAAGATGAATTTCTTTGTCAAACCTTCTGCATAAAGTTGATTTTAGGGTTAGTGTCAATTTGTACATTTAGACTAACAAAAATTAAAATCCAGTAGTCTGTATTTGAAGATAAATGCTTAGCCAAACGAACTGTAGACATCTTTCTTTGCCTGGTATTTTTCTTATTTTGTCTAGATTTCACCTGTAGATTTACTCAACCACTTAGCTTTAGTTAACTCAGTTATTGCCTATAGCAATCTACAGTAGATCTTCTGTATCTCTGAAGAACCTCGAAGCAGCTACGAGGCTTGGTGACTCCCAACAATGAGAATTTCTTAGCTCTTGTGCCCAGCCCAAAATATTCTGCACAGTATCTCTATTGAAGAAAAACTTAGTTGACTGACTACGACATTGCAAAATGGAAGACTTCAGTTCTACTACTAACTGTGCTGCTTTTAGGATCAATCCCTTTTTATCCTAAAACATATACATTTGACATATTTTTTTCTAGCATATGAAAAATAACAGACAACCCTGCATCATTTTTTAAAAGCTTGTAACCACACGATACAAATATAGCACATAAAGCATTTACTTAAAAACTGTGCTTGGACCCTAGGATTTGGCTCTTGATCAGAGAGGAAAAGATAAAACAGTCTTAAGTTGAGATGCCTCATTTTCATAGCAGCCCAAGATGGTGGCACTAAATGAACCTATTCATATGACAAAATACGTACTGACAATACAGAGCAATGCAATTATCATTCATTCTTATGACAACAATTGTAAGATGGTTGGAAGGGAAAACTTCAAGTCCATCCACTATTTTAAGACTGTAATCTGAGTGCAATCTTGTGAAGTTCCACAGCTGCTTTGTTATGGTGTCATTAAACATCCATAGAGGCCTATGTACTTTTCTTTTCACAAGAAAAAATACAAGATGGAGAAAATCAGGAAAAAAAACCATCACAGAGGTTTTTCATGAAACTAAACATTTATGAAAACTTATCTGCTGCACAAATCTACCAGAAAGACATTATGAATGCAGACAGTATCAGGTCCTATCATGGAGTTAGCTTGAGCTAAAATCCACTCTGCACAAAGTTCACTGGAACATAGATATTGACTGTGGTGTACATTCACACCACACAACCAACAGCATACAGGAAAAATGGGTAAGATGTGAACAGGATAGCTGCTAAACGAAAGCCAGCAAAGCCATGTCACTTTGTAGTGATTTGCAACTTCTGATGTTTGAGATAGCACATCCAGAGTCATCTTCAGTATCTCTGTGTTGTTTTGAATGTGCTCCTTTCAGCCAGACTAGGAGGCCTGAAGTTGCTCTGTCATTCCTGCTCCAGGCTAAAACTAAATGTAGCTGTTTTGATATACACAATTCCTCAAAAAAACTGTGGCATCAAAATCCCACAGTATTCAGAAAAAAAGGTTTCAGTTTTGTTACACAGATACTCGTGTCAATTCACCTAGGCATAGTATTCAAGTATCTCAGAGTGATCTCTGCTTAATCCTCAGAGTATATCTGAAAACTAGAGTCTTTGCAGCCCTTGTTTTTTAAATGGAGACCTGAAGCTAAGGGTAAATTAAGTGACTGGACAACACCCCATGGAAAACCTGCAGGTTAAGCTGGGAGCTGAACTGCACAATCTTTTGAAGCCTGTTTGGGTGAACCTGAACACCTTTGAGACGAAAGGAAGCAAAGCTGAGGCCCTGGGCTTCCTCCCTTCTCTTTATTTTGTGGTTCATTCTGCTTCTTTGCTCCCTTCCACACTGAAGTAAGACAAGGTCTGCAGAGTGGTCCTTCTGTGTATTGCCGCTGGTATTAACATAAATCACAGCAAGTATTATTCACACGTATAATTACATAGTTTCTGAGTTCCACAGTTATCTGATCTTATGGCTGTAGAATGCTGTTTTCCCCATCATAATTAAGCAGTCAGCATTTCAGAAAGTGAAGCAATTTGCAAGTTCAATTACAGCCAATATTGCACCAGTGAGAGTTTGACTGTGAAACGGAGATGGCAGATGTCAAAGGGACTTTGTACCCTGGATATTAAAGAGTAGATTGTTTGTGACCAACATCAATGATATTCTGAGGCCAAGTGCAGCAATGATGATCCTCAGTGGACAGTCATCCAAAATGAAATGGCCTCAATTTACTGGTAAAATCTGTTCTATGTTTTCTTAAGCATATTACAAATTTATCGCAGACATTGCCAAGAAAAATTAATTTGTGATCACTTCTTTCCATTACAGCTGTCACCTTTTATCTTCAGATATATAATAGGAAGATTTAATGATATGATTAGATATAAAAAGTTAAGAGGGAAAAGAAACACGCCAGGCAAAGACAAAGGGACAAGACAGATCCACTTTTTTTTTTGCTTGCACATAATTGCCTTAAAATCATGTGAACCTCAGGTCTTTGATGAAACTTTCAAAAATCCACGTGTGCTTTATACACTTAAAATTGTGGAGTTAACTGGATTCTCTTTTTCACTCACCATTTGGTCTGATGTCACTCGTTAGGACAGAGGCAGATCCAAAGCTTGCTGGTGTTTGTTGAAATGCTACTATCAACTGCAATAATGTTCGGTTCAAGACCTCACTAAATAATCCTAAATGCAATGCAAAGAAAGACCAGGGTCCAGATGACTCTTTTTAGCTATGTTGGCAAAGCCAGATTGAGAAAAGCAAACACAGATGTAACCATAACAGAAACTATGTCAACAGCTACAGTACTCAGTGAAGATCTTCTCCTCTATGGGGTTTGGATTTTACCAGCAGAAAAGTGTTTTGGTTTGTTCCCCCCCCAAATATCTCATTGCTGGTTTATCTGATTAGTTAGAATTTCCCTACGGGGTCACTCAGCAGTGCTTTATTAAAACACCTAGACAGCACAAACCTTAAAATACCTCCTTTTTCCCATAGTATATGGTCTATTTAAATGTCCAGCACTTGTTCCTACGGTGCCACCAGAATGCCTTCTGCTGCACAGGGCCCTGGCCTGCACACACCCGCCCCAGGCCTGCAGCTCCTCCTCATCCTCTTTCTCTCCCCTCAGGGCTCCCAGGGCTGCTCCTCACACTTTTCGCCTCCATCACTCCTTGTTGCCAGTGGCATTTTGCCACTTCTCAAACCCTCTTCCCCTGAGATGCCCCCAGTGTGGCCGAGGGGCCGGGCTGTGCCCTGTGATGGGGCTGCTGGAACCGGCGTGGGGCAGGCCCGGGCTCCCCTCACAGGACCCCACAGCCCCCACTGCCAGCGCCTGGGCACTGCCGGCCCACACAACACGAACACGAAAATTAAGGACAGTCTAATCCATTGTTCCACTTTCAACTCAATACAAATCCTCTTCTGCTCATGGGATGAGTGCTGTCTCAGCACACCTCACCAAGAAGCCACCGCCACAGCTGGGTGACCTGCAGAGTTTGTCAAAACCACCCAGCTCCGACACAGGACAGAAGATGCTCCTATGTTGTGTTTGATGAATAAACATGGGTATTTTTCTCTTCTCTGGACTCACTAGACTGAAGAAATTTGTGATGAATGTCAGCTGCAGGGTATTTGATTGTCAAAGCCCACATAAGCAACTGGCTAAAGTTTTGTGCAAGATAAATTAGTAACAGATCAATTTTAATGTTTTTATTGTGCAATGGAACAGGTCTGCAAAATAAAAAAGTCTTGAGGAGAAATACAAAAGCACCTAATGTATTCTTAATTACAGACATTCCCAATACCTCAAAATTATAAATGTGTAGCTGAACACTTGTCTATAAATTATAAATTATATAAACTTCTATATAATTCTATAAAATGTATCTGAATTCAAACCTTACAAGAGCTAGAGGCATCAGAAAGCTTGGCAATGCCTTTTCATGCCTCTCTCATATTTATACATCTACACACTTTCCAAAATCCATTCTCCAAACAGGAAGGAAGCTTCGAGAAGAAAGGGACCTTGACTCCTCCACATCTTTTGAACATTTTACCCATTACCTTCTAGGTATGAAATGCAGGGCAAAGTACCCCCGCAGTCAGGTTGACTGCCCACTTGCCCATGTAAGCTGTTATTCACAGTATGAAGGTCTCATGCTATCATTCCACAACAGAAACCTAGTCCAAACTCATACAGACCTATTCAAAACAGGTTCTGGCTTTATCCCTGCACCACTTTTCTGCACTGTGGATTTATGCTCTGCTTGCACTTCAGTTGCACAGGCCAGCAGTCCTTTTGCGGTGTGCCCACAATCCCCTTTCTCCCCTGAACTTTTAATTTGCAAGCACAGCTTCCTTCATCTGCCAGTTGCTTGGCAGAGAGTTTGCCAGTGATTGTCCCACCTGCTGCCTCCAAACCCCATCCCTTATTGCAGAAAGGAAGAGGAAGACCATATTAGAGACTCCAAAAGTGTCCCCAGCATTCAGTGTTTCATTTGTAGCAAAGCGTGAAACAGCCCATTAGCAAGAGGTGCCACAGAACACCTTGAAAGGCTGCTCAACAGGACCTGCTTAGTGGTGAAATTCATGCAGAGATCAAAGAAGAACCACCAGATTGACAGTCAAGTGAAATCCACCAAATCTGGTATTTTTTCACTAAAGTTTGATAGGAAGGAGAAGTAATCTCCTACTAGAAGAATAATACATACAATAGGGATGCTGAGAGGTTCTATTAAATTTCCCAGGCTGTGATCAGCTTCATTATGTGAAATATGGGAAGTGTTTTTGCAGCAGCTTGACCTTTTTCTGCATCCCTGGTTTCACCTGATTGCTCCAAAATAGTTACAAGGGAGAAAGGAAAAAGAGCACAAATGAAGTGGCAAGTTTTCAGCATTCCACAATATTTCCTTATTAGCTACAGCTACATGATCCCATACCTTTCAAGATCTATTACACTGGATCAAAGACATAAATGTTGCTGGATGGCAATTTAAAGAAAAGCACATAAAAATGTAGCTGTTAATTTGCTCCTAAGAAATAGGGTTTCTATGTGGTCAATATCTGTCAGCTTTAAAAGACAACAGAAGTCACTTCCACCAGCCCAAATCCTTCTTCTTGGAAGCTGTCTTCAGGCAGGTGGCATGCTGCTGGCAAAGGACCTATTCACAGAATCACAGAATCCTAGGTGTTGGAAGGGACCTCTAAAGATCATCTAGTCCAACCCCCCTGCCAGAGCAGGGTCACCTATATGGGTAATGAAAGGAATCTCCTATGGTCCTTAGATATTGTTAACATCCATCAACCAAAATGTTTTCTTCTGCAGTTTATGCAATCTGGAATCTCGCTTTCTTGAGAGATGATGTTCACAAATTTGCCATGAAACAGGAATTCCAGCCAGTCAGTTGAACTGGTTGATAGGATAGACTGTACTTTGTGAATATATTTCTCAGAGGCTCCTCTATTTAAAGACTTACTGTGTTATCACAAGGCTCTTCATAACTCTCTTTGAACAGGTCTAGAGAACCTAGCTTATTTTTCTCATCAGGGCCTGCGACAGTCCTGGTGCAGGGCCAGGGCACTGTGCATTTCCCAGTGCCAGTGCAGACATAGATAATAGCCTCATGTAAAACTGTTCTCATGCAGTTTCCAGGACTGGCAAAAGCATAGGCTGCTTTTGACACAACACTCCTTCTCATGCTGCTTAATGAGACATAGGCAACTCGACAAGTTCCTGCCTTCCCAACCCCTCTGGCGTGCCAGCATGACCAGCATATTGTTCTGGATGTGGAAATGCTTGTGGGACCCTGGGAGCTTGCCAGCTCATCAACTTGAGGATGTAAACAAACCCCTGCTCACTCAACACCTGCAGCACTATGCCAAGCACAAGATAAGAGACGTGAGGGTTCAAAGCAGGGCTGAGCTACTAAAAGAAGCTTCTTCACCAGTTCAATGCCCTCTGCAGAGGCCCAGGAAAAAAGTCAGAATCCCAGCAGTGTAGTAGTCTGCAGGAAATCTAGAAGTACAGTTAATCCTGCAAACTTTGCAACCCAACTGCTTGACGTAAACTTTGTGCCCCCCTTATTTCAGCAGATAAGCTGTATGTGCAGCTACTTGATTTTCCCTTGCCTTGCCCACCCCAAGGAACCTTCCAGTCCTTTAGGCAAACTCTTGGGACAGAGGAGGACAGAAAACAAGAGAGGTACGACTGACAGCAGAAAAGACCACACTTTTCTTTGCACTTCAGTCTTGCAACTTTAACATCAGCCTTTGCTTGTCCCTTAAAATTTGTGGGCATTTCGTATGACAAACTGTGCATTTGCTTGTAAACAGTCAACAGGTTTGGCTGCATGGATCTCAAATGTTTCCTTCCATATATTTGCAAACTTAATAGAGCCTTCCATTTGTTTACACCCATGCTGTTATCCACTCAGTTATAATGTAAACTGCAAGGCACAATTGTGCCAAGAGATGTTATTAAAATAAAAAAGGAAACAAACAAAAGAGGAAAAAAGACAATTAATTGGCACCTCCAATCTCCCAGCCAGCAACACAGAATTACATTAGTATTTTGTCTGACAGCAAAATCAGGTCTATTCCAATGCTAACTGTAACATTAATCACATTCACTGTAATCCCATACAACTGAGCAGTCCTCTCACTGCCAAGTAAAGCAGATATTTTATAATCCTGTGAGAGATCTGTTACAGTATGTCCCATTGGGAATTCTGTTTTACAAACCAGCACCACAATTTACAGCTCATTAGGTATTAACATTTTCATGCACGGTGTACAGTAGGATGCATATACCCCCGGTGTTCCTCTTGACACTGGGCACACGTTAGCTACTCTATGCTTTCTAGCTTTGTAATGCCAACAGAGAAGTTCACAAGGATGAATTTACATAAAATTCACACTGTTTGGGACATGATGTGCCAGAGCCACTCTGATGACACTTGCAGCATTTGCATCAAAATGATTTTGGAAGTGATGCTGAAACTTGTTTGGCTTTCCAGACATGTGTGCTATTACTATACTGCTATGGTGTAACTGGAATTTCTGTCTGTATTCCATTCTGTGAACTAGGGCAGGGCAGGACTGTATGGTCCAAGCAACATCCTCTTTAATAGCAAAGTCATCACAAAGAGAGTACAAGGTCAACCCAGGCTAAAAATGCCACAACCCTACAATTGTGTTACTGGACTTCACCCCAGGAACGTCAGTGCTTCTTTATTTTAGAAAAAACATCGGGGACAGAAATGACTTTCAGACCTCAGGTCAGGATCTGCAGATACTTCAAAATATCTACATACCAACCATTTACACACCACAAGCAGAAGTCATCACTACCTCCTTCATTTTAGCAATTTTCTCAATCATCAACAAGGGGACAAATTCATACTAGTCAGACAGTTCAATCAAATTAATAAATAAATAGAGCAGAAAGCACAGATAGAAATAAACTAAGGTCAGACTAGGAGATTAGAGTTTGTTAAAATTTGAAAGCTGAACTGCGTGAAAGAAGTCTGGAGGCTGCCACACTGATCAGTAGGTCTGGTTTCTTACTGTCTTTAATAATCTGAAAAAGCAGAATCAACAACATAGGGATTAAAGAACAGACAGTTCTTTGAGAGCTGTTATCAGAACAAGATGGTAAAGCTATAATGAACTAGATGAATGTGAAGGAAATCAAACAAGGAAACACAAATAATAATTCAAGCTAGTTAGCTAATCATTCAAGCAAAGAAAAATCCAAACCAGAGAGCTGAATTGGTAAGAAGAGGCCCAGAAATCCATTGTCCTGAAAAAGCAAACGAGATGCAGAGAACAGCAATGCATTTGCATGAAGCTGCATCAAAAAAGGTGGTTGGAAGAAAATGTAATTGATTGGCAGGACATTATATTATCAAGTTCTTGATGAAACAGGTAAACATGCATGGCATCAAATATATCAACATACGTGTCCATAACTAAACCTAACCACACAGGCAATCCTACAGATTTAATGGACACAATTTACGCTCAGCTTAACTATTGACAACATCAAGGATTCCAATGCGACCACTGACACTGCACCCAGCCTCATGGCTCTTGTTTTTGACTACTTAGTATCAGAAACGTGCCTGTATACAGAAAATTATTTAGCAAAGTGTTATGAATAGTAACATATGACACAACATATGTCAAACCAAGAAAGATCAAACATATATGGCTGAAGTGGCAATAAGACAATGGTCAACAAGTTTTTTAAGTGGAAATTATAAGGATGAGGAAGAACAGTTACAGTGGCCAAAGGCAGAACCAGGGACCAAGATCAGAGTATGCAATGGAAAACTTGGGGTAAGTGTCTGGAAAAGCTTGGCAGTGCTACAACTAATTGCGCTAGGAAAGAGTCTTGCAGTGGATTTATTGGTTGCCTCATTGCTTAAATCCTTGAAAATCAAACCAGGAGAATATCCTGTTGTCTTCAAATCTCATTTCAGATTTCTAAACTTGAAGAAAAACATAATGTATCCAATTCTGCCCCCACTTATACTTGCTCAACTACTTTTTGTAATTAGACAGTTACCTGGCCAGAAACCAAAACAAGCTTTCTTTGGCAACGTCTTCTTGAAAAAGAAACGGAAAACTTACTCAATAAGAAAGGAACAGAGACAAGAGTCATTGCTCTACCCTTGAATGGGTATATTGTAATCAGACACAGGGAAATCTGAATATAAACAGAGAATGGTAACTTCTATACAATACCAGAAATTAACAGTTGCTGAATGGCAAGCAGCCAGCGAGGGAAAACATGAAAAGGTAAACATGTGCTTAAGTAGTGTGCGTAAGAGTTTGCTCAGTATCAGTTAATCCATGCAGAAATATCACATGCCCAAGGACACTGAGATCCAGAATATTTTGCTGAGTAAAGATCATCAAACAAGTAAGGCAGAATTCAGTATGTTTGAATCAGAAATGTTTGTCATTCTAATGAAGCTATCATAACCACTTCATCATCTGTACAAGTGCACAGAGAAAAGTAACATTGGATACGATTTATTTTTTGTTGCAAAAAAAGTTTGCAAATGTAAAATGTCTTCTCTGATTGGGTTTCAGAAGGGGTACTGCAGCTCAAGACAGTTCACTTTAGGGAGGATATATTTCCTATAAGCTTCTAGGCAAGCCACACCAAATAGAAAACCTCGTATTTTTATGATAAAGAGCATTTTCAATCAGAATTAAAACTTTGGGAACACTCCAAGGACACTGACATCTCCAAAGGGAAAGGAAGATGGAGTGTCACCTGAGAAGAAACAGAAGTCCTCAAAACTCACTTATGTCTGTTGGCATGAGCCATCCATTTTAACAAGATCTTAAAGTCACTGTGCAATGTTCAGCATGCTGTTTATTTCTCTTATTAGAATCATAGGTTTTTTCAGCCCTTTTGAAACACCTGAGAAAGAAGGGCTCTAACCCACAGGATCTACAGCCTATGAAATGTATATATTTTTCTCTAGTAGCGCTAGAAAACAGTAAAACACACACAGAGGCAAGGAAGCTTTTAAATACTCAACATTTTATCTTCCTCAAAATTTAAATGTTGAAAACACATTTATTTTAATGGATATTGATCATCTAAATCTCCACAGTAGCTTTAAAAACTTCTGCTGTAACAAAGCATGACCACAGTTCAGAGATTCTGGTAAACAGGTGTTGCTTTAAGGAGCACAATTCTTAGAACCTGTTATTCTGTAAAACAGTGTTTTATTAATAGCAAATAGTAGATAGATAGATAGAGCGAGCATATGCCTATGATAGCTGACAAACACGCAAGTGTCCAGCATCTTGAATCCAGCACATCTGTGTTACCGTTCACATTTAACCAGATCCCTGTATCAAGAAGTTTCTTATTGGTTATCACCCTCTCTTTTCAGCCACAAATAGGCCTGTCATTAAATCAAAACAGTTTCTGAAACATTAGCAGACGTATATATACAAATCCAAATATTTAGTAACTTTTCAGGAGTGGGGGAAAATCCCACCTCGGTGTAGGTAAACAAGCAATCTCTCCTAAATTTCAAGGCTGAGGCAGAGTGATCAGCATCATCTCCAAGTTGGACTGTGAAGAAATGTTATGTCTAAAGTTAGCTAGAGAACCACATGGGATTGCAGCTTATTCCTTGGCAGGCATCTACTTTTCTGCTTTTTTCTTTTTTGCTCCCTGTCCAAATTCAATTTTGCTTAAAAGTGCTGGCCTGATTTGTGCAGTCTTTACATGAGCAAGTCTCAGCTACTGTCTTCCAGGTTCCCATCCAAGAGTGGGGCCTTGGCTATTAAAAACCACGATGAATCTACATTTTGATGATTTCAGCTGACATTGCAAGGTAACACAGAACAACACAGCGATGTAAAAGACGGTCTTGCAGTGTCAAGGAACTCTGTCCTCAAGATCCACTTTTCCACCACAACTACTATCTACATGCAAACATACCTGCTGCTTTGGACTTCAGTTGAGGCCTGGAGCATGATCCAGGAGGAGGTGCTATGAGCCCTAGCATCTGGGCAGGTCTCAGTCATTATATCAGGACAAATGAAGCAGCACGGTGAGACCCAAGTCTCTCAGCAGACATCTTAAGGTTGGTATTTCTGAACACTTTGAGCCCAAACTGCAACCATCTACAAAAATCACTGTGGACAGAATGTCTGTGGGATCATAGGGTTTTATAGACACAAGCCCATCTTCCAGCTGCTCTTTACTTTTCAGCACAGATTTAGTAAGAAATTGCTTCTGACAGGACATCCCTTACAGGATACAAGACCACGGATAGTTTAGATCCAATTAAATCTATAAAAACAGTAGAAAACTGCCTTCATATTAGTTCCTAGCTAGCAGTGGAATGAGCACTTCACGACATGGCAGAT
This sequence comes from Aegotheles bennettii, assembly GCA_013398125.1. Taxonomy (NCBI): domain Eukaryota; kingdom Metazoa; phylum Chordata; class Aves; order Caprimulgiformes; family Aegothelidae; genus Aegotheles; species Aegotheles bennettii. The sequence continues at coordinate 259,112 of VZRW01006418.1, read as the reverse complement.
TTCTAAGACAGGCAGACAACTAGATAAGTGGAAAGATTTTAATTCAGACAGATAAAAATACCATTGATCCCAGCAATACTACAGTTATTTCTGACAGACTTGAAAGACGGCCACTACTGGAACATGTCACTGTCTTCCCAAATCTCTGAAAAACACGCTCAGTAAAATGCCTCGGAGTGATCCTGGGAGATGTAACAATGTTAAATGTTGGTTCACTTCCAATGGCTAAGCTGCATTAAAAGACATCTAAAAATACATACTTTTTCTCTTGAGCGATACTTCTCTGCATAAGCTATTAATGCACTTGCCAAAACCACTGTTCTGCAGTATAATGGGAAAAGATAAGAGTAGACTGTGAGCATGCTGTAGGTGGGAAAATCTAGGAAAAGCCTTCATTGATGCTAATATTTTTACTTCCAGAAACTCCTCCAGGTGAAGAAGAGATTAATATTAAAGAGAAATGGAAAAGAATAAAGGCATGGCTCTGCAAAGACAGTCTAAATCAACTACAAAGAAGGGACTTCAATCCCTTTAAAGGGATTTCCTTGTCCTTTAAACTTGGTTCTGCAGCTGCAGGCACTGCATTCAACAATCCCTCTCAAACAAATCAAGCTCTATCTTAATAACAATTGCTTATTTTGCCCTCTTTACTACCTCTGGCAGGCTGTGCCAGAACCATATTGTTAGGAAACTTCTCTTAATTTCCACCCTAAATTTTTTTAAGGTCACTTGATACTTCTGTGTTCTTCTGCCAACATTGTCTTTTAGCTTACCACTTCTTTCTGCCTCCCCAGCATTTAACCCTGATGTATTTATGGCAGCAGTCATATTCTAGCTAAAGGATATTGTTAGAGTAGATGACTACATCTGACATTATAAGAGAAACTTCCTCATATGGTCCTTGTACTACAGCAGCGCACATACTCCAGCTGTGTTAACAGTCCTGTTATGACAGATACCCTATATCTACAGCAAAAGACTGACAGATCATTGCTAGCTCCTCAGGGCAGAGACTGACCACCTATTTAGTTGAGTTGACCAAAGGATGAGGCAAAACCCAAAACGGCACATGAAAGGGGATGGCCAAATGTCAATGAGCTCATCTGTGGCCGAGCCAGGAAAACGGCGCTCTTCTGCCACCAGTTCTAGATGTCATCCACTGGATCACAGCAATCTTCACTCCCTTTGTCCTCATGGGCCCTTTGCAGCTGTAAAGCACTACATTTGTAGCAGTCATAACGAAGAGACAAACCACATAATGTTTATTCAAAGTTTATCTACATTTGTTTCCTCCAGCACTTGAATCCATGCTGCTTTATGTTTTTCAGAAGTAAACTTTACCTGATATTCATCTTCAAATAATAAATCCTGCTGCTAAAATTGAGTCCCTCCCTGTGTTCCATAAAAGCGACAGTAAAACATCAACAAGACTAAGTTTTCTATTTATGGGCTCTGATAGTCTGAGGCTGAGTCAAACACAATACAGGCAGGCAGCAGCAGAAAAAAGCGTCTCCATAAGCCCTGGGATGCAGAATTGATGTAAGATTCTCTTTCCTTATCTCTGAGCAAAAGCTCCAGCTAAAGGAAATGATGCAGCTCTTGGTATACTCTAGAACCTTGCTTTGTGGTCCTGTCACTCCAGGTTCTTTAACCTGTTTTCAATGGTAGGACATAGGGTTTGAGCCCGGGATCCACCAGGTGGTCTATCAGGTTTCCAGGACATGGTCAGGAGTTGCTGTTATGGTCAGCTTCCATACTAGTTGATGCAGGTCTGCTCTGACTGCTGAACTTAGATTATCATGTTTAGTTTATGCCTTGCAGTTCTGTAGATATAAATTCCACAATATCTCTGCCTATTTCACATGCGACAGAGTTTCTCTGATATCAGTGGAGCTATTCCTGGTACCAGACATCAGTTCCAAAATGCATTTCTGCAAAGCTCACGCTTCTTTCAAAGTATCCGTATTATACACAGAAGATTAGGCAAATTGCCCTTCCTGGAACCCTAAACATATTTTTGATGAATGCTATAATTAATTCTACTGTCAACAGCAAAAACTAACTCCATGCATTAGCATATGGACCTCAGATCCAAGCCGGGTCCTACACTTTAAAAATGCAATAAAAGGTAAAAACTTTTGCTTTTTACTAAGCCAGACACTACTGTGTCTTTGTTCACTGTTGCAAACTCCACCCTAACTAGTCCACATCACTGTTTCATTTTATGTTCTCAAGTTAAGTTAGAAAGATGAAGCACTTTACCTCTGAAGCAGATGTTAAAAAACCCTCATAACTAAGGATTTTCCATTCTAAAAGATTTTTACAGCATTTAGTCTTTTACTTCAGATGCAATCTTCCAAACTCCTGCAAGATCTGAAATGAACTTCACAGCTTAACTAGTAACTAAAACCCAAGCAACTAAAAGGAAAATACAATGCAATATAGAAACATATTTTGCAAGTCTATTTTGACAAGTGTAGTTTCCATTAACTTATTTATGGTGTTACATTATTCATACTAACATTTTTTGCATAGATATATACATATTTTAAGACAATTTTTAAAAGGCTTTCTGGCAAGCTGCCTAACTTAGCACTTGTTGCTGACAGCATGGGATAGGCTACGACTTTTTGTGTGGCTTATAAATTCTAAAGAGTAATAAATTATGACTGGAATCTATTGTTCTGTCGTCATTTGAGAACAAGAAAGAACACTGAGAGCTCTTCTCTTGTACAACTGGAATGCTGGAAAGCCCTGAAAACCCCAGAGTTAATATGTTTTTTAGTAAGTATTCTTAATTTCCAATGTTACAGTCAAGAGGCCAAAGGATTTCAACCTTTTTGTAACACTTCCTACAAATGTTTCAGTGCCAGGAAACCCTACCATTTGCCTGAATGGTTTATACATCAGGATTTATGCTTTAAATATTATGAAGTATGTCTTAAAAGCGTAGCCACAGTTGCACCATACTTGTTTTTGCCATTAAAATCTGTTGCCTAGGAAATTACCCCCTTCTGCCATCAAAAGGCTCCAATGTGTAATTATTCTTAAGCAGTTACTGAAAGGTGAATTTAATATGATGAGATGAAAATGTTTTAAATGTATTGATGCTTAAGGGAGGGAAAACACATTTGTGCTGAAGTGAATACTGCCTGATGTTAAGGCTGCTATGAGAAAAACACCATATAAAATTAAATACATCTTAAACTAACATTAATTGCTCTATTTATTTTATTACCCAAGAAAAACCCACCAGAACAACTATCAATAAATGTGAACTGGCAAAACAGAATTAATACCAGAATTCAAAGAGAGTCATGGAACCAGTCCCCTGACAATCTTTCTAAATACATGTCTAACTAAAACTGATATACAATATTTCCAAATAGGTACAGTTGAGAAAATATGAAGAAGAAAACACTGCGGAATATAAGAGGAAAGTTCTTTTCTTCTATACAGATCTGAAAGTTTGGCCCTTCTAATTAAATTGGCAGAGATATTATTTAAATGAATGCATACTTAAAAGAAAAAAATTAGCATCCTTATGCCATTACTTATCTCAAAGATGCCCTCTAGTAAGTACAATCTGGTGCACAGATCCATTGGCCAGAAAAATCTCCAAAGCACTTCCAAACTCTATTGCCAAAGCTTATACTACAGTCAAGACAATTTCTCTCAATAAAAACCACTCTAAAAATAATGGATAATAATAACCTAACCCTTATCTTGCTCCCACCCACAAAGGTGGTGGGAAACACATATTCTATTGCTAGAGCATGATTCCAGCTTTTTCCTGTCTCCTTTCCCTAGCAGGCCTTCATTTGGTTTTCTTCATTTCTAGTCTGGTACATGGGTATAGCTCTTCTTGCTATGCTTAGAGTCTTTAAGAGACACAGGATGCCCCTAGAGCCAAGACCCCAGTGGTTTTTAAAACACACACTGGTTTCAGGAGCAAAGGTTTAACTGAGATAACAGGATCTGAGCTCTCAAAGCTCTGGGGCCCTTTTGAACTCGGGAACTTTTAGAAATGAATTGCATTGTTAAGTCACGAACAACTAGCACATTTTTTGCAGATTTTGTGCCAAATGTACATGGTAAATTTCACATAATTCTAGAGACTAGGACTGTCATTTCCAGGAGCCTGGACACTGCAAGCAGAGACACCTGAAACTCAGCATCGATGTCCTATCTCCCATCCATAATGTAACAAGATCCTGAACAAGTTACTTTTATACAAGCCTTCTTAGAAATAAAGTCAAATAAGGAAATTCCCAATCAACCACTTGGCAACTGATTTATTAATACACATCCCATTGTCAACCTGGTAACTTGAAAGGAAACATATTTCAGCAGTTATGGCAGTTAACCAATGCAAATGCTTTACAGCCTGAAAACCCCAAGCTACAAGATGCTATGTAACCAGCTCTAACAGCCCCCAACACGGTTTTGCTGACAGAGAGACTGCTCAGCAGTACCAGGAACTTCCTTCTGCTTTCACCTGATAAGGAAACATGCTATACATAGTGCATTAATCTCCTTTACAGTATGACACAAAGCATTAATCACAACAGCTTGCTTCAATCACAATAAAATACTACTCCAGATGCTTAACCTACGTGGATGTCAAGCCCATGTATCTGCTGATGTTGCAGAAGCTCAGTCGTGTCCCAGCAATACAATACCTAAAAGGTTCTTATCCAGTAACTACACTGGTATTTGATTTTACAGAGTACATGAAGATACCTAAAAGGTCTTTATCCAGTAAGTACACTGGTATTTGATTTTACCAAGTACCTGCAGAGCCATGTTTTATAAGTGTAAAATATTAAGTACACGTACAGTTCTTGCTTACTGTGTTCAAAATACTGTGATTTAGCTGCAACAGGCACATAAAAAGGGTTATCATGGCAGAGGAATGGAGAATTATGAGGTGTCAAAAACATTTGACTAGTGCTGTGAAAATTGAGACAGTACAACCATTCTTTAGCAATTAATTTAATTAGCTATGAGAGAAGAATAATTAAGGTAAAAACCAATACTGTTCTACAGTGGATATGCACAGATCATTTGCATACATATGCTCTATTTAAAAGAACTTTTCAATGCATAAAATTTTATTTGCTAAGAAGCACGTGCACCACACTCTCAGAAGTTGCCCAGGTACTTATGTTCATGGTACTGAACCACTCAGAAGTTTCACTTCAACAACCTCGGGAATTGAGCTTCAATAGAGAGTTAATATAATGTTCAAGAAAATGAAGCATAAGAGATTTGTATGCAAGTATACTCTCTGCCCACACCACTCATAAGCTTAAGCATGTGCTGAAGTGATTTATTACACCAAGGCCAGGACGTTCTGCATGTTGCAAACATGAAATCTTATTCCCACAGCATAAATGCTTTTAGCAAATGCTTTTAAACCTTGTCAAATGCAAATATTCAGTTTAATTTTGCATCTTGACATGTGTGCTACTATGCACAGGAAAAAAGGAAGACAAAATATATATTAATATTGTCTAACTTTGTGGAAGATGATGAGAAATCTAGGCCTTGTGGCCCTACAGAACACCTGAAAAATGAGGACATTTGCCACTAACTTTGTTTCAGACTTTTGCAAAAGTAATTTTCTCTGGCAGTTTAAACAGGGACTATACAGAATTTAAAGTTCAAATTAAACAGAAGAGCTTGGCTTATTTCATGAAGATGCTGAACATGAATCTTTTTATTTCAGTGGGACATCTGAACATTGGATTGATTGCTTAATTATTTAAACAGAAATACTGCAGAAATTAACATGAAAGAGGATGGACCTTCACCATTTATGTCTACATTTGTCCTGAACCTCTCTGGAATCTGATGCTATAATAATGAAACAAGATAATGAACACAGCCTGTCAGAAAGGCAGCTTATAGAAACAGAATAATATACCTGTGTGTAGGTATGTGCACACAAACATACACACTGAGCAGCTGCAAATGTTCAAACTTCAGAACAACCTGAGGAAAAACAATTTAACTGGCATGAAGGCTGGCAATTTATATCACCTAATTATTACAAACAAGCCTTTAAAGTCTTTACCACCACAAAGTACTTTGAATCACTCATTACTCACAAGAAGCAGTTAATCACAACTTCTACACTTCTTTATGGTATTTTCTTCTGTTCTAGATTTGTATCTGTGATTTACTTCAAAGGAGTAACTTCTCATTGCAAAGAAAGAACACATATACTATGTTGGCAGACTTTCTGGCTTGCTTCTTGAACCAAAACTGTGCAAAACTGCTCCAAAAGTCTAATTATTTAATTGTATTGCTCTGGCAAAACAGTGATGAAGTCATCCTTAGGCCACCTGTAACTCTTTTTCCCATCTTGCTGTTTATCATGTAATTCTCTCACATAATTACTTCTGCCTCATGTGTCTTGTTACACCATTCCTTTCTTCCCTATGCTGCTCTTCTGTTTTTTGGTATACCTGAGGACTTGTTTAGTTGGGGCCTTTTCCAGCTCACTTTGAAACACAGGAGCATAAAGGAGCATGTGGACAACAACCCTAAGTCCATCTCTCTTCACGGAGCTATTGGGCCCCATTCTTTTCAAGAAGTATGATGGATGAAGGCTTCTGCTATCTTCTTACCTATGCTAGTTGCTGGTCTGGGTGCCCTGAACTTTCTACCTGCTCTTACTGACAGCACTGGGGCCATTCCAAACATCCTACTTCCATTCCTACCTCATCCCAGCAAATAAGGGGACATAAGCAGTGCCACCATAAGAAACATAGTAGAATATCTGAGTAACAGAAGTGTGAAGTTAAGGCCAACAAGTTCATTGATGTATAACAGGACCACATCCAACTGTGACTTGAACATCCACAAGTCTACTGAAAATAGCATCTCTGCTCAGTGGCCTGAGTACAGTTTCAGCAGCAGGGAAAGTGTCACTGAAGCATGTCACTTTGGTCTGCCCCCCCTGCAATTCAGCCTAGGAACAGTCCTTTCTGACAGCAGAAAGCCTGAGTAACAATTCCTTTCACAAAACACCATAAAAGGTTAGATCATTATTTTGAATATGCACTGTTATATTTTGGTGACATTTTACCAACTTGCAGCATTTGTTTGCAATTATTCTACAAGTGTAGGATTGAATGCACACCCACACTTCATTTAATATACAACGAATTGCATTCCCAACTCGGAGCAGATGTACAGAAAATATTGTGTCCCCATGTCATTCCTGATGAGCCAGTTCCTGTAACTTCAGTGCAGCAAGCTCGGGATTTGCTCTGGAGCATGGCTAGCACAGTGTGTGCCAGCTGCTGCAGCTCAGCTGCCAGACACGGTGCTATACAAGAGGTGGTGTCTGCAGCACAGGGGTGGCTTGCAGGTTGTGACAGCTCAGTCAGTTTGCTGAACCTCAGTGCAAAAGTTTGAAGATGGAAAAAAAAACAAAAAAACAAAACACAAAAGGAATTAACCCTCTAGGATCTGCCTTTCCCTTCTTTAAAATCAGCATTTTCCATGAAAACTGATTCTGTAAGAGCAGTACAAATCACACCCAGGAAGAGAGACACCTATGGAAGAGCAAGTGCCTGCAGCAAATATGTGCACCAAAGCAAATTAGAGTAAGCTGGAGGTCTCCCACAAATCCCACTTAGAGGGTGGTAGAAAACACATCACAACACCCTTCTTTCTGAGGTTTGTTTCATGCTTCCTCCTTATTGCTGGTCAGGAAGTGATTTCATTTTGACGTTGGTGTTCTAGCACACCTCCTTCGGATGAGTCTTTTATTTGGTTTATATGAAGTGTCAATATTTAGGTAATAAGAATGATCCTTTAGTTACCAGACTTTCCTGTCGCCGGTGTGAAATAAGGTAAGCACAGAGCTATATTCTAATATTTGCACAGATGAGAGAGGAGGTCACAATGTACCTACTTTTCATCTACTCATGCTAGTATTCGTACTGACATCAAAAGCCAGTTTGCATAAGCATGGCAAAGAAGCAGGATTTAACCTTTCATCAAAACCTCTAGAAGCACTAAATTTATTGGACTAGAATACTAAGAAGCCTTATGAGAAAAAATTACATGTGTTTTGTCTTGAGACCACATTGATCACGGCATTAAGAGCCACTGGTTTCCTTCAGAAAGACATCTAGGTCAGAAGGCTTCCAGGGAAAGTGGCAGGAGTGCCTTCAGTTAACCTCTAGACTTTTGGGAAAGATGCCTTTGTGCTTACTCTGGGCCAAAACAACTTTTTCATATCAGTCTGTTTTTAGGATATTCCCATGCCCTTAAAATTTCTAAGGTATAAACACATTAAAAGCTGGGGTAATCATTAGGATATGTGGATTGGAACAAAACAGGATGCAGACACAAACTTCAATGCTATTTTAAGACTTGTGTTGGTAGCAAAATTCTGCAGAGATTTGAGCAGGAGTTCTCCCACTGATTTTGGCGAAATGCCCAGTTAAGCCCTGACAACACTTGAGATTTTCAAAAGGGAATTTTCTGTGATTATAGCATGAAACACACTCGGCTACTCTCACATCCTACACTGTGCATCACTTTATCAGAAAGCAGAGGGCTAGGCTTATTACTATTATTAAATGATAGAATTATCATCGTCTTAGTTTCAATGCCACCAATTGTTTCTTTAAATTGTGCCTTTCAGATGCCAGTAAATGGTCATTGTGATAGTAAGGTTTCTGCTGAAGTTTACACACCAGAGCAACTGTTCTAAATGATCAATTACACATAGTGAAAACTAAATACTGAAACCAGCCCCATCCTTCCTAAACTGATCCCAACCAAATAAACTTTGAAATGAACTGCACAATGTCTTGTAGGCTTGTACAGTCCAAAAGGAGATAGTTGGAAATGCAATTTGGTTCTGAACCAAATTTCGCTTTAGCATGCACTGTAGGTAATTGTGTCATCTTTTCAAATCAGAAACCAAGTGCAGTGAGAATTTAAAAACCACTGACCTTTCTTTGCTAGATTACTGTTGGGTTCATACTTCTCAATCAGTTGTTGAACTTGTTCTTGTTTTAATGGAGGATAAAGGATTTCATTTAATCGTGGATCACGTTGCTTAAAATTTATAAATTCCATCATCTGATCAACAGTAAGGTACGGTTTGCTCTTGGCACCACTAGAGAAAAATCAAAGCAACAACGAAGCCATTAAAATACACAAAAAAAACAGAAAAGGAAAAGGTTTCCTTGAAAACTTGTTCAATGTTCTGTAATATCCCAAGAAACTGGGAACAAGATTCAAACTACTGTACAATAAAAATATTGTCCCACTGTGTCTCTGGCCTAATTTACTTTACCAGCATGTAACGACAAATATTCATTATCACACATCTAGGACTAAGATTTTTAAAAGCATTCAGCATTGCTGACATCAACAGCAAAAGTCAGAGCAATGCTAAAAGCTTTTAATTCCTCTGAATTCCTGGAACTAAAATATTGAAAGAAAGTAAAAGAGAAAATGACGTGGAATTCAATCCTGAGGTTGCCACAAGCACTCTGCTGGCATTCCTGGCCCAACTATTTGGTTCTACTGTTGAATAACAGCAGCCTTGACTTAATTATTCCAGTATTTGCTTGGGGTTTCTTTTATAAACCTGTTAAAAAATGCTAAGCACTCTGCAAAGCAAGCAAAAACATGCCTATTTAGAGAGTAAAAAGAGCAGAGTTTAGGTACAATTTGTACCCAGATGGAGCTCCAGGAAGTCTCCAAGCCAGGTGCCGTGCCTAGGGTTGTCTACAGCACTCGGGACTGGCCTACTTCTACTCTGTGAGACAGCAATGGAAACCCTACCCCTGGGTTCAATGGGAGCAAACTAGGTCAAGGCCGAGTTCCTCTGAAAACTCAACCTTAGATAAAATAAGCACAAAAGGAGTACACGTGCACACCCATGTTGCGAAGATATGTTCACTAATTGCTTTGGTGGTCTTGGGATGTATTTTAGAAATTACTTTGCTTTCATATTGCTTCATGATCTGACTCCATTGCTCAGGCTTGGCTGAAACTGGGAAGTATGATGATGTGCTGCAAGAGGTAGAAGCAACATGAGTTATATAGCTTGTAACTGAATGTATGAAATCACTTGTAGCTGGCTGCTAATTTAATTTCACAGTGCAGATTCATGATGCACAAATCCTAAAAGTTACTGCATTTTTTGCAACTCTTAATTAAGCTTTGGGGGGATGTTTATACATATTCTCATGCCTTTTGCATGCTGTTATTGCTTGTTACTCTTCTTCCTTCACTTTCATGGAAGCCTAAACTATCCTAATCCATACAGAAAAACAAGACTCGGCAGTTCTGCTCCTCTAGGAACGAATTACTTTAAGGCTCTGGCCATTAGAAATGGAGGTAAAAGCTTAGAAGAGAAGGAACCCTTAATCCAAGGTTAAATAACAGCCCTGCTTGACAATGAAATCTGTTCTTGGCAATCGCTGCATGATGCTGTAGTCTAAATAACCTCCTTCACCATCCCCAGCCCAGAAAATCAGTGAAGGGGGAAAAAAATTAAAAATAAATGAGTGTCTTTTCTTACAACTCAGAAAAGATGTGGTCAATCTCAGGCCGAGGGCAGAGGTTGTTTAAGAACACCCTGTACACATCTGGTGTGAAGTCGTCTTGAGGGATGGAATCATTCTGCAAAACAGGAAAAAATAGCAAAGGAACAATACAGCACTTTTATACTCTCTTTGTAAACAGATCACTCACTACTGCACTTCTTTTGATTTGCTTTCTGCAACTGAGAGAAGTCTGGATTTTGCAGAATAAATTCCCCTGGATAACAGAGCAGCTTAAAGAGAACATCTTTAAAAACATATATAAATACATTAATCATCGTAGTTTCCGTAAGGCAAAGTTATCTCTTTCTCTGAGCACCTGTGAAGAAGAAAGAAAGGACATCTCCCCATCTAAACCCCTTATCTATAGCATAAATAGGTACAGAAGCCTCCAAGCTTACTCCCAGCGTGGGGGCTGGTCAGTGGGGCTGAGTCTGCATGCTTCAGCAAGGAACATCGCAGCATTACAGAGGACAAACACCTCACTCATCTTTCCAAAGCTTTCAAAGAACTGGGGAATGAACTGGGTCACTGAGTCATTATTAATACACTTGTTCTCTGACAGCAGCAGCAATGTTTCCTTTTCCTTCCTGAAAACATACATTCAAGATATCGTGATTCTGGGCAAGACTCATGCAGTGTAGCTTTTCCTTACATTTTTGTCCTAAACACTCAGTGTAACAGATCTGGCAATCAGATTCATTTTACAGAGATTGATACAAATGCTCGCCTATAGAAGAGATACCAGCATTTTTTTCCTTGCATTTTCTAAAATTTAGAACAATTTACATTTAGTCCTGCTTCTAGATGACACTTTTACCACCCCCATTATACCTGCTGGCAAAAAACCCCCCTGTTTTTAACTGGAGGGAATTACTGGGCTGCTGGATAAGGAAAACAGTCCTTCGCATGAAGCTCAAGAGCTCTCCTCCCACTTGCACACACTGCCTTCAAGCTCCAGAGTTTATGCAGACGACAGCAAGTGCTGCTTCTTTAGTGGAGCTGGGAGGAAATGAGGACCCCGAGGAAGGCGCAAAGCTTTTTTCAGCATCCAACAGGAACAGTGTGCTCACTGGCTTCTGCCTTTGCATCGGTGCACCGAGAAAGGAAAATGGCACAGAAGCTTGTATTTTGTGCAGAGGAAACCTTATAAAGGAACTAGCAAAACAATAAAAAAAAGCAAAATGCAAATACTGAAAATCTAATTTTTGAGGTTTCTCCACAGAAGGTAACTTTATCCAAAGCTATGTCATGTAGTCTCTGGGAGCACCATGGGCCCATGTGACACCTCTCCACAGCTCCAAAACAATGCCTGAATCTGATGAACTGAAGGAGGAAAATAACACTGTTGAACCTGGTCATCTCAGAAGCAAGCTGCTGATTGAGGAAATTGTTGTTTTTATTTATTCTGCCTGTTTAACCCTGTTGCCAAGGGAACCGGAAGCATCAATTCAAGCCTTTGTTAGACGGAAGGAAACTTTTCCATATTTTTCCTGCATAAGGTTTAAATAAATAAATAAGTAAATAAATGCTACGGGCAACACTTCTCTCCTTTCATCTATGAAACCCACAGAGGCCTGAGAAGGTTTTGCTTTGTGACCATCATTCAGTGTTTCTATCTGCAAGCGTGGACCGAACCTGACCCAGCTCATGTTTGGACTGAGCTAGGCTGTTTCCTTGCTCAACTTGAATATCCATCTCCAGGCTTCAATGGTCTGACACACCAGCCTTCCTTGTGCCTTCCTTTCTTTGGCTGACTGTGCGAGTGGCTGCAGGGTGAGAACTGGTTCAAAACTCACCTGACCAAAACAATCCCATGCACTTTACCATGGGATCAGCTCACTGAGCCATGTAACTCATCAACAGCACAAATGCTAAATCCAGCGCAAGGGTGGGCAGACAATTTTGTAACCTGAAGTTGGAGGATGGAAACAGCTCCTTTCACTGACAGCTGCCAGTGACACAGAACTTTACATGCAACTCCTCCCACTACACTTTGATAAATTTGAGCTGCGGTGCTTTTGGTTGAGAGAACGACTACTGATATTCGTGTTTTCCTAAAGGCCAGGATTCATAAAGTTTGGCAATTTTCTTGTTAAAGCTGGCACCCCACTCTCCTCTTTTCCCTCTACCTATAATCCCCTATTCAGCAGGCTACTGCTCCTCAGGCAGCACTTCTCCTAAGAATCATAGAATCATTATGGTTGGAAGGGGCCTCCAGCGTCATCAAGTCCAACCTTTATCCTGTCATATTCCTAACCATTAGACCATGAAGGACATTTTAGATGTTGATTCTCTAATTATCACAGAAATATATTAGGTCTCCCATTGACCTAATATAATTTTTCTTTACAGGGAATTTGAAGGTACTCGACACTAAACAAAATTTGGGTCTTTTTCAATAACCCAAGACCCAGGCTTTTACTTGCCACTCGGTTCCAATTAAGAAAATATACCTGTTTCTCAACATATATCTACAAATGTCCATCTACAAAGAGGATAACAAGTCTTCAGGCATAAGTACAGAACCTTTCAATAATAATTTCCTACCAGTAATGTATTCAGAGATCTAGATGGGAGATGAAAGCCTTGCTGCAAGAATTTGCCACCCCAGGCACAGCCTCAGACAACTCTGTTTGGAAGCCTAAAGCCTGCCTGCCGCAAGGCATTAAAATACACTGCCCCTTTCCTCAGCCTGGTCAGAACCATCCACATTTCAGTGCAACCACCCACACACCTTATGTGCCCATCTCTTTTTTGAGACCAACAACCAAATCTCAAACTTTACGTACCACATGAGAGCATCCCTCATTTCTGGCTTTGCTGAATATTGGCATTCAATTTTATTCTGTGATTAAGACTCTACTAATTTCAAGCACTGTTGATTTATGATTTCTTTGGTAATCTGCCTGCTTTTATAACATCTGTATCCAGTCTGTTATACATTTGGCAGCACAACAGCTAATTCAGATTATTTGCACAGGCAAGACTCAATAAGTGGTCAATTTGTTTTAAGTTAACAGTCAACCTCACAGGTGCTTCATTGTGAACCTCTACATTTACTGGAAGTTAGAAACCAGTCCTCACAGCCAAACAGGCGAATAAAATAAAGTTCTTCACATTCTATTTTAAGCACCTTTGACTAAGGATGGAGGACTAGAAGATGTCCCTGCTCACGGCAGGGGAATTGGACTGGATGACTGCTAAGGTCCCTTCCAACTCAAGCTATTCTGTGATTCCGTGAAAACCAAAACAAACAAAAATATCCAAAAGTAAAAAAAGTGTCTCCTGTTCCCCAAAAGTAGCCAAGATCTTTTAAAAAATTAAAAATCGTAGGAGAATCAGATACCAAACTCAAAAACTCATTGACATATTTCAAAACATCATTTAAACATTTATTTAAACATTCCTCTGCTGTCATATCTGCTGGATGACAAATGCTGCTGAAAATCAGATCACAAAGGGCTTGGTCCTGCAAGACTCTATACATGCCATATCCAACTCAGAAATACACAAATAAATAAATCCATGCTTTGAAAATATGCTTATCTTGAAGTTCATGGGTCATCCCACTGCAGACATGCTCAACTGCTTGGCTGAATCAGGGCTGGAGTGCTCAGCACGGGTAGAATTCATCCCTTATTAAGGTCCTTAAATATGAAATAAAGACTTTCTTTTTGGCACTTCTTATGAGCTTCTGTGGTGCTATTCTTCTACAGCAGGATGAAGGCAGTTATGTAGGCAATGAGAACTCTTCCTCCTCTCACACTAAATACAGTGCCTACACATTGTCCCACGAGACACCCTGGCAAGCACACACAGAGGGAATTTCCCAAGGAGCAGGGTTAGCAGATGCTGAAGTTTACACTGCCACAGACAAGTCCATGCAGTGACACCAACCCCCAGCAGCGTAGCTCATGCTGCTCTATGCTCAGCTGACCGTGTAAGATAGATGAGGGACTGTCCCAACGTGGAAGCTATGAATCAGGAAAAGAGTGATAAATGCTGACTTGGGATCTTCTTTCCCATGACTGTGAATTTCATTTGATGTTTTCGGGTCATCCACAGGTTCCAAGAGATACAGAAAAATATCATGTGAAACTTATAGCCAACTAGCCTGTATCATCCTAAGCAATGAGAAGTATGGGTTTTTTCTATGATGCTTGGAGAGAAGACCCTTAGAGGGATCTTCATGAGGCATGAATTAAGAAAAAACAAACCCAAAAAGCCTAAGCTGTCAATGTCCATGAGACTGCCACAAATTCTCTGAATAATTTGGTGTGGTTTTACTGAGGAATATTCCCTCATATTCAAGTCTTTTACACTGCTGGGAGTCCAGCGCTCTTCAAGGCTTCACAGAACACCATTTGTCCTGTAGTACAATGGGGCAGAAAAGCTGGAAGTTGAAGTTAAGAATTTTATTTGTTCAAATAAACACAAACACAAAGGTAAAGAGCTGTAGTTAAAGAACTGTGTTTCTTCTACTCCATTAACTCCATGAGATTCAGAATTTCACGCTTCTTAAGCACTCAGCTTCTAAAATATTTTTTCCAAGATGATCAGCATGGTTTTCTTTGTTGCATGAAATATATTTCTCCTTTGTCCCAACCAAATAAAGGCTCTACTTGATACTATGAATAATTTTTAAGATGGTATCCCAGCAACAAGTCTCCAGCAATGTGTACGTAAAATTGACTGTACTTAAATAAATAGCAGAAAAAGGTTGCAGTTTCTTCCAAGGACGGCAGTGATGTTTAGATTTTTTTCAGAGATATGTAGTAAAGAGAAGTAATAAATCAACTGATTTAAAAAGCAATGCTTCAGTAACATTTTGCACATCCTATCTTGTTTGCTAAAAATTAAATGAAACCCCATCTTTAAAATTATTCTTTCCATGCTGCTAACCTCATAACCTTACTTTAGATGAGATTGTAGTTATCTTTTATATCTACTTTACAGGTATTCCTTGGAATTTCATGGAATTAAGCTCCCAAACTGATGAAGGAAGGTCCCATTGATAAGGTGTATCTGAGGTTTGGCTTATGAAGATTTTGCTCTGCTGCTCTTAGGGAGCTGTAGGAATTGGCTCTAATAAAACCACTGGGGAAGCAAATGTTGAGCAAACACCACAGCACAGAGTTTTGTACAAGAGCAAGGGAACAGGAGATGCAGGCTCTCCTCTGCTACAGACCAGTTCTGTCTCACCTCTTGGACCTCCAAACGTAGGAATTATCCTGCAAGAAGCTTCTTGGAGGAGAATCTCCACCTGGGAGGAAAGACTAAGGACATCTTCACTCCAGCATCCATTAGAATCACTTGTCCTGCACCTAGGGAGGAATAACTCCAGGCACCAGGCCTCAGCTTCCCAGTACAAGACAGACAAGGAACTACTGGAGGGAGTCCAGCAAAGGGCTACAGAGATGATGAGGGAACCTGAGCATCTCACTTATGAGAATGGCTGAGAGACCTGGGTCTGTTTAGCCTGAACAAGAGAAGACTGAGAGGGGATCTTATCAATGCTTATAAATATCTACAGGATGGGTATCAAGAGGATGGGGCCAGACTCTTCTCAGTGGTGCTCAGTGACAGGACAAGGGGCAATAGGTACAAACTGGAACACAGGAAGTTCCATCTGAACATGAGGAAAAACTTCTTTACTTTGAGGGTGGCAGAGCACTGGAACGGGCTTGCCCAGAGAGGTTGTGGTGTCTCCTTCTCTGGAGACATTCAAAACCCACCTGGATGCGATTCTGTGCCACGTGGTCTAGGTGAACGTGCTTTGCAGGGGGGGTGGACTAGATGATCTCCAAAGGTCCCTTCTAAGCCCTACCATTCTGTGATCCTATGATCAAGCTCATTCCTCTTGAAAAAAGCCTTCTCGAGAGTGAGGCACCATCCTGCAAATGCTCTGGGTTGAGTAGAGCTCCTGGATTAGCAGCATACAATGGCTGCATCCCAGCAGCATTAACAGCTTTGACACTACAGCACTTCAACATTTACTCCATGCACCTTTTAGATAAGGTAGAGAGAGTTTAAACTGTCACTTAAGTTATAGATTTGGGGTTTTTTTTGTGAGAAGGAAAGAGATTACACCATTAGCTACACCTCGAGCTAACACTGCTCTGAAATCGTGCCTTGAAAATTGTGCAACAGCCACCGATTCTTCAAATACTCTCACAGGATTTCTCCAGGACAGGTCACACAACCCCCTGTCTTTTTCTTTAATCCATTCACACTTCTTCCAGGCACTGCTGGTCCCTACACATTTCAAATCAAAGGTACTAAGATTTGCAGGCAGGTATCAGGAACTTCTGTGTGGGAAAGACAGACCTGCTGCTGACGATCTACCCAGAAGCAAAGCCAGCACAGCATGACCAGCCTTGAACAAATTGTCCTCAACTCAATAAACACCACCAAAAACAAGCAACACTTTGTAAGGGCCAGGAATAAATTCAGATGCTTACCCTGGAAGATGGAAGATTACAAGCTTCTAATGCAGTCTCTACTCGTTTTCTGTCAGCGGAAAACAAGCGGTATATGCTGGAAAAAGAAGACAAATTGGAGGGGATCAGCTTACAGACATGCCTTCATGGCCCATATGGCTTAAAGACTGAATATCACTTCCCAGTCTATCGCATCTTTAGCTATTTATGTCCATGTGCTGGCTGCTCGGTAACACAAGTGAGTTAATAATGTTCACAATAATTTAACTCTACCCCACACCAGCCTCTATTACAGCAGATAATTATTTCAAAAAGTCTCCACTGCTGTCTTCATATTACTCCAGTTATAAGCAATTTTAATGTATTTATCCCCACGGCATGTCTCCAAGGTAAAGAAATTAAGTAGTTTTGGGGTTTTTTTTATTTTACACAAGTGAAACGATCAAGGGCAGTGAAGCTAAATGTCTTGCTCAAGATCACAAGGGCAATCTATGCCCAAAGGGTATTTGAACAGAGACATCCTCAGTATCACTGGCCACTCTTTCCGGCAATATGTGTTATAAACAGATGATAAAATTACTATACTAGACACGGTGGTCATTTGCTCATCCCAAATACACATTCACACTATAAAGTCAGGGGAGACTACATAGGGAAACAGAAGGGAAACAGAACTTACTTCTTCAGAGGAATGCGACCTTCTGGAGTCACCTGCAGCTTAAGTTTTGTGTAACTGTGGAGAGAAAAGCATCCTGTTTTATTTTTGCAGCAATTTCAAGTATTTCTCCACCAACTTTACCTCTGATCATGTGGCAAGTTCCAGTGAGATCTTTTGCCCAGTAAGAAAACTGTGGTGTCAAACACTGTCTGTCTTGCACCAGGACATTTCAAATACCATTAATGCACAAATCTAGCATTCCCCAAACTCCTTCTCTCCCAGGCCGCCTGCCGGTCTATCAGCAGACTGAATTGTGGCACACAGGCTACACAGTTTGCCTGGAAAGGTGGCTGTAAGTCCTCCTCTTCCAGGGGCTGAAATTATACACCAACATCCCCATCACACATCTTTGAAAGTTTCTCCATTTGACCCTAAATGTTGTCACTCCTCAGCTGGGAAGAAGCCAAATTGCTGGCAACTGAAACGTCTCTGCACCAGCAAGAGTGTCAGTATACTTAGCAGCCCTGGGCAAGCCCAAGACATTTACAATGTGAAGCAATATAAAAATTACATGCTGAAACCATCTACAGGCAGGCAATTATCCAGCTTTTGAACTGAGTATTTAAGGCATCTCAATATCTCGGGACTTGTGATTTCTCTTGAACGTTCATTAAAGCAGCAGGATTAGAATATATCTTCCTTTGTCCAAATCTTTCAACATACTAATTCAAAGCCTACCAAAACAGGAACCATCCAGTAGCTTTAATGAGAAGCTGATGGGCCTACAGCTGCTTTCTGATGATCCTCCCAGTACGTGAGGACTACTGGTTACCAGCATAATGTCTACCAGCAGCAGTCTGTGAAGAGCACGACTTTTTGAGTGTTCCAATTCTTCCACTCAAATACAATTCAAAGTATAAATGAGTTTTGCAGTAATATGATCTGGTAAAAAATGTGGCATCATTTAAGTATTTCAGAGGATTTTTTTATTTATTTATTTTAAACTTTTTCACTTTACCCACTGGCCTACCAAAAGAAAAAGAAACTGCAGGGTACTAATGAACATTCCTTTTCTTCCCAACCGAAAATGCCATTAGCAATTGCTTCAAAAACAAAGTACGTGCTAATATCCCTGACTAGGACAGGAACATTTTCACAAGTTCTTGTCTCCTCACACCCATCTTCCGGAAGCTGAAATCTCTTGTGCTATTGTGTCACCAAACAACAATATTATCCCCTCTGCCTTCCACCTCCCAGCACTGAGCTACAATAAAAAGGAAAAAATCCCAGTGGTTAGTAAAAAAGGTTTCTTTTATTTTGCCTTCTATTTTTGAAACTTTTGAGTAGATTCTGGTCACATTTAATGTTTTCCTCTACAATGACAAAAGCTAGAAATAAAAGAAAATGGGGGGAAAAAAAGATTCTGAACTTCAGTTAAAAGCAGAAAGCAAAGTAAAAATGTGTGCACATGGAACAGTCAACCCCTACTAGTACTTGCTACCTTTTCTCCTCCTAAATTCTTTGTTACATTTGAGACACTATTTTTAATCCTGCAGCCATTATCCATCCATGTAGCAAAACCAAGCATGATATTCCTGTCAAAAAGCCTCGATAGCAGCTGAATGGACTCATTTCAGTAGTGCAGTGCTGACTCCAAGAATGATAAACCCTGGATGTAACGCTGACCCTAGCTCAGTACTGGGTCAGTATTTCAGTGCTAATATACTCCAGCATCCATTTTTGCACCCCAACACAAAAATACACTGCATGGTTACAACAGAGGAGGGAGCACTTTATAAACAAAATAAGAGGTTTTATTAACTCCTCCCAAATTAACCCTATTTTTCTCATCTGACCAAACCAGAGCAAAACTGTTCAAGCTGTTTATCATTGCACTTCAACCCTGCTACTCAATCTATACAGCGTACTCACAGACTTAATCTAGAATTAATATTGCTTGAACAACCACCCAAAAGTGGCTCCAAGTAAGGCTGGCTCTACTCCACTGTGTGATAGCATGTTCCTCCTTTGAATTTGATGTGAAAACGTCCGCTACACACAGCCTTCCTACTCCAGACCTGTCAGCAAAGTCCAGTGGCCACTGGAGATTTCAGTGGGAAGGGGCATGGAAATAGTAACATTAAATCACTCCTGCAAGTCATCTACAAACCCATGGAGCTGAAGGAAGTCTCCTCTGCTCTTGCTCTCACACCTGGCTCTGCTCAGGTTAGCACAGTGTTTTTTCCACTGCCAACAGGCAGAGCTAAAAGGAAATGTTAAATGTTTCCATCCATTTGGGATTTTGTTTGCCTAATAAATCATTGCTGTCCCAACATAGCATTATCAGACATCAAGCTGTAGTTCCTGCAACGTCCAACCTCCAAAGGTTCTCCAAGAATTTCTGTTGACTTCAGCTGCACCACAACAGAAACTACAAGAAGGAAACACACATGCAGACACCCTCTCTATCCAGAACAGGCACCTATGAGTGTGTACACTGGACTGGGACACGGGATTAAAGTGAAGCAGTTGGGAACCTTCTAACTAAATATGGGTGCATCTAATGAAATCAGACATGCACAGCCTTAAAGTCCAAAAAAAGGGTGGGTTAACTTGCATCTTGGATAGAGGTAAATTTTAGGAAGCTAAGCCCCATCTTGGTATTTAGCCTCAGTCTATGATCAGAAATTAAAAGGTGTTTGGGGGAGTCACAAAGCTGAATTTAACCAGCCAACTTGTAGTCTGAGGAGGGTATATCTTCCCTTTTAGAACCCCAAAAGGCCAGCAAGTACCCCAGTTCATTACCACCATGATTTGGTAGGCTTTGCCATGCTGTTCTCAATGCTATCACTTATGCAAAACTCCCTCAGCACATGCACTTATCATCCAGTTGAGAAGCACTAACATGAGGTTTAGTCCTCTTTCCTTTCGAAGATGTGTTTTTACACCCTAAACATTCTCATAAACAGCTTGTCTACTTCATTGAAAGCAACTCAGAATCTGCACATTGTACAAAGCAATCCTGATTGAATGGATTCACAGCTTCCCTCTGAATCGGGTTAAAACCAGAGAGATTAGACAGAGGAAAATGGACTTCTTGCATTTCTCATTTTTTGAGCAGTAACAGAAAAAGGGGAGAGTAAACCAGAAGCAAGTCAGTCTAGAATATTCTTTCATTTTAAATGGAGAACTTCAGACCACAGCTGAAGCTACTACTTTTGTACACGAGAGGAAGATGGCATTTAATTCTGGGGTGTTTTTTGTTACAACTTAGTAGTTTGCAAGAACCGTAACAAGATTTCTGTTTAAATAACGTTTAGATAACAGGCTTTTTAAAACCATGAGAAGGGACAGCCTGTGTTTACAAAAGTGACAGCTCATCAAAGCAGAAACAATAGATGACAAAGTGACTAACCAGAAAAGAGGAAAATGACGCAGAGAGGAGAGCAACACCCACAGCATTAAATAGTACGGCCACTTACGCTTTTTCCAGAAACGCGTCCCTTGACATGTTCTGTGCCAGCAAATTTGTTGCCAAACTGAACACTTCATCTGACCATTCCTATAAAGAGAAAATTTGATTCAATGAGGCTTCATTTAGATGTTTACTTATAAAATGGAAAATATTTTGGGAAATTATGTTGTTAGTAAAAAAGTGCCCAATTAAAGTCTGAGCTTGATTTTTCCAATCACAGCTTCCTTCCTCATCTATGAGACCTGATGTCCTTATGTTGCAAAAAATTAAGACAAATATTTTTTTAAAAAAGATACCTTATTCCAATGTATTAAGTAAAAAAAATCTTCATGTGGATAAATGTCTGATGCAAAGCACATTCAAGTTTGTCGGAGATGCAGAATAAATATCCCAGAAAAATACATTTTCTTGTGTGTTGGACACTGCTCTGGTTGACACATTAAGGATTAAAAAAGAAGCACTTTACCACCATTCTTGTAAAATGAAGCTGAAATGGCCTTAGAGCCCTCTGAAGACAGACAGACCTGACAGGGTGGGATAGAGACAATGCCATATGTCTCTTGCTCCAATGTCCCCTCTTGTAAGAGTTTCTTTTGAGAGCCTCCACATCCTTCTCTCCACAGATCATTAATTCAGACAACAAATACTATGCCTTATCTCCAGTGAATACTGAATTAAGAACTGCAAGCACTTGCTTGAGCTTAGATCTTATCTGCCAACATGAGAAACACACTTGAAAAAAACAAACCAGTAGAAATACACAAGAATAAATCCAAATTATTTGGATATACCAGGAAGGAGATGCAACTCCAAACAGAAAAGCTCCTATTCCCCCTACTGTACATCCTTACACCGTGAACCTATCTCTTCCTAAATTATTTTTCCATCTTGCTACCCTGATGTAGGGAAGAAATATCCTCCAGCTGCTCATGGGACACGTCCCTCCCCTAGCAGGCACTGCTCTTCCCATGGTTCTCCCTCACTTCTCCTCTCTTAAATTTCCTGACTTTTTTCTTATTTCTACTCATGTTGCTGAAGTCCTTCCCTCAGGTTCCTGTCCTTTCATGTGTTCCCAGCAAGGATGATCCATGATTGACATCTTAAGTTCAGACTCTCACTGCTCATCCCATCGCTCTCCTCCCTTGCAGGTCTCTCCTGCAGCTCACCATCATCAAGTTAAGTGCATTTTTCCTTCCAAACTTGGTGTGCTTATTTACAGTCTTTAATTGCAATCCTTTTAATCACAACTGTGGTTTTGGGCTAGCTTTGTTTCACCTCTTTAAAAGAAAGGAACAGAAATAAACAATATCTTTGCAAACAATGTAGTGGTTGTTTTGCATTGGGTTTTTTTGTTTTGGTTTTTGTTACTTGATGACGTTTTCTGGGTTGTCTTTGAAACTAAAATTGAGTTTCCTTTCATATCAGTCCAGATGCAAAATTCCCGTCACCACACACCCTCCCAGATACCCCTCTTTGGAGGTATTCCTGCTCCTTGATTCTTCTTTGCCTTGAGGAAAAATGCAAAAAAAGCTGATTTCATTCTGACAAAAACTGATAATGATGAAAAATACCATTCACTTCCAAGGAAACAAATGTTCCTACGTCACTCTGGAGCTTCCGAGCTTGTTTCACATATAAAGCCTTGAGTTTCCATGTGACTAGGTGATCAGTTTGTCAGGTTCAGAATGTATAATTTTTTTTTTAGTTTATTAATGTGCTAAGATTTGTTCCCTAAAGTTATTCCTAAAACCAGTCTCACAGAGTCCCTCCCAGCAAGGAAGAAATAAGGCTACATAGACACCTACTGTTAGATGGGCCTTTGATATCCTTCAGCTACCAGGTCCTTAAGTCCACCTCATCTACTCCTCACCCTTAAGCAGCTGAGACAACACACCTCCCAACACTGGTATTTCTGGCAAAGAAACCTTCCTCCCTCAGACACAGACACTACTTGTTCTGCAGGCAAACCACTGTTGCAGAGATAGTCCTCCCCTCCACCTCTCGTGACTCCTTCCTTCTTTTTTTTTAACTTGTTTTTCCTTCTTAGGTCTAATTTGAAATAAACAGGGGTGTGAGAAAGAACAAGAGAGGGAGTCGGGTTCGTTAGCAACACCACTGCTTTGCTGTGACTCTTGGAACAGAAAGTGTATTAAGTGCAGCATTTTTTTTTAATTCTTGGCAACTCATTTTTCCAAGCTCAAAATAGACTCATCTTGTAAACACTGCTTTGTTTAGGCACTAATAATAGCAGTTAAAACTTCTCCTTGTGATGCTAATGGCTGCAAAGATTAACAGCAACATAAAATATTATTTAGAAATTAGAAATACACTGGATTTTAACAGATCTTGATATATTTCGTTTCCATCTCACTCATTCTGCTGGGTTTAAAATGGAAGTATTTTGTAGAAAACAGAAGTAGGGCACTTCAAGAGTATCCCACATTCCAGCTCTTTCTTCTCTTTGTCCGAGTGCTTGTTTACAGAAATGTAAGAGGAACTCAGTTATTACGTGCCTGTCACAAGCATTACTTATATAAACAGTCTTGCCATGTTCCTTTGCTAGCTTTTCCTGGCTCTTCAAAGTGATCGCATCGCTCTCGCCAAATATTCTAAGGGATACCTGCAGGCTGAGCCATTTCTAATGCTGCAGGTGCCAAGTCAAGAAGTCACAGCAATACTTGCTCATTGTCTCTCCCATTTTAGTGTCTTCATTTCAGCTGCAGCCAAAAACACAAGATCTGAAAATACTGCAAGGATCACATCAGCTTTCCAGTCACTAGCCTGAACCCTCAGCAGGAGGGAAAACAAGAGCTCTGAGCACAGACACGAAGAAATAAAGGAGATGCTTTGGACTGACTTTGATGGGCTTGCATCAAGCTGTGAGCCAAGATGCGTCTCGCTGCTTTAGCTACCAAATGGCTCCGTTTCCTTGGTTTTGCTGCATGGTAGAGTGTAAAGCCCATCCTCTAACTCCGTGCATGATGCACTCTGCAGCCATCTTTACCAGCAGAAGCGATGCCAGAAGGCAGCGCTCAGTGAGGGTGCTCCGCAGGGTAGAAAGCTGTTTTGTGTAGAAAGAAAACAGCCTACTGCGGAAAGGTTATAACAGCTTCTGAATCACCACAGTAGCTGCAGACTCCTGTACAGATGCAATACAAAAGGAAAATATAAATCTGGGTGGTTTGAAATAAGACTGTACTAATGCCAATAAACTGTTTGCAGCCTGGAAGCTTCCAATCCCATTTGGTAACGGAAGAACCCAGCCTTCCGACGTTCAACTCCAAGCAAGTCACATCCCTCGTGATAAGAGCTCCCTGAACTCAATCTCCTCTTGGCTATGTCCTGTTACACTAATTCATATTTGTATCATTCCTGTGAACTTTACTAACAAATTATTTAGCTGCTATGTGCTCTGGCAGGTAGCATACAAGCAGCAATTAATTTGGAAATCTAGTGCTCAGTGAAGTAATTTCTCCTCTATGACATGCATCAGGATACATACATACCATGAGACATTTATCTCAACAGGAGAGATGAGACTTTTTTCATAAAAAAAGACAGCACACATTCTTGAAAACAGTTACTTCAAATCAGAACTGACTATGTGTGAAGGCAATGTTTCTTGTGCATTTGTTCTTGGTGGAAAGTTAACAAAGCAAGCTGCTGAAATTCTACACTTTCAGCATCCTTATGAATTTTATTTAAAAAAAAATATCAAATGGACATGCATTTATATATGGTTTGTTTTACCATTTTATTATACTGACCAAACTCTTAAATATGTCTAAGAAGCTGGAAAAACAAAGATGTATGCTGGAAAGCATGGTATAGCACAACTTGAGAATCATCTTTGATTACATCATTTTATTTATGGAGGAATTTATCAGCTCTTACTCATGGATCTGATCCAAAGCTCAAACTGAGGAGAAACAGATTTCCTTGGACTCTGGATAGAGGTCTGTATGGCCAGGATGGACTACTGTGTTGAGAACAGAGTTGGCATGAGAGGCACAAAAGACAGCGAGAGGAAAAAGGTGGGAAAGATTCACTTCACTTCTGAAGTTACTGGATTTGAGAAGAGAATTAAATACTGCAGAGGAGACAGAGGTTCACAGGTTGTACTTCTTCATGTTGGGAACAGAAAAAAAGAGCATCTGCTCAGAACAGGGTTTGAGAATAAACTACTTTCTTTATCCTGGCTCTGCAGTGCTGTGTTTGCTGATGCTCACAAATCCTATCCCAAGACAGACACACTCATCTGAAAACAAGCAAGTGCTGACCTTTTTCACCTGGTCTGACCATCCTTGTTGCCTGTGAGGTGACAAGGGAACTCCTTACTGTTGTTAAGCAACAACAGTCTATGGGAAAATTATCTTTTTTAGCACAACCTAGTGGACTTGAGGATGCAAACCACGTGTTCTGTGTGTAGTTATCCGAAGGCTGTCATCAGTCTATTCTCATGAATGGAAGTGGAAAGATGAGTAGCTTTTGAATGTCAATTTGGAATAGATAAAGCAATAAACTCCCAGTCCATTAAACACAATTGAGTCGCATAGAAATAGGAAGAAGGAAAAAAATAAATTTGCACTGAAATTTTAACTTGCTTGTCAAAGCCAACTCTTTGATGTGGTGTGTCGGACATAAACAAAGGGACTGTATACTTGCATGGAAAAAATACTTTGGTAATTACTAAGGTAATGATGTTGATGTTACAATTCTTGCCAAGAAGATGCAACACTTAAAGTTAATCTTTGAACATGAGCAGAAATGGTCAAGTGTTCACGTTAAATTGTCTGATTGCTGACTATTGAACTTGACTATACAAGGCAGAGCTGTAGATTCCCGCTACTCTGACATAGGTCAGGATTAAAAAGTCAACTCTTCACAAACCTTGGTCTCACAGATGATCCGTAATTCACACACGCTTGGAATAAGCATAAAAAAACTGAAAGATATTGATAAGTGTTCAGAGAGTCATAGTAGACATCTTATAGCTGAGTAAAAATTTGTGTGTACCATTATTTTCACAATGCTTATTTGGGCTTTACATGCAATGTTCTGAAGATGAACACACATATCAGGGGGGAATGTATGTGGAATTTAGTCCCAGAAAAAAAAATGATTGCACCTTTCTTCTTTGGTATCAAGCAGCACAGTTCCATAGCAGAACTGACATTCATTTCATAGCAATCTCCATTTTTATCTCACTTACCCATATCTCAAAACAATACTTTAAAAACATTTTAATCTTATATGACCCAGATGAATGTATATTACCTTTGCTATGTCCTCTTGGAACGCCACCAAGTTCAAGTAAGATATATTGACCAGATCTGGACCATAGACCACAGTTATCATTCGATTTTCCAGTCGACCTCCAAGGTTCCCAGCATCCAACAGTTCACGCAGTTTGGGATCCTGCAGGTAAATACATTACCAAATAGTTAAAAATCTTTTGCAAATACTTAGAGGTGGTTATTTTTGCAAATACTTCAATTTTGAAAACCTGTGTTATTTTGAACATTATAGACATAATGGCACTTGGTTCTGATCCTGTTAATTATTCATTAAAATATTCAAAGTTATTAACCCAGAATAGAAAGAAAATCACTACTGTAAATTCTTCAAAGCCTTGGAGCTCTGTACTGGTACAATACAGACTCAAAGCTGTCCAGTTGATGGCTGCACATTCCTATTCCCAGCTATTTTGCCTCAGAAGTTGAGCGTACGTAAATGGTTTTGCTTATCAAGACAACACAATCTGTCCAAAGGCTACTGACCTCCACAGAGAGATTCTCTATGATTTTAATGGATTTCAGATAAAGCTCAAAATTAAAACCTAGTTTTGCCTAAGGAATTGAGAATACCGTCTGAAATTAACTGTCTTAAACACTATTAAATGAATAATGGAATTTTGGTGACACCCTCCTCTTTCTTCTTCATATTCAAAAGGTCATTTATTAGTTAAATTATGAGATATATTCCATTTATGTTTAGCTTTTAGACTTTTTTTCAGGTTTACAGCAATATAGAAATTACCACATAACATTTCTGTGAAAATAATATATTTTCAATGATTTCTATCAGCTAATAAAAGCCTGAATCTCAGCTTCATTGCTGCATAGGCATGTGAGAAAAAAATTTGGGTATTTTGTAATTCCACTAGTTTCTATTAGGCTGCAGTATTTCCAAGAAATGGACTCAGTGTTTTTCAAACTAAGAAAACTGCTTGGTCCTTTGCCTTGAGATGAAGCAAAAAAAGGCAAAGACAGATGAAAAGCCTTGCATGACTGAATTCAATCCTTTGAATAGGGCCAGTATAACTTGAAAGATCAGGTTTCCTAAAAGGTAAGATTTTTTAGTCTGGTAAAAATACTAAAAAATGGCCAGCAAATTGTATCACTGTGTGATGACAGATTCTGTGTAGAGATAAAAAGATTTCCAAACTGACACAGACATATCCTGCAGTTTACATTTCACTCTCACATGAACCATTTTCCTCCGCTGCCTGTATATATAGAGTTTCTGGCACTTCTTAATATTTAATAACTTTTGAATTAAGAATCTAAATCTCTACCAGCCAAAAGACATTAAATTTAGTAAAACAGGACAATAAGCTTAAGATGATTTGGGGTTGTTCAGCCTGGAGAAGAGGAGGCTCCAGAGAGACCTTAGAGCAGCCTTCCAGTGTCTAAAGGGGGCCTACAGGAAAGCTGGAGATGGACTTTTGATGAGGGCATGGAGTGATAGGACAAGGGGAAATGGGTTCAAACTAAAGGAAGGTAGATTTAGACTGAATATTAGGAAGACACTCTTTACTGTTCAGGTGGTGAGACACTGGCACAGGATGCCCAGAGAGATTGTGGATGCCACCTCCCTGGAAGTGTTGAAGGCCAGGTTGGATGGGACTCGGAGCAATCTGGTCCAGTGGGAGGTGTCCAGTGGGTGGTCCCCATGGCAGGGGGGTTGGAACTAGATGATCTTTAAGGTCCCTTTCAACCCAAACCATTCTATAATAAAAATGGCCATTTTTCAAGAACCTTGCAGGAAATCTTGTATCAATAAGACCTCAGTCTAAAGGGCATCTCTTGATTGGTATCATATCTGCTTGTAGGCAATGGAGTTACGCATATGTTCACCAAACACTTCACAAGGTTTAGGAGAGCATTTCGAAGTATGGAGTATTAGCTATAAAGAAAGCACAAGGCTGTCTATCATAAAAAGCTGAGTCTCATTAAATATTGGGTATGATGGCAAGTGTTGCAGGAAAAGACAGAATAATCCTATTTGAGGGCTCTGTAAAGAAGGAATATGATTGTGCTCTGAGACAAAGACAATTTCATGGGTAAACAAGTTAATGACAGGCTTTCATATAAGAGAAAAACAGAAGAGGGATATAAAAATAGTAGTTGCATTCCAGAGACGAGGATTTGAAGGAGAAAGACAAAGAAATTGTATAATTTACATGTAGGAGAAAAGTTAGAGAAATGCCCTGAAGATGCTAAGTTAGTGGTGGTGAATTACTAGATGAGATAGCTTCTCTATTTTTTTACAGGCTGAATGTTACAAAGCTTTGTTTCATTTCTCTGGGAGATGAGAACTCATCTGCTTTTTACTCTCTACCGTTTCAAACCCAAAATCAGACTGATAAATGCTTCTGCTGAAGGGCCTGTCTGGGAAGAGCGCCATTCTTTCTGAACTCAAAGGGAACAGGATTGTCTAGCTGGTTTTATTCTCTTTCACACATTTGTCATTCCTTTCCTTCTTCCCCTGGCTGAACTTCTTGCTCACAGTTTCACTCTTGGTGATGAACTGCAATCATATCAACAGAAGAAGAAAGAAGATAACCTTCTTCCTTCGTATTTACAGTCAACAATAGGATGTCTCTATGATGGATCATACTCTAGTTAGTCTAAGACATGCATTAGCCATGCATCACAGAATTAAAAAGAAACATTTGAAATGGGATGTTTTCTCAAAGCTAATTCGTCAAAAAGAAGTTATCTGGGACTGGCTCAGTAAAGTTTTGAGAAATGCAGAGTAAGTGGCCAATCAGGCTATGAAAGTATGAATTTGGTCTTCCAAATCACAGGATTTTTCTCCAGGTTTTAAAGGCAAGACATGAGACAGACCATCCTCTTTGGGTTGCTGGGTTTGGACAAGTAAAATGCAGAATTCTTCTGTTCTGTTTAAGACTTATCTAACAAAGTTTGAAGCACACAGTCCCTTAAAGCAATTCATTATCTGGCCACCATCCAGCACACTGCGTATCCTGGGCTGTTTCAGTGTAACCTACAATGTGCTCCCCAGACTTAAACCAAGTATTTTTATTGTAAGTTCAGAGACAGAGAATAATCTTGCTACTATCAAGTTTCACACCCTTTTTAACCCATGCCATGGGTGTATTTGCTCTTTGAGGGTGACAAATGCGTTTTAACTTGTCAGTGACAACATGCCCTTAGCTTATGATCTAGGTCATATTATTTGGTCCTTAGATCTGAAGTTCTCAAACTTAGACACCAAAGCACACTGTCAGCTCTTCACATGCCTCATGAACAGCTTTGCTTCCTTATTACCCCACTTAGCTGCAAACACCACAAGAAGATAAGCAAAATACCCTTTATCAAAATCTTGAAGACTATCGAAGCTCTATGAATCAAAGCCCTTTTTAAAATGTCAGCAAGTTTTCCTGTGGAGATGGTAAGAAAGCACACGCAAAAAAACCAAGCAGCATGACAAAATTTAGCTTCTTTTATGCAAATTGGATTATTTTGATTTTGATAATTCCATTTTGAGAAATGAGACTAAAAGTCTGCTCCTGTTTAGAGTTGCATTTGATATACTGGCTCACAAACGGACAGATTGGTTTTCAGCATAAGCTCTTTGCTAGACTGGGGCCTTATTATGAACATATTGAGCTCTTTGAGAGACATTCAGAAGAATTATACCTATTGAATTTTGATTATAGTCATTTTGTGAACACCTGAGCTACTGAAGCTCTGTCACGTTAGGGAACACATCCATGGGATGCTCAATAAACAGCAGGTTACTGACAGTGCCCACCTAACTCATCAAGGTCCCCTTTGTAGCATAATGACTTAAGTTTATTTTGATGTTTTCTGACAAAGAAGCATCCTTTCTCCTCTTTCATTCAAACGGTCTAGGTGTCAGCTTGCTTCTTCCCTTCCACTAAAGTCTAGCAGGAGCTTCAGCTCCAGGATTGGCGCTGCCTGAAGTCTTGCCCTGCAACTGGGTCAGGAAAGCCAGTGTTTCTGAGGGGACACTTCTGAAGGTGACTGACATGCAAATACAAAGAAGGTGACAAGGATGGTACTGGCAGCTCAACAGCTATAGAATCCATTAAAAAGAAGATTAACCATGTCAAATTGAGACGAGAATTGGACAGAGGACTATTTGCTCATTTGGCAAAAAGCCCTCCCTATCTGGTTCTGCTGTCTTGACAAAACTATCAAGAGAAAATATACCTTAAATCAATCAAAAACAGAAATAGGAAGTAGAAAAAATTAGCCAGAAACATGGAAAAATAAAACCAAAGCTTATGGAATTCCTACAACATTCATGAATAAACATTGAATAATGATGTTTTGTTAGAAACCAGGATCCTGTAGACAGATGGATAAAAACAGATTTCAGACTTCCAAAACTTTCACTTGTTGTATTTTACTTTCACTGCAAATCATAACAACAATGTAAACTTAAAGAAGCTATTCAGCCACATTAATGACAATCTCTGTAAAGAGTGCTTTCAGCTGTGGTTGGTATTATTAAAACGTAGCTCCTAACACTTATATTCCAATTAACATGTGCTCTGCACATCTTTTAATAGTATACCCAGCTCTTCAAACTTTTTTTCTGAAAACTTGCAACATACCATCTGTTTGCAAAAATTTTCCATTTTTTTAAAGAAATTGCCATACATATATATATAAGGCTGCCATGCAGTTCAGTAAAACTTGAACACTG
This sequence comes from Aegotheles bennettii, assembly GCA_013398125.1. Classification (NCBI taxonomy): domain Eukaryota; kingdom Metazoa; phylum Chordata; class Aves; order Caprimulgiformes; family Aegothelidae; genus Aegotheles; species Aegotheles bennettii. The sequence goes on along the minus strand of VZRW01006418.1, from coordinate 227,966 downwards.
ATTTAAACTCTTCAAGAGGCAGCAGGTCAGCCAGGGTTTCACCTCAGCTGTAACACATCACCTTTTGTTACTAATGCTTCTCAGCACTATCTCTGAAAGCAGCTGTCTCTGATCCCAGACCTACATTAAACAGTAAAAGAATCTGTCTGATGCTAAAGATTTTCCTCAGGCTTTACTAGTTACAGATAACATGATGGCCAAACTGGGGGTTATCAAAAGACTCAGCCAGAATTTCTGGGTTGCTAGAAGAGTTGTGCAATTCCATTACTATAGGAAAATTTTTTGGTGTTTGAAAACATTCATTTACAATGCAAACAAACTGAAGGAGTCATTATAGACTAAAATACACATATAGACCACATGCAATGTGACTACATTATCAATACACTTCCTGGCCTCAAACACTTCGCAACTGAATTAATTTTGTCATGCATCTCGTGCAGTAAAACATTATCTTTAAGAAGTCAATTAACTACTTGAGTCCTACTGAAGCTATAGGTGAAAGGTATCTCCAAAAAGCAGATGTATAAAAAAAACCCCTAAAATAATCCCCCATCCAAGCCTACACACAAGCTCACTGTTTATCAGCAATTTGATAATGGCTGTCAATCTGACTTGTGACTTCTGAATGCATTCTGATTCTGATACTAAAAATATGCCATAGTCCTTACTTTAAAACTCTGTATTTAATAAAGCAAAAGTTTCAGTAAAGGAGGATTGGCCAGAACAGTACATTTTGTTGTAGATTTTTGAACTATATTACATAGCTACACAGGTACTTCAGAAATCCCTAGACTCTGTATCAATTCCTAATTGTTTTGTTTGTGTCCAGAATACTTCAAGACTGGAGACGTTCAAAAAAATTGGCAACAGAATTTCATCTTAGTCCCTTGCTCATTAGAATAAGATTTTCAAGCCTTCAAAACTGCATTTCTGTTTTTCTAGCTCTTTATGTATCCCAGGAGCAGGGAAATGGGGGGGGGAAGCAGCATAATTAGATAGCTACATATGCAAACAGTTTTCCAGGAAACACTCAAGCTTGTGCTTAAATTAAACAAAGAACCTTGCTAAAATAGGACTTTACACTGTGACTCTGTCGAAGGCAAAACTCCCCCAGATTTTCCTTAAATAGTCTTATCTTCAGGAATGCCTTATCACAGTGTTTATCAACAAAAATGCATATACATGCATACATGGAGTGTACATGCTATATATATATATATGTATTTGACACAGATTTCAAAATATCAGATCTTAACACTTCAAGCAATAAGTAGCTGAACTAGGACAATATTAATAAGAAACACTAAGTTATTGTTAAAATCAGATCACTTACCCCTATGGTTAGCTAGGACTTCAGCAGACTTCCTAAGCCCCAACTCTGATGAATTGATGCAACTGAACTCTGCAGTGCAAGCTCCCCAGCACAGAAGCCCAAATAAGCGTAGGAATTACTTTCTAATACCCTGTTGAAATTACTTTGTACCATCTACGGTAGTTAAAAGCACACAGTTCTGGTCTGCAAGACTTCTTGGGTCCATGCTGCTACTTGAGAGTTGCTTCTTATCTTTGTCTCTACAGTTTAAGTGTCCCATCTTGTCCAGTCACTCCATCTGCATCTACAGCCAAGCAGGAAGTGAAGCAATTCCCTAGGCAGGAGTTTCCCCACCTGTATCCCAGAGGAACAAATTACCCACCTGCCAGTCTGTTCTCTGCCTAGTGAGGACATGAGACACAGGTGCAAATGTTTATAGGAGGTGTCTATCTTCTGGAGGTGAGATGATCCCACCACAAGTGTCACACCCCAAACCTCTCCTTGCAAAGGGATGGTCACTGCATTGCCTCTTGAGCAGCTGTGAACCACTGCAGTGCACCAGTGTGACCCTCCGAAACAAAAAGCTCTTGCAAAGTGGATTAAATTTACTGTTAACAATCCCAACACAGATTTCAAAGCTGGTTCAAATACCCTTTCCATCACACATCACCTAGCAACAGTACAGGACTAAGAACTTCCCGTCAAGTGGATCAACAGACTCATCCTTCAAAGAAACATGTCTGTCTTCTCTCTCTCCTTCCTTTGTTGAGACCAAAGTCAAAACTATCAATAGTTTAGCATTCAGCAATCCCTTTCACTGATTAAAGAGAATGTCCCATACATGGGAATCACACCTACAAAACTCAATGACAGGATTTTGTCTGCCTTCCCTAATGACAATCATGTGAAATGAATATACTCCAATTACTACATCAAAGATACTCAAAACAATGTTCTCCAAACTCTCTTTTCTATTATTACACAGAATTCACAGAAGTTTGATATTTAAACATGTTCATTTATATCACCAAGCCATTCTTACCAAATTAATTACCATTTAACCAGAAATACATTTAGTTCAATAAAGAGAAAATCTGCACTATGGTTTTTAATACAAATATGTCTTCATACGTTTTGCAAAAGTGCATCAGATCAATATATCACCAAAATATTTGCAAACACTTATTCTTTGATTTATTTTCTCATTTCTGGAGTTTTAGAATGGATTCCAAATTTTGCATGATATCACCATAGCGACCTATGCACAGAAATAAAGCCAATATCTTATTTAAACACTCAGTCTTCAAGATACAATTTTTGTGCAAACTAAGTCAGTGTGTACAAAACCAAAGGATGATTCTTAAAAAATGACTCTCAATAATCCAAATTGGTCTTAAACTGACCATCTGCTCAGTTAATACAGTGGAGTATTTCTGGAGTATAACACAGTATTAGGTAAAAGGAGTCAGAAATGCTTTAGACAAACTCAATCCCTGAGGAAGGAGATCCAATACACCCACTGCCTTCTAGGACAGGTCATCTTGGTACCTGCACCAGTAATGAATGCCTCGGATGCAACGAAAATCCAAGGGTTATTCTTGCCATAGACATTATCAGGGATGAAAGGATGCTATAAATCATATATCAGTCAATCCCAATTAACTCTCTCTGTGAAACACTTATTTCAAAACAACAATTCCTTTTCCCAAAATAGCTTGATCTAATTCCATGCTCAAAGTAAGAACATCAATACATCTAGTTTACCAGGAACAGGTTATGAAAAATAATAAAGCTACTTCCTTTTCTAGGATGTAAAACTTTTGAGGAGAGACTATGTGCCTGTATAAAACATACTTTTCTTTGGTAGAAAAGTAAGAGGTAAGCAAATCTATACCTGTAGAAATTATATTTAACTTTGCAAAGGAGAAGACCGTGTCAATATTCATTTCCAAATATAATTCTGGCTTTCAATTCTGAAAATGAGGGATGAATTCAGAGATTTCATGCTGAATTCCTACAACAAGCACAGTGGAAGACAATGGCTATTTCAAAGCATAAAATGTTTTTAATCAGTATTTTGATAATACTTATGGACATTCCAAAAACCCCGTTGAATTAATGTCAGCAACCAGGTCAAGGGGACAGAACATGGCCTTAATAAGCTTGTAGATGACACCAAGCTGGAGGGAGCAGCTGATGTGCAGGTGAGCAAGGCTTCCAACCTACAATCTTCTATGACACTGTTATTTCTGTACCAGATGTGACCCTTTGTGTTACAAGAATTTACCAGAGACAACACTGTGCACTTATGGGTAGATACTCAGCACCAGCTTTGTCAAAGATGCTGTTTCTCTTTACAGTACAAAATCAGATTGACTTCTGGGGGAAGAGAGGGATATACCCAAATAATGATTTCAATGCTGTATTCTGTGAAAACAGGATTTTATATAAAATACAAAGAGAATGAATTGTACATGCTAAGGAAAAGCCTGGGGACAAAAATAGGGCAACCTCACTCCTCTTTTTCTGACCTTTCTCACAGTTCAAGTGACCCAAAACCAGCTTTCTTGGGTCTCTCCTGTTTTCATGACAGAACATCAAGCAAATGCTCAGCCTGTGTATTTGTTTAGTTCTCCATCTAAACATCCATATTTCTGAAACTGTTTTTTAGGTTCATGGAATTTAAGTTTTAAATTGGTTGCAAGACTGTGTGTTCTAACAAAACCCAAGTGACAATATTAACTATCTAAGTAAAATCAGGCTAAATGTGGTATTTTTCAGTCCTTTTGAATGTGGCTGTGACTAAGACGAAAACCTTTGTATTTCACAGTGCACATCTTAATTTAAATGACAATTTAAAAAAGGTGAAATACCTAGAAGCTACAGCCACGCACAAACTTCCTCTAGATGTTTTCTAATTCTCTAACATTTTTATCAGTTTTTATTAGGTGCAGATGGTTCATTATTTCAAAAATTACTTTTAAGCATACTCGCTTCCTTTTAATGCTTTTCTTTTCTCAAAATACTTTGACATTTTCTTCAGGATAATTTTAAAGGAAGAGATGAAGAGATAGCAGAGAAAAGAAACTCTCATTTTCATGTTACTTTTGGTAACTCTTTTTCTTTGGTCTCTATGAGAGTATTGGAACTACAAAAAGTCTTAGAATGAAATGATTTCTATAGCAGGTCACATGGGACATGAGGGCAGGAATAGTTGGAACTGCAGCTTAATTTTCATTTATCTATAAATCTCACATGCATTGTTCTTCCAATTGTGAATTGCTGCGTAGTTATTTTAATAGGGTTACTTCAGACACTAAGGTACAATCAGCTATTCATTTATACATCATTTGTAAAAATCCAAGATGCTTGGAATGAGCTGAATGAGAGGTATTACATGAATGCACACTATGCATTTTGAAGGGTTCCATAAGGGATGGAGTACCATCACTTGCATTTTAATGCATTTTTTTAGCTGGTGGAAGTGTGTCCATCCAGACGGTCTGTAATGCTGAATGCACCAACTATTCACCCTCTATAAAAATAACAGATGAAACATGGAAAGCTAGAACTGAAAATATCTGACTAATGAGCTGTTTATTACTGCAACATTGCAGTCACACTCATCAGGAGAAAAAAAGAAAAAAGATATCCTGCTTGGCCATGCTAGCGTTATTTTGTTCTATCTTACCTGCTTGTGAGACACATTTTGCCATAATTTTTTCAATCACAAAGTCATATTTGATGCTTACTGGTAATTAAAATAATGTAAATTGAAACCTTTATTGCAAAGACCCACTATTCCTATTACCTTTAAGTATTTAACTCTAGGAAACTTATTTGCAGTATAGCAAAGAAAAAATAAACACTTTCAATGATGATGCAGCAACAGTCATAATTTTTTCTTCATGGACTGTACCAGATACTCAGCTTCTGCAAATCAGATTGCAAGCTTACAACAGACTTAATGACATATCTAATTAACTACTGACTGCCACCGACAAGTTCTCACACACTGCCACTTGTCACAAAACCTTCACTACATCTTATTACATATCAGTAACAATAATTCAGAAGTAGAAATATATTTAGAATCCTGACATGTGGAAATTGGTGCAGAATTAGCCAACACAGATGAACCTATTTCCTGCAGATCTCAATGGAGTTGTCCCAGCTTATTCTGACTGTCCAGCTCAACTGGAATCAGAGACAGGGTACCACAAAAGCAAAGGAGCACTCATTAGCTGAATGGTCCCTTGACTCTGAAAACGTGACTACAACCATAAAATCAACTGAAAAACCACATAGCAAAATCATATAGAAGATACCACTGTTTTGGATGGTAAAGTTAAGAGAGAGGAAGTAATGTATAATCAAAATAAATTATTTAAGATTGCTTTTTAAAAGTTGGCCAGCTTCAATTTACTCCAGAGAGGATGATCTAGTGCCAGTACATTTTAACTCTTTATTTAGATATCTAACAGAAAAAAGACTAGAACCAGATTCCTGGTTTAGAAGACAACATGACTACTGAAAACACAAAGTAAAATCTATATGGAGTATGAATAAGAAGTACAAATATGTTTTTTTGGCTGAGGAGACAGAGAAAACAATGAATAAATGCAAAAACTGAATTTGGGTGGGTTTATGCCAGATTATTTTACTACCTGTGAAAATACAGAAAATGCGTTCAGTCATTGCTAGGAAAAGAACATCCAAACACTAATGTCTTTGGCAAGCAGCTGCAGAGAGAAGGAATTCTTCAAGGGATGCCATGGACATTATTTTAAGCTGTTGGTTTTGTACTCTATGGTTTTGAGAAATAATCAATGAAGGGGCTATGAAAAGGGTGACTGGATCGATCTGAGATTAGTCTTGAAGAAAAACATAACACATCAACTAGGAGAATAGTCCTGATGGAGTATTAAGACAAATACGTTCAGAAGTAGTGTCAGGCAGGGAAATGAACTTGGTCCTTCAAGTCTCTCCATTTCTATTAGCTTTTCTTACGGTCCACAGGAAAATTAACAGGGGCAACAGTTGTTGCCCTTTAGAAAGCAGACAATACTCAAATGAACACCTCTACAGTTAAAAATACTACTGCATCTTTAATATCCATTGATTGCTCTTTTCCACAGCAGAAATAATTCAATGGTACTTTGGGAAAGTGCAAGGAGCCAAACAATATTTGCCACCTCAAAACCTTGCACAATTTTGGAAACTTTGAAAACCCTTTTCTAAGTACCAATACCAGCTGATGCACTGAAATTATGAAAGAACTGGAATTCTGCATTAACTCACATCCTTAACAGCCCTCCTCACTTCAAAGATGCTACCTTGTATTTACAGTAGTTGAGAAGGAGTAAAAATTGGCACAGGAAGTTTAACAGTTATTAATTGTTTTTAAACGTGCCTTGTACAAACCATGGCAGCTTGCAAAGAATTCAATTTCTTACATTTAGAAGGACCAGCACTTCTCTTCCTAATATCACTTGCTAAGTGCCAGAGAGACTTCTAGTTATCCAAGAATTCAATGAACTACATCCAACAATTTAAGGCTGTTTCATTTAGATAAGAGGCTTTCCAACTTCAAGGATGAAACAGCCCTCAAGGCAGTGGAAAATAAAACACATTTTGGTGTGTATAAACTACCCAAGCAGTTCATTAATTCTAAAAATCACATTTTAGCTAGGGAAAGTCAAGTTAATAGGCTTGGCATGCAGGCTGCAAGCCAGAAGAGCACATGGGAGGCTGAAAGTCCTGCAAAAACTCCAGGCTACACTTTGTGCTCCCCACTTTGCTGTGGTCCCCAAGGATCCCCAGTGGAGTACCTGACTGAGCCAAACTATGTACTCCACGGTTTGACCAAAATATTTCTGAAAGTTATGAAGTTCAATGCTTTTTGAAAAGGGAATTAAAGATATTTTGTGCATATAAGATTAAGGCACTGAGGGTACACTTTACCCTGTTGGATCCTTTCCAAAACATCCTTGAAAAAAAATAGTTACAATGCACGCAATTTGGAAAGGAATAGTCTCCAAATATGGGAATATCCTACACGTCACCTCCCCAAAACAACATCATTTGACAGTATGGGTTTTAAAGTACAGCTTGCATAAAGATGTATCTTAAATGGACACTACCTTCAAGAAAGAATTTAATAGCTTCTCTAAAATATTGCTGCTGTTGGAGCTAGATTGTCAACTATATTAAAACAGTAGCCTGGTGCTTATGCAGCAATTTATTTTATTTTTTTTCCTTTAATTCAGTCTTGTCGGACAAACCAAACTGTGTAAAGCATTTGCCCGCAGAAAACATTAGTGAAAGACAACAGTCCTTTTGATGTGACCACCAGTGAGGTGCAATATAACACCATACTTGCCCACGACACAAATGCTAGTCTGCAGAAGATTTACCATGGTACTTAAATACACAAAAACATGTAAGATATGGCCTTTGCTCTGGAAGACCTCTGTTTCTCAAACACACTTTTGTCTCTCCAACTAAGGTAGGGAACTGTTGTATTTGCAGTGCAAAGCCAATTTCAACAATGATCAGCTGCCAGCAAGGAGCAGGAGACAGGAAGATCAGGGAAAGTGCTGTGATTGTAGGGAAACTGATGTAGCCAAGGTTTGGGCTAAAGCTGAAAGGATTGAAGGGGTTTAGATCAGACCATCAGGGAATGAGATACGCTGTTAAATCCCAGATGCTGCAACTTGCTAAAATTGGTTATCCAGAAACACACACAACTCCTTCTCTGTGCAACTGGATCGAACAAAGACATCTTGACCTTGAGTCCCAACAGTAGCTGTAATTTGGATCTACCACACAATTATGTTTTACAGAACACATTATTGTAATGTGTTAAAACTCTGCATTTCTTGAGTTCTTTTTTTTCCTCCTTTTTTTCCCCCATCCTTTAACAGGAAATAAGGAAACAAACACAAACCTGGACATCTCTTGTGATAACAGAGGTCAAAAATACTGAATTTCTGTGTCTTCATTTCGTCCCTCTGCAAACTGTTTTGCTCTCTTTTGCTGCTCGTAAAATCCACTGAATTTCATTTTTCTTATATTCCCATCAACACCTCTTGCCTCACTAAAAGTGTTAACACAGCAAAATCATTCATTCTTTAAATCAGTTTTAGAAAGAGAAATAAATGTATGCTTCATACTTACACATCTAAATGGGCTCTGAAGTGATGGAGCATATAAACTCACTGCATTAACAGGAATAGAGTTAATACTTGCTCTTTCTTGCATGCTTATGCACCCAAGGATGCTCCTTTGAAACACCAGAGGAATGCAGCCCCACGTTGGCTGACAGTAGGAGTCTATCTCGCCGTAGAATATGGCCTGATGCCCTTTATGTATTTATACCTCCTGGAATTTAAAAGCATCAAGAGAATAAGCTAATAGTTCTGTCAGCATGGTAGTGCTTCCCACTGACCACATCCGAGGACCCTTTGTGTGCAAGGAGTTTGGCAGAGAATGCTGCAGTTTAACCACCCCACACCAGACATGTGTGTGTGTGTTGTGTGTGTCATGTCGTATGTGTGTGTGTATATATATTTATATCTGCATTGCCTCCTCCCCCAGTGTAGCCTTTCCTTCCAGTGTTGTCACCGTTTTCCCCTCTCTGGTGGTGGAAGAGTTACTATATTATTTTTCTTTCTAGATTTGAAAGTATAACGTTTCCAAAGATGACACAGAGGTGCCACTTCCATGCCTCTGCTACGAGGCAGAAGTTACACGGTTGAGGTCTGCTAAACATTTAAGTACCCTTTGAAGATTTATGAAGGTGACAATTTCAATCCCATGGAGATGTAAGAGACTGCTGAATGTGGTGTGTATAGAAAACCATGGAGCAAATGCTCCGCTGGTGTGAAACAACAGCATCTGTTTGCCTCAGGTCAGGGCCTCACATCACTTCACTAATGAAGTGCACACTCTGACTGCTCCGATCTGGCCTTACTATACTACATAAATAGATCCTAAGAGCTAATGCAGTGCACTGCAGTTCTATTCTTTGCAGCATGGATGCAATATAAAATATTACCTTGTTGTTTTACAGCATATAAGAAAAAGCTTGGTGGTTTGGTTTGGTTTTATATCTACAAAAAGTCCATGAAAGCTTTCTGTAATTTTCTGTTACATTTAACTTTCCAAGGGAGACTTAGGATAGAAAACTGAATCTCAACAGTACTTTGAAAAACTCATTCTAAGTCTGTGAAATCAGACCTTTACAGCATCCTTGCTAAGCAAACTGCCCAGAATGGCAGTGACTCCCAACCACTAACACAAGCCAAGGGGGTGACTTACCCCACGAACAAAACAAACCCACAAGAGATAAAAATCTCGTATAATGGATTACAAATAGAAAGATCAATAGTGCCTGGAGTCAGCCTGGCTGCTTAAATTAATGCCTCCCCAAAATAGCAGTAACACAAGGCCACGTGGCACATGCTGGCATCTACCTGAGACTACAGAGCGTGAGCAATACAGGGTCAAAGTCATTTGAGGACCCTTTTTTCCTTTTTCATACCATTTAGATACTGAAATAGGTTGGGGTTTGTTTCATTTGCGTGGTTGTTGTGGTTTTTTTTTTAAAAAAAAAGGACCTAAATTAATGTCTTTGGCAATCTGGAATCCTTTGAAAATATTGTGCATTATTTATATAATAAAATATATACATATTTATAGAGCATAATTTATATTGGCACCATGATCTGTTTTTAATCTTTATACACTGCAGTGGTGCTTGTGGCATCTGCCCCTTTCTGTAACTGTTTGAAAGTGGCTACTCACTGTGCAAACACAAGCAACAACAGGAAATAAATTCTCAGTAAACCTTTAAATGCTTATTTTCATAGTATTTTTTTTTAATCCTGTATCATAACAAGCTACTGGAAGAAAGGAACAACAATAGGTTTTGAAAGAGGGCTAAACATAACATTAGGAAACTTACTATTTGGGCAGGAAAAAAGTACAGCCTTATAACTTTCCTTAGAAAAATACTGTGCCCAATAAAACAAATGGTGAATAGAAGTATGCTTGAGCAAAATTCTGGGCAGAATTCCCAGAAGAATTTTTTGTTGTTGTTTATCAAGTTTCTAATTTGTTTTTTAAACCAGGCTACTGAATAGGTATAAATCTCCTGAATGGTATGGAATTCACTACAGAAACTTTTAGACTATAGTGGATGTCATCTATCCACACACCTGACCTACTGAGTCCTTTAACTGCAATTCTAATGAGATAGTACAGTAGCTTGTCCAAAATCAGAATTATACCAATGTTTCAGATGGATTAAAAAAATACTCTATTTTATTCCAGGAAATTAAAAGCTTACATAAGAGAAAAACAAAAACAAAACGACAAACCACAACCAACCAAAAAACACCCCCAACCTAACACTGATGGTATTTTCAGTATTAATATGTAAGAATAGAGAAACTATTTATAATAGAGAAAATTTAAATTATAGAATGTTAGGATAAGTGACACAGATAAATTTACTCCTACCCCAACACCAGGTGGCTATAGCCTACTGTTTTTCTGGTACCTTTAGCAAACACACCTTTATGTCACAGATTCAGTTTCTTGATGTTTTCCATCATTTAGCACAATCAGGCAGCTTACAGCCTAATCTGATACAGCTTTTCTCTTCCAGCCCTACATAAAATCCCATGTTCTTCATTTTATCTTTGCTCAGCCTTCAAACTCTGGAAACTTGATCTTTATTTTTTTGATACAATGCCTGACTTGTTATTCTCCGAGAACAAGTGTAGTACAGAGAGCCTGATTCAGATGTTTAAAGAGCAATGCCATGAAATACCAATGCCAGTCCTTGCATTAACCGCTGGACCAACTACCCCTAAAATCTGTAAAGCCACTCTATCGCCTCATTGGATGGTCTCAAAGGACAAAGAGTAATACACAGAAAAACACTTGATCAAAGTGGTGGCCCTTGTGGTGCCACCCATGGAGGCCCTGCATCTGCTTTCTTTCAGCAACCTATAAACATAACAATAAGTTCATGATCCAGCAAAGGGAATGAAATAGATGGATAAGGAAATCATGGAGCACAACACGCTAACTTGCTTTTTACTGAACTCAATACAACCACTGCCAGATATGCAAGTCAGTGCCTTTGAGATGAGGAAGCTGCTCTGGAAGGATGCTCACTGACTTCACGAACTAGGAAGAGAAACTAACGAACTAGACAGATCCCAGTAATTTTGTGATAAGGAGAAAAACTGAAATCTCGCATCTTAAAAATAAGAAAAAGAAAAAGACTTTTTTAGACACATTGACATGAGTTTTCTCCTGCTTCTCTTGAGACCTCCTCCAAGATCCTTCCCAGACAACAAAGTATGTTTACTGTTTCGAGGAAAACAAACGTCTATTGAACAATGAGAATCCTATTTTTTAAATGCTCAGAGGAACTCAACATGCTTTCCCCCTCAGATCAAGTGTCAGCAGTAGTAGAGCAAAGACCTGACCATAGCATATTTTATTAGCTCAACTGTCAGGCAAATTTTCTTTTGCTTTTGAAAAAAAAAAACCACAGTCAAACAACAAAAAAGGGAGAAAAAAGGAAAACATATTTGAAGGACTTTTTGAGCTGGATTTCTATGAAGATTGCTTAAAAAAGCTTCCAAATACTAAATTAATGCCATTAATGGAAGCACTATGCAAGTGGACTTAAGAGATACTGAATATAACAAAAATATAGCCTAGGGACTGGCTGGCCACCTGCCGTGTGAGCAGCCCACGCGGCGAACCATATCCATCCACCTTCTGGTTCATTTTGCTATGTCTAGACAGAAGTGGTATAAAACATTTACAAGGTAATGCAGCAAAATTATGGAATAAAATGTGAATTTCAAGCTTTGTTCAAAAAGCAGCTCTAATATTAGTATACTGGGTGGCTCGAATACTAATATACCTTCAGAGTGCACTAAAGGACAGCTCTGGGGTTAACCTTGTCCTCCAAATCCCCAAGCAATCAGGTCAGAGAAGATGTTGGAGCCCACCACAGCTCCTCCCTTGCCTACAGGTTCAATCTCCTTTCAAAGTAAGGATATGCTCTTAAATTTCACCTGGCAACTACAGGAAACATAGCTGTTGGGTGCCCAGTTGTCTTGCAAAACAGGCACAGCTTTAGGGCACCAATTCTAGTGACATCCACACGTTGTACATGCAAATGCAGTGCCATCCTACCAAGAGAGTGGGAAAGGCTGTGTTCAGGACTTCAGTGTAGCAGATGATGGACTTTGAGAATAAAAGAGCATTTGGGATGAACTATGCTGGTACTTTTTCAGAAATGATGCTGTATCATGGGGAACTGTATTAACACTTGCATTTGTGAATAATCCCATTGATTTTAACATGAAAGCCTGAATGAGTAAATCCTGCTTTCACGTGACAACAAAGAAATGGAGATGTCCACAGAACACAGGGAATTAGGTAGGTGTGGGCTGCTTTAATGTGATGTTCTTAAACAGAATGTAATAGTCATGGGGTGATGGCTTCCCATTGATGCAAGAGTAATTAGGCAATACTGAATCAAGCCACAAAGAAGCAAAACATCTGCCCCTTCCTCCTCTTGCTTTAATAATGCTGATTTCTCTTGTGATCTTTAGTGGGAGCTTTGCAGAAGAGGAGAATGAGTCCAGAACAAGGCTAGAGATAAGTATTATGAGTTACAGCTTATTCCTGGTCTAACTCCTGTTGATGGTGGGAGCTGTGCACATCCCCCAGCCATAACCGGGCTGTCCAGTTTAGCAAAGCACTGAAACACCTGAGCAGTCCCATTAAAATCAGTGTACTGCAGAGTCACAGGTATGATACCTAGAAACTACACTTTCAGTTTGTTGTTTGGGTTTGGGTTTTTTTGATAAGAACTTCAATTATATTTACATTTACTGCAAATTTCCAGTGTGGCTTGAATGGGCCTTCATGTAAAGAAAACCAGTTTTTTTCTTGTTTTGATGTACCTGTTTCTGACATTTTTCTTTTTCAAAGGTGTGACATTTGAACACAGGCTTATGAAATAAAAAATGTTATCGAGAGAAGCGTATACATTTTTGCTCCGATTTAAAAGGAGCTGAAAATAAGCCCATAAAATCTTTGAAGAATTATATTGTATAGGTACAAAATATTGATAAAACTGATTATTTTCCAGGCAGTAGAAGAAACGACTAAGTCGCTTTGATTTTTATAAAACAATCTCACTTGCTTTTTCCTTTCCAAGTCTTATTTTAAATATTCATATCTGAAAGTAGCAAGAAGACTCTGGATGTTATTAGACACAAAGAATGAATAGGAGAAACCTATTTCTCATAGGAGAAACCAAAAAGTTTTCTGTTAACCCACATGCTGTCTGGGAAGAAAGCAGTGGAAAAGGGTATGGGGAGAATGGCTCGCATGCCTGAGACAGTTTTTCCAATTAAGACATTTTTCAAATATGATTTTTTAATAGATTTTTAAACTGACTCAGATAAACCCAAGACCCAGACCTGCTCTCACCGGGGGTTTGTTCTTGGAATTAACACAGGCAGTTTTCTAGAATGAGAGAAACAATGTTTAAGGGAGATTAATTCTTGGAGAAGAAATGATTCCTGACTAAGATTCAAAAATTTGGCCAGCATGCTTTGTGGACAGTAAAGAAATACTATATAAAAGATTCCTGTCAAGATACCAGTGAGCATAAGGAATGCTCTGAGAAGGTTTTTCAGAAAATAAGGGTCATGGATCTGAATCCATATCCTCAGTTCACCCCCTTTTATGTCTCAGTACTGCAAGATACAAATACTAGCTCCTATTTCGTGGTGAAAATTGACCTTAACGGGGCAGGACCTGTCTCCATGGACTTTTACTGACCCTCAGTCTCAGTGAAATCGTGTGGCAGCAAAGGGAACATTTGCTCTGCAATCACTCCACTTTCATCAGGGCTTTAGCACCTACCCTGAGCAGTGGCTGCCACTCATTCACCTGAAAGTTTTTTCCCAACTGGTTTCCCAAGCTTGTTTGGACCTTTTCTGCCCATCATTCTTTCTGTATCACTACTTCTTGGCACATGCTTTGCTACCTCAAGTGACCACTTTACAATATACTTGAGTCTCATTTAGGCTTTTGTATTGCTGATTTCACGTTTGTGCATCTTAACCAATATTCTCCACATACTTGGGGAAAGCTGTAACAGGAAAATTCAGGTAGGTTGGCCCACATCCTATATGGTTGTATCCATATCTCTGCACTTTCAAAATGAAGAAGGAACTACGCCTGCTATGCAGCTGGGCAAAGACTTCTTATTTCCAGGTACACCAGCATTTATATACACAATGGTGTACATACACAATGGTGTATATAAACAATATGTACACTATGACACCATTGCAATTTTTAAAAGCCAACATTTGCCAAAAGCTATCCATTTCAAAATTCATTTTATAAAAGAAAATGGTAGCATTGTAGATAACATCACCACGTTACCAGAGACATAAACATGATAAAGTCAGAGCTTTCAGGGTGGTATTTCTTCTATTTTTTGACAAGAATTTCCTACTCAATGCTGTATTTCAATTCTTCTTTCAGATTTCTTTTAAGAGCCACCACATACTCAATTTGCCTGGATCACCGTTTCAGCCCGTGTGGCTCCTGCTACATTCTGTCTTCTGTGAATTTCAGCAGCTGACATCCTTGACTTCCTTTGGTTGAAAGGAAAATTAAATATTCACCAATTAATCAGCCTACATATGCTACAGTTTTCCTTTACACTAACTGTTAGCATATAATAGCCTGGCCTTTATTTGAAGCTAATTGTCTCATAATTGTTTTTGATAAAATAATGCAGTGTTTGTTCAGCTCTGCAAAATAGAAATACATAAAAATGCAAGCCAAAGGAGTTACAAGGACAGCCACTGAGTGGAATCAAGAAGAGTTGAGCAGCTGAGTGCTTTTACTCACTGTCAGATTAAATTAGTATATTTATTGAAGTTCAAAAAGGGGAATATGAATTTGAAAGTACTTCATCAAAGTACACCAAGTTATTAGAACGTAATTTACTATTATTTATCCACATTACCATACCCCAGTCTTTAACACTATTTCAGTTCCATATTCACAACACTGTCAACACCAAGCATTCAAAAGCCATGTCACCCCTTTTCAATGAAAGAAGCTACTTAAAATCCAGATAATACATGATTATTGTTACTGCTTTTATTGAAAGAGCTTGGATGATTACCTCGGGCTCAACATTTAGCTGCTGGACAGCTAAAATTATGGGAAATTAACTTAATTTCATGAAACAGGAGGATTAACAATTGAGGTTCTTAAATGTTTAACAACCTCAGGAATGGGAACTTTAAGACACAAAATAACTCTTGAGTCAGTAGGACTGATTTGAAGATCAGAAATTATGCACATACCCGTACAATTTTTCCTCTACTTTCTGAAAATGCTGAACACAAAAGCCAAACGCAAACACCAAACATTAAAAAGTCAGGTAATAAATACTTTGAGGAGAACCCATCAATCATTTTTTGCAACAATTTTACTGCAATTACTTGCTGTTCAGATTTTGCATAGAGACATTTGGGAATCTGTCCCAAAACTCTGTTCATTTTGTGGTTTCTTTTGACATCTCACAGAAATGCTACTTTTTCTGTATGTGCAACAACACATCTGTATGAAATGATAGAACTTAGTCTCTCAAGGGAATTCAAAGATGTCTCCAGTGTAAGAAACAGCATTAAAACTAAGCAGTGGAATTCCTTATTAGACAACCCATAACATAAGCACAAGAATAGAAAATTTTCATTCAGTAAACCATATGTCCCTAAAAATATCTGGCCTATCACCAAATTATACAAGGTGCAGTTCTCATGCTTTCTTACACAGCACACCAATTATACCTCCATTGTACTCTAATCTCATATTTTTAGCAATGAATGTATCCATACAAAAAGCTGATTAACTTCTCATCAGCATCTGGCACAGCACAGGCTATTCTTTTACAGGTAGGCAAAAGCTGACTTTGAATTTTTTTGCCAGCAAAAATGCTCCAGTGAACAGTACAGGAATATTTATCCTGGACACAATATTGTTCTCATGTTAACATGCTGTCGGATCTTGAGATCAAACTGTAAGAATACATATAAACTACTGAATGGTGAAAAGGTTTTCTGTCAAGCCTGCACGCTGCTTCCCTTCCCTTTGGCAGGATGCCTTTGCATCTAATTGCTATTTTTTAAACAGTAAATGTCTGTCCTGCTATTGCTAAACACATTCCTGAAGTAAATGAGAAGTAGAAAAAAAATAAAAACTCAGGATTAAACCAAAGTATTTAAAATCTCACTTTTGTTAGAAAATATAAATATGTTGTACCCAGGAAGCCCATGGAAATCTGATTTTATTATTTTCTTCTGTTGTTGGCTTGGGTTTTTTTCCCTGTGCATATCTTAGCAATGATGATCCTCATGACTATTTAACCAAGCGATTCAGAACTCATGAGCGTTTCCCACACAAAGCCTGTATAACATCTCATAAATTCTAAAATTGTGGTCTTTGCCTCACTGAATCAGGATGGCAATGTTTCTCCTGTCCCCTGAAGGGTTTTAAAAGGTTTCCACACTGAGTCGGTGATGCTGATCCAGTGAAAATGCCGAGGTGGTTACAGCTCCTCAAGCTGTTGCTCTATCTGCTTCTGCTCCCCTTCTCAATTCCTGCGGATGCAGACGACTACCCCAGCATGTTAAGTAACCCTAAAGGGCAGAACCGTTGCCGCTGTTCTGGCAGCTCTGCTGGCTCTCTCTAATTCCCATCTGACTATTTCCAATTTCTGTGTAGCATGCTGTAACTTCACAATAACAACTTTCATTTTCCCCCTTTCTTTGATAACTCCATGGCTTCCCTATTGAAAATCCTGTTTAGTGTTTAAATCTGCGCTATTTTTATGTTCCTCATCTCTTCAGCCTCCCACGGCATCACGCTTGAGCTATCTGGCAGGTCTGACAGCATGGGGAAAATTGCTACAGGTCATGCAGAGTCCCACTGGACAGAGAAGAATGACGACATGAGTAACTGGGTCATTACATCTGCATTGTTTTGCCAAGCCTTCTCATCCCACAGGCTCTACCTGTCAAAGTTTTCATCACTGATGAGGAAAGTTTGGTCAAAATATTTGCCTTTGTCAGTGCTGCTCTTAGCAACATCTGGACATTTAGCACACATTTCTAAACCATAAAAAAATGGAAAAAAAATTACATTTCTCCAAACAGAATTGCAGAAGAAGCAACTATTGTAAATAAATAATACACAGCAGAGCTGCAGCTAGGGTTTAAACCAGAAAGATCAAGCAAATTCCCTTATTTAAGGAAAATATGATAGATTTTGATCACCGTGCCTCTGGAATACATTTCCAACACAAGCAGGAGAAGCTTTGGACAATGAAGTCCTTTCTTTAAATACCTGGCAGTATTTACAAAATAACTTGCTGAAGTAGTTCAACTGATTACTTAATTTCCATTGTATTTATTTATTTAATTAGTGGATGATTTAGATTTCCTTTGGAATATTTTGGCTTTTGTTTTCAAGGCACTTCCATCCCACTGACTTTCTGCACTGAAATGGCAACAAACTAACTCACTGCCTAGGTTGTCCAGAGAGTTTTCCAATACCATCTCATGAAAGAGATTTTACTAGGGAGTCTTCATACACTGCCACGCTTTAAGAGCAGAAAAAATAATGCCAGATCCTAAGCGTAGCTTCCTGTTGAATTCAGGCAAAAAGCCAGTAAACCAAAACAGTTCAATGCTGTGTTAAGTCTAGTTTAACTTCATCATCCACAGTAATGTTCAATTCAAGTCTTTTGACATGGCTTCTTTATCACTTTTATGGTTTAACCTTCCAACAGCGGTGCAGGTTTGAGAAGGTTGGTCCTGCCTGTATCAGTGTCAGCAATTCAACAGCTTTCACTTACATCAAATAAAATCAAATGAGGAACTGTATCTAAATAGGTTGGTGCCTACATAGCCACATTAATATGAAGCTATTTACATATGAGTTAGTGTCTATACTGACACCTGTTTCATTGTACATACTTTGCCAGAAATAAAATCTGTACTTGCTAAAGTGCACTGTTCATATCCAACTTGAAGTCACTAATGTCACCCAGAGTTGCTCAGCCATCCTCTATAGCTTCAGCTCAAACACCCTAGTTCTGGCAATCCTGTCCCCACAGAGTGGTGCCTCCCTGGTGGAGGTTATCTGGAGGTAACTCACAATCCATGGCTGGTCAGCAGCTTTCTGGAGACAGGGAAAAACTAGATAATGCTTTCTTTTTCAACAAAGTATCTAAAAGTTTTTGATCTGAGTGAAAATGAATGCAGGTTTGCAATATCTGTTTTGGAAGATTTTATTAATTCAGAATGTCTTCAGTTGTTTTTATTGTTTAATTTAAAAAACATGTGATACTTACACAGTATGATCGTATCTTAAGCCATTATATTAGTCACATTTTTAAATTACAAGAACGTCTATGATCAAAGAATCTCATCTCTTTTAGATCACAGTATCTCCTGAAATAACCTGACACTGATCTAGACAAGAGGAGGCTTTGGTGTTAAAAACAAAATCAGATTCACTATTAGCCTACAGTAACTTTCCTTTCTTGTTAATAATTTCAATCCTTACCTATTACATCACACTGAATACATTGGGCAGATTCTCAGCAAGTGGTTCTAATCCATGTTCAAACCATTCAGGAATCTGAGAGATGACCTGCAACTCCCTACATACTGGTTCTCTCCCTGGATAATCATTTCATATCCCCACAGTACGCAAAATAACAAGGTATTTTGCTCCTCCAAATATCCTCCTAATAATCCATTTTTTAAAAATTATTTTAAAATCTACATGGCATTAGTGTCCATGCAGATCAATGGGACAATCCAGACATTACTTCTGCTTCTGAACGGAGTTTATTTCATTTGTACTTTTTCCAAGTTTACAAATCCATTTCTATTTCAACTTGATAACTTAATTCACATTTTGCTATTCTCAAGCTCATTTCACTTAAATGGTGCATGCTGTAACATGCAGTAAAACATATTGGCATCTTAACTGACTGCAGAAATTGCCTTGTGGAGATTTTTATGTCCAAAGCTTTGTCCCTGGATTTAGCAGTAGCATGATGTTCCCATGAAACTTGACACCCATGGCTCTGGACTTACTACCTCATCTGATATCCAAGGTGGATTTTTATTCTGCTGGTTTACTAATTTATGAGCCCAGCTATCTCGGCCCAGGATATAAAATCTGAGCTAATTAAAGCTACTGGAGAGAAGGTGTGGTAAGATAATTTCTCAGTGTCTTGATCCTTGATCCTCAGGTATGACGAGCAGCAGTACCAGGGCAACTCCCTCAACAATTACAATAGCTGATTTCACTGAAGTAATTAATTTAAATTCTAAACATGGTCTAATGAGGTGTATTGTAAATAGCAAAGATTCACA
This sequence comes from Aegotheles bennettii, assembly GCA_013398125.1. Lineage (NCBI taxonomy): Eukaryota > Metazoa > Chordata > Aves > Caprimulgiformes > Aegothelidae > Aegotheles > Aegotheles bennettii. Next base: position 208,127 of record VZRW01006418.1, on the reverse strand, counting down.
GAGAATGACCCCTACTTAAGACGCTTTCCAGCAGATAAAAAGAGCCCCTTGATAATCATGGTGTTTCAGCATAAAAATAACAGAGGTAGGGGAAGGCCAGATGCAAAAGATCTCCCCTACTGAACCATCAACATTTTGCCCTTACGTTTCTACAGCAAATTCCTAAATATTAAGCAACTGCCCAGGACAAAACAGCACACGGATTAAATGCAAACACACTCCCATGTATCAGGGAACACAGCCAGCAAACATGTATTTTCACTGCAATTTGGACCCACTGCTATTGCACCACTGCAACAAGCACATGAAGAGATCTCTCTTCTATCAAGATGTGCTTGCAAACTATAGAGGCTTAAACAGACTTTACCATCCAGATTGTTTTCACAGTAACCAGAACTAAGCATGAGACAAATTTCTCTTGCTGTCACACCAAAAAGATGAGCTTTTCCTTTATTGTGAAGACCTGGACCTCCTGGGTAGGCTGGAGTAGCAAAGCTCTAGCTTAAGTAGGAACTCTTCAAAAGTAATGGGGTGAGAGCAAAAAGATGGAGGAGTGAACTTGCTTAACAGAAGGATTAAAGTCTGTTTGAACCGTGATTTGATTATGAAAAACAGAAAAGCAAGGGAACGATAACCACGAGACAAGATGGACAACCACCATGGAAATCCACCGTGAAGCTTCAACTCAAACTTTCACAAAATCAGAAGTTAGGCATTTTGTCCAAACTCATTGTCTAAATCCTCTCTTGGTCAACGGAGAGAGACAGGCACTTCCAGAGGGAGACAGCTGCTGCTGGGAGCTGTGCCAAGAGACAAAATCTGGCTAGCTGTCTAGGGTTTAAGTGAACAAAATGAGAATTAATGTAGAGGAGCAATGATCAGACATGACCCATGTAATACCTCACTAACGTCTGGTCTTGGATCACATTAAAGCTTACCCTTTCTCAACAGTTTGGCTGTCAGTTAACTGTGGAGATGCTACAGCCCGACGAAGACTTACAGGGGAGCATTGAAAGCATCCGGAACTACCAAGAAAAAGCTCTTTGTGCCTTTAGTGACTCCACATCTGAAGTTGAGAAAGGCGAAAAAAGCTAATAACCTTCTGGGTGATATCACACTTACTTATGAGCTCCCTAGGGTCCAAGTGTCTTTAATGTGTTCAGATCTGAGCTGCAATTTTCCCTGCATGGCTGAAGTCCCTGGGCACTCGTGTGCCCCGCCGTGTGGGATGGACATGCCCACAAGTCATAAAATCTTAAAGGTCAAAAGATAAGAGTCTTGTGATGTGTTTAAAGGATTGTTTTCTTTTAATGGGACAATATCCAGGGGAGGTTCTTCCCCCAAATCAACAGTATCCATTAAATAATAAAACCATTCTGCTTCAGAAACAAAGCTCACAGAAGGCAATAAAACTGTCCACTGGTCACAAATCAGGCACTTTAAAGCAGTACAAACAGCAATAAAAACATTAGAATGTTATTTTGGAAAAGTTTGCCACTAAACCAGTATGACAGTTGTGCCTTAGCACACAGACCAAGTAGGGAAATTGTTTTTTTTTTAATACTTTTTTAAGAAGGAGCAAACTGTTTAATTCTAGGAACTGATAGGATGAGGCAGGCAAGTCAGACAAGACCCCCCAAGGTCTAATGGGAGTTGTGATGTGCCCTGTGAATTAGGGAGTATAGCAGGAGCCAGCTCTCCTGTCTAACTCGACACCTGAGCTCCACGCAGAGGGTGCAGCACCCAGCACCCTCCTCCCTGAGATTACACCTCACGTAGCACAGGGACCTGGTTCCCTACAGCAGGCAGGCAAGTACACCCCCCAGAGCAGTCCCAGGGACAACAGCGTTCAGCAGCAGGGTCCAAAGTTGCTTCACGTGATGTAGCAGCACAGCAAACCAAAGTGAAACAAACCCAAACCGAACGCATCCCAGCATGTAGAGTCTCAGCACTGGGCTGCAGAAATCAGGGCTCCGCATCAGTGAGCTGAAAGCAAGCAAGCTATTTCTATTTCAAAGGTTGGACTTGATGACCCTGGAGGTCCCTTCCAACCATAATGATTCTATGATTCTATGATTCTCAGCAGCTTTTAATCACGGTGGTTAAAGCAAGCTCTCCAAAGCAAGACAGCATTTCTTCCTACAAATTAAGGCTTTAATTTGTAAAGTACAAATGTCAGCAGGGACCAGACTTTTGCATGCAGAGGGCCTGATCCCGCTGTCAAAACTCTTTCCAGGTTGTTGATGCTCCAACCACTCACCAGGTTCTCAAAGCCACTGCTGTGGGACTCGGCATTCAGCGGAGCCAGCTAAGCAACGAGCACGGCCATCTGGAAGACTCACTCAATAAGGACATTTTTCACAGAGACTTATTTCCCACACAGAGAATAACGTTTATTTGTCTTTGCAGTGGTTACTACTCTGTTCTGCTTCCCTTCCCTCCCAGTGAATAAATCCCAATTCAGATGCAGCTGCCCCCATGGTTACAAAACAGCCTGCCAGCACCCCAGGGAATGACTGCTGAGGGCAGGGATAAAAAAAGTCAAAAAAAAGAAAAAGGGAATATCTATAGAAAAATATAGTATTGCTGATTTCTGCAAGCAGAAGAAGCTTCTCCCAAATACTTTATGGGTACTGATATTTAATAGCATTTTTGCAATGTTTTGGCATGTCAGAATTCACAAATATCAAAGAAATTACGGCTGAAGTGTGGAAGTGCTCTGCACACAGGACTACTGAATAGATGCTTGGCAGAGAAAATGGTTGCTAGTTAAATCCCTAGTGCTTTGGAAGCTTCTCACTGAGAGACATTATAACTTCTAAATATTCAAACTGGCTTCGAAAATTTGCAGATCTTCAAACTTCTGAATTTCTTCTACAACGTGTATTATTTTTTTATTTGGGGAAAAAAAGATTTGAAACTTGAACTGATGACTGGGAACAGAGGCTTCTTTGGATTGCAAGAGGAATCAAACAGACAAGGAGATACTGTCAGATTAAACTGACGGAGCAACAACCAGAGATATCAACATTTGATGTCAATGGAAGCAATTTTAAGCACAATCAAACAGACAGGCACTGGCAGCTCCTACAACCTGTGTTCTACAACCTTGTGCCACCAAACTGAACTGCTCCTGGGGAACATTTGCTAATGCCAATCAAAAGCTTTACGAACTAATCACACTTAGCAACTACCAAGAACTTCAAGACTCAGAAGAAATCCAGAATAGCTGGCAGCACAAGAAAAAAAGTGTAATTTATTTATTTTTCAGGGAAAAAACGAGAAATCCAAGAGGCGAGTGGCACAGCAAAAAACAACAAACAGGACTGAACAAACATCTCTAATGAGGTTGTTCTTGAGCCCTTACACATAAATACTTCGTTCAACCCAGGAAAGAGTAGGATGAATCCTACATATATCTGTAAAGAAATTTAAACCCAACCAGAATCAACTACCAAGTACTGTAAAAAGGGTGAATTATGTGAACCAACCTCACTTTCAGACCTCATTGCCATTACCTTTTATAATTACAGAGAAAGGTTAATAAAATCTAGCAGAAATAGATTTATTATGCTTCGAAGACGTGATATTGCTAAATTTATCTCCAGTTCCATTCTGCAGTGAGTGTCTAAAACAGAAATAATAACCTGTAACTTAAGAATCTTTCTTTTAGTAATACACACAGAAAGGTATTGCACAGAGATTCTCCCCCTGGGGACTACATATTTATACTGCAATGATTAAAGTCAACAACAGCAACAAAGCTTTCACAGCTTTCCAAAATCCTGTTGATTCTTTCAGGCAAAGCCCTCAAAGTAACAAAAGCAAACCAAGTTATCCTCCTGTAGGGCAACACCGGGCTGGATTGCTACAAATAACAAAAACAAACCCCATGCTGCTGTTGCCCAGCCCTTGGATGTCCTCTGCAGATCCCCATTCATTTATTTATTCCTTTTGACTTGCTCTAATTTATTTTGCTACAGCTCTTCCCAAAGATGAAGGTTTAAGCAGCAGCTGAATTTTAGACCAAGTGCAAGTCCTAGGCTCAAATCTAAACCTTTTTTTTTTCCTAGCCCTAGGCAATTTCCTTCTTTCATTGAGGTATAAGGGATAATTAGACAGAATCAGAAGCGAAAAGGCAAGTCCACCATCTCTGTGAAGCTTTCTCAGGACTGAATTTTTCACTGACATAGTTTCGTAAGAGATTAATTCAGTGCTGCAGCCATACCAAATAATCTCCTATCTAAACCAAGACTAGCAAAAGTGGCACAGCAACGTATTCTTGAGGGCTTAAAAATGTCAAAGTGGCAATGAGACTCAGCAACCTTGACTTGATTATATTTCTCTCTGCAACCTCAGGTTCATCCAATTGCTCCCCAAGACAATGTCAAAAGACAAAGATACAGAAACTGGTATCTATGTTACAGAGGCCTGGGGCTTTGCTTTGGCTTGCAGCACACTTGTTCTATGCTCCTCTGTCCTCAATATGATAGGTCTGTACAACCACAAAGGCTTCTCAAAGTTGGAAAAGCAGAATATTTTCCAAGTGGCTACAGATGGGATTTGCCCAGTACTCAGCAATGCCTACTCCCATGCACAAATGCCAAGAGGGGGGTGATTGGGTTTTCTTCACATCAGGACCAGATACCACCACTCATTTTGTGCCGCAAGTCAGGACAGGCTTGGTTTTCCCCAGCAGTCATGCGGGATGCGCTGCTGTGCGAGCTGTCCCCAGTGGCCATGGCCATCTCATGGTCTCCTGCTGACTGCAGCAGCAGAAGCCATAGAGACGCATGCCCTGGCCACAGCCATCGCTTTCACTGGAGTGAGACTCAACTCAGCAACTCCAGGGCTGGCCACGCTGAAAATCAAGCTCCTCTTCCAGGCTGACCATTACCTTGTGTGCATCTGCCACAAGTGGAAATGCACACCACAGTCTAAATTAATCCAGACTTTCAAGTCTACCTTGGGAAAACCGAAAGTAGGTTTGGGATCTTGTCCTTCATCTGCTCAGAGTACCTCTAGTTGTTAACAACACACCCAAACCACATGTTTGTATTTCTTCACTGCTGCACAGGAGACCCCCATACAACAGCCAGATGCACATGATAAGCACAATAGTGACATTACATCACCGAAAGAATTCAAAGGAAATTCAATAAACTCCAATTTAATAAATTCAATATCCTGAGCACCTACTTCCCAAGCCTGACAAAGCCTTAATATATGCAGCTGATTAAAAATGCCTAAAAAGTCCACAACAGTAAAATGATGTTTATTCAGTGATGTATAAATTACGACCCTAATTGTATTCACATTCCCCCTCCTTAAAAGAAGCAAATGTGCTGCTTTTCATGTCCCAGCCCCAATCCATCAGAACTGCGTCAGTGGCACATCTGTATGCACTCGACAGAGGTTCTGCTGCTTGTTTCTCTCTCTCTCCTGAGTGCTGACAACAATCATGCCACTTCTAAGTACCTGACACCAGAGCACCCATCAAAGTTGGGCATTTCTATTTCCTGTGCCTAAACTTCACTTGGTTCTATTAAAATACATTACTATATAATACAGGAAGGGAATACACTATGCACATATGTAAACTTGGGAGGGGAAAGAAGAACGATGAAGATGAGAGAAACGAAGGAAAAAGGAAAACAAATTAAGAAGCCAATTCCGCTGCTGCAATATCCTGCTCCAAGACACCCCAAACCACCTCCTAGGATGAGGGCGTAAGCCACCTCCAGCACCAGTTATGAAATAATTTACTGAAGAGTGTGCTCCTAACCTCCACAAACACATATTTATAGACCATTTGATACCTTCCCCGCGTTTATAATCCCACACAACTACGGTGTTCATGTCAGCACTTCGAACCTCAGATGCTTTTTAGATTCCTGTTCAGCTCACAATCTCAATCATTTCCTTGGGCAACCCATTTCATTGCCTATAGCTTAACATAAAGCATGTACTGACCTGCAGCTGTCAAATCAGATTTTTCTTGTTCACAGTGGCAGAAAGAAGCAGAGCGTACACCCACAATAGTCTAATCCACTCTGGTAATCCACCCAGGGTAAATGATATCCTTTCGTATTGAAAGCCCAAGGGAAAGCAGGTGAAACCCAGTCATTGATCTGACAAGTAATTTGTGGCTTCACTTGACAAAGATTAATTAATATCAGAGGAGAAATGGGAGCAGGGATGATAAGCAGCAGAGATCCCCCAGGGAACTGCTAAACCCAAGAGATGTTTCGCAACCAACAGGCACATCAACAAACCACTGAATTTCCAAGTGTCTAAAATCCGGACTGCTTAAGACGGCAGCTCCAGCCCTGCGTCCACAGTAGCAGTTGCTGACGGACCCCTCTGGAGGGATGCTGAGTTCAGAGCAAACCATCCCAGAGGAGCAACGGGCTGTGTCCCCCCTGCATACACACCTTGGGTTCTGCTCAGCAAAAACCAGGACATGAAGATGATGGATCTCTGGTCTCCTCCAGAGAGCCGTGATGTCCTCCTGACTCCAAGTTAGATTTGCTATAGAAAGGCTTTGCTTTTTGAGTCTGTCCAGAACTAAGGCTCAAAGAGCAAACATCCAATCTGTCAAGTCTCTTTCCACTTCTTTCTCAAAACTTAGTCTTACTTGGAATATAATTACATATTTAAAAGCATAATAATGTGGCTTTCCATACAAGCTGGTACCACTCCAAGCTGGCAGATAGACTGGGGAGGGTGCTGTAGATCTACCAGGTGGCATTCTGAAGCAAATGTTTTACTTTCATCACTGAAAATACATCTGCAGGGTTTGTAGACACAGCCGGAACTTCTCACAGAAATTAAAATTACAGCTGGACACGTAGAGATCTGGCAACAACACCCTCCCCACTTTTCCTAGGAAAGGGAAGAGACAACAAAAGGAGGCTGGTATCCAAGCTGCAATTTGGAGAAACTATCTGAGTGAAAGTGATACTTAATTACAGAAATGAGTTTTCATACAACTGGATTAGAATTATTTACTTGGCTTCACCACTGTAAATCAGTGAAGACTTCTGAATGTCAGCTCTGAATGAGGCCAATATAAATATTTGATGGAAGTTCACAAGTATGTGTAAACAACAATTCAATAATGACACTGAATTATTTTATAACATTTAAAATGAGCCGTTACTCCTAATGAACCTTTTCAATTATTTGTTCTACCTACCTACATCTGTTCTGGTATATAATGAGATTATATTCATTAGTTGCAATTCTGACACATAGCAACTTCTAGTGATGTGCAAAATATCTGTCCAATATTTAGGCATGTTAAAGGCATAAATATCAAGCAATCCTGAAGTTTACAGTCAAGAAAAAGCCCACTGCTGATTGGAAATAAACTTGCAAGGAACCACTTTGAGGTTAGCAAGAAGATTTCAACAGGAGCACAGTTCAGCCACATTGCAGGTGCAACACTCACCCCGTGCATCACTACTTGGACACTATGAGATGTACAGAGCAATTAGCACGTTTTAAACAAGCTGAGGACAGAGTCATGACCTTCTCCACTGGTAGCAGCACTGAAACATGAGCTTAATTTATGTCAGGTGCTAAACTGAGCTGCTGCTAGGCTTTGGGAGGCATGAGATCCCGGAGCATTGGCTGCCAGCTGTGCAACCACGGCACCTGCAGAGCTGAGGGAAGGGATCAAGACATGAAAGTCTGGCTTAACAAGATATTCAGGATTAGGCATTCAGGGAACAGGAGGAGGTAGCTACTGTCTGCAGAAGAACAGAGTGGAATTGCTCCAAGGCAGAAAAAATACCATTTCATCAGTCAGGCAGCCACAATTACATTTGATAGAATTTGTACTTTTCTGAAGAAAACTGCAGCTGAAGTCAAAAGCAGATGCATAAGTAAATGCAACACAAAAGCAATGTAATTTTTTCTCTTTCCAATATGGATCTGTCTTAAGGAGCTTGCTCTTGGACTTCTCCTCTGAAGAGCAGTCATGTCCACCTCTGCTTTGGAAATATCAAGCTGCTGAGGTGTTATACTTCTGTTTCTCACTTAGGATATGGTGCTTCAGTTTAATCCTACACAGCAACCATTTCCTAAACTCTGTACTTGACTTTAAGAACACTAGTCAGTGCTATTAATTGGCTGCCTCAACAATTAATTAATCTTGTTGGTAAAACATCTTCATTCTGTGTAACGTGCATTTGCATTTCCATGAGTTAATGAAAGTGGGGTATCAATTAAGAGCCAGAAAAAGAGCAATCTAGGGAAAACCAAACCAAACCGAAACCCAAACAAAAACTGAACAGAAAGAAGAACAAATCCTAAGTTTTAACCAAATACATTTATTCACCACTTTCTCCTATTATTTTTTTAAATTCAGGTGGGTTCATGTACTAAAATTCAGATGACAGATCAGCTACAGGCTTCATATACAGGTGCTTATTTCATATATAGATGTATAAAATAAATAATAAACATTTTCTACAGTGCCTTTTGGTCACTTTTCAAAACTATGTATGTGCCCACATGTGCCCATCAGGACTCTTGGAAGCACCTGCTCCCTTTAACACCTAAATACCTTTACAGATCTACTCTTTAATCTCTAAATTGGGCAGAAGCTGGAAGGCAGTTTCCAGGGTCACATCTCCCCTGTACGTTTGTCTTAGTCCCTTTTAAACGGCTGCATTTAATTTTGGTACTTGGACTTTTGACACTTTGGAAAACTTTAAGGCTCTGATCATCTGATTTAGATGCAACCCTAGACTTGTAGACACCTACGTTGTGGGGGTGGCTGGATTCTTAATTCTACTTCAACCTTCTCTCTTATTTTAGTATTACATAATGGATCTATTTCAGTCTGTGCCATCAAACAGTAAAATTAAGAAAAGCCACGCTTCATAAAGTAACTTCTTGGTGCTCATGTTCCCAGCGTTTCCAACCCTGAGGACATTTAACCATATCCAGTCACCTACCACAGGCATACGTGTAAATGCCATGTAGCAAACCTGCAATCACGTTTGCTCTTATTTGTATGCATATCAAGCAGTAAGTCAGATGCAGGTGGATCTCATCCCTGCATCCAGACACTGCTGAATCCAGACGTACTCACTGGCTAATTCCCTGAACCTTCACTCAGTGAAGGTGAACTTCACACCTGCATTGGTCCTGCTAATGCCCTTTTTTAGGCCCTGACTTCAACTGGTGCTTTTGACACCAGTTTCTAGCAGCAAAACAAAACCTACGAATATATTTCAGTGACAAAGTGGGAGACAGTGAATAGTTTTAGCTCCCATTGTTATCATAATGGCAGTTTTGAGAACAAATGCCTGATTTTTTCCCCTGTACAAGGACAAGTAGTTTTTTAAAATAAACTGCAGATACACATTAATATTTTAATGGACCAACTCCAGAGAGTGTAGGGTATGCCATTATTAAGACTTACCCTATATCTCCATAGTATTTTAAAAATTTCTTAAGGTTTTATATCTATTATTTTATTCCCAGATGATAATCTGGGAGACTTCTGATAATAAAACACAATAAAAAAAGCTTAACACTAAAATTTAAGTGCTTAATAAAATAGTAACTGGAAATTATATTAAAAAAAAGCCCTTTCGTATTTTATTCACAGTTTGGCTCTGAGCAGGGAAAGCTTGCCAATTACTTTTCTGGATAACCTATTGTAATGCTCCTGATTTTGAAAGGAAAGGCATAATTTTACAGCACAGTTGCAAGCAGGGAAAAGTAGACAATCCCCACCAGCAAAAAGAAAAGTGCTCTCTCCTCTGTCTCTTAACAGAGGAGAATGTTATTTGTTTTAATGAACAATGGCTCACAGAAATGCTCTTTGGATCTGTTTTTTTGGACAGACTTTTGTCAGGTAATGTTTTAAAGTATTCTCAACTGGTTTATATTACATAGCCTACCCAATCAATTGTCTGATACATAATGAAAATGTCCAGATTCATCTGTAGAGTAGAAAATACTTCTAAAGCTAATGGCATTTGATAAATGACACCTTCTTCCCCACTAGCCTTAACTTGACGTGGCGATCACACATCTGTCTCCCTTCCCGGTGGAATATTCATTTCTGCTACCTCCAAGCCCTGAAAGCTCTCACCTGCCAGCTAATATTAAGCCTGACAGCAGAGGAAACAAAATAAAATGAATCTGCGTAATTCAAGAATAACTGGAAATATTCTTAGAGAGGGACAGATTAGCACAAGAACGACTGCTGGTCATTAAACACTCCCCAAAACATTTTGCAGAGTAGGTTCCTCATATTTCACCTCTATCTACACTGGGAAAAAGAGCTCTGCTCACAGAGCTGTATCTATTTTTATACTTTGTGAAGAAAGAGGTTCAATGGGTTTCACACCACTTTAACACACCATACCCTTGAGAATTCTGTCTAATATTATGTAGTAAAGTGGTTACAGCAAAAGAAAACTGGTGCCACACATTTCCCTGAGAATCAGGCTGGGTTTTTCCTAACATTAAGTAGCAATGGCTACTGGGAACAGTCACCCATGCCACTGTAGTGAATACAGAACAATATCTAAACCCCCACCCAGGTACAACTAGTATGCAGATGAGTGATGTTGTTCAAGTGAAGGGCTACAATCTTGGGAGATAAGATGTGTTCTCAGATCCTGTGTCCCTGCTGTCAGTACAAACTTTTCTATCTACTTGCACAAATCATCCCCCAGAATCAAGTTACAAAGATCTTCAAGAGCTTGAGACATTCAGCCCAATTCATTCCTCTGCCAGTGAAATGGTGGTGAGAATTGCGTATGGCGAATCCAGGAGACATTTTATCAAGGAATTACAGATCTCATGAGTCCTCAGCCTCATGTCAGCTTTCCTATGGGATTTGCCATAAAATATGGCCATAAGGAGAACAATGCTGCATTCAGCAGGTGTGTTTATCCCCTTGTGGGAGGGAAGGGACTGGGGCTAAGCAAGACATCAGGTTCTTTAGATGTTGCCTCCTGGGCAACAGCAATCGGCTCACTCATCCATACAGCTATGTATGCAGCCCTGCCTGGAAACACTTTCCTGCCACAGGGTGCAGATGGGCCACAGCATGAGCTGCAGCTCCTTCACTGAGAGTGTGGGACAGAGAAGAGTCCTGCAACACTCCACTTCTATGGTTTGAGCGCCTGAACGACATTTCCTTGCATCTGCACTGATTCCTGATTTCATGCTTTGTAAAGGCCTGTTGGATTTCTCTGTTGTGAGTTACAGCTACACCATGCCTTTATTCAGTGAACCTAGAAACTCTCAGTCTATAAGTCCAGGCACAGCTTCTCCTTTGCATGGCCCTGCAGTTAATAACCCTTGCAGATACACCCCAAAGGTCTCCCAGCCTTCATGGTGGGCCTTCCAGCACAGCCCAACAGGGGTAAATCTATACCACTGACTTCATCATAGCACTAGACCACTTGCAAGTGCTCAGGAAACTCCCATCACAAACTGGATGTGGAGAAGACACCACATGCCTCGCTGTTAGAGAGAAAACAAGCCTTGGACCTTTCTTTGAAGCAGCTGACCTCTCAGTTTCCACACTGCAGCTGGTGCTCAAACCACTTGCTCTGCAATAGCAGCTGTTGAATGACACCGTTTCTTGAGCCCTGGCACTACCAGGCAACGGGGCTGGCAGACATCTGTTCTGGCACAATAAGGAAGCAAAAAGGTTAGCTGGTATCCCATAAAATGAACCACTTCACCAGCACCATTCAAAACACAGAAAAAAGGCAATAAGTGGAGAATTAAACAAATGAGGAGAGGAAAGAACCTGTCTGAAACTCCCAGCAACGTGTAAGAAACAATGTGGGGGCTCAGAAACCCTCTCATAAGAAAGAATATGACATTCAAAGCAGCCAGTGCCACTCCCAAAGCTGGGCTGCTCTAGAGCTGGCTCAGAAATCCCTCCTCAGCACATGAAGGTACAAAGGTCCCTCTAAGCAGCAACATGTATGTGTCACGGCCAGACACACTGGGATGGCTGCAGCCCGGATGCTTTCCCGGCAGTACGGCACATTGTGCAGGTTGGCAGCAAATTCTCAGTGTGAACACAGGGATTTTTATCACTGCCCTCTTGGTTTGACAAACTTTTGTTAAAATTTTGTCTAATTGTCATAAAGCATATGTATTCATTTAAAAACACATCAGTCAAACAACCATTCAGCACACTTGGAAATACATATTCAACAGGAGATGGGAAACTCAGTTTTCTTAAAAATCCTGAGATGACTTTCCACATGGTGAGAAATGTGATGTTCTCTGAGCATTTGCTATTAATTAAGTACCCAATGAAGCATAAAAGCAGTAAATATCAAAATTGATCATTTATTTCAAGTTAAGAGTAAACACAATGCCAAGCAATTTCCCCTCCTTCAAAGATTAGATATGTAAAACCCATTGGAAGAACGGCTACTGTGAAGGCAGGACTCAGTAACCAAGGAAGCCATAGAATAAGATTAAACTCCAAATCCTTTAGGAATACTCTTCTCTGGTCAAAATGAACTAATAATTTGCCCTGTTCCCTTCAAAGGGATTATTTAAGTGCAAAGTTATGCATGTACCTAAAAATATTTACGGGAATAGAAGCCTTTATGCAAATTGAAAATAAATTAATCAGTTCAGCCAGACAGTGTTTCACACAGGTCCCTGGTGAAGAAAGAGTACATGACACTGTCCAAATAAAAGATGAGGTAATTTCATAATCTCCATGAATATAATTCTTGATGAGGTTATGAATAATATCAGTTCTCATTATATCTCATGGCTGTTTGAAGTCATTCTACATCTTGGTATGCGCAAATCAAATATCACTCCATCTGGAAATAAATTCCTTAAAGGAAGCAATTCTATTCGTGTAGAAAGCCTAATCCTACCAAGTCCCTAGGAAAAGCTTCTGCCAACTTCAAAGCACACTGTACTTCATGCAAAATATGGTAACAGTTATCAAGCACATTAGAAATATTCATTTCATCAAGGTCATGCAATGAGACACACTTGAAGGACTTCACTTGCTAATTTTAAACCCTAATTTCTGTATATATTGCTCTGTAAGCCTGAGTTTAGTGCGAACACAAAGAACATGGTAAACCTCTCAGGTTGTTAGGTACATAAACCACACTTTAACACATTAGACTCATTTAAGGAGGTTTTTTCTGTCTGTTCTTTACATTAAAACACATTTTTCACCAAGCAAATACAGTTAATTTGAAGCTCATGTGTATAAGGAGATTCATTATTAAAGATGCCAAAGAGAAAAATTACATACAAAAATAATCAAGTGTATCTCTTAATTGCTTTTATCTCATTTAGGGTCGAAGAGGTGAGCGTGTCTTCATCACAGCCATATACCTAATGTGTGACATCCTTAGGCAGCACATTCAGAGTTGCCTACAAAACGTGTAATCCTGTACAATACTTTGGGTTTTAATGGTTGTAAACTGTAAGTTATATCCTCAATGCTGACTGAATCTCAGTGTGGGTTCTGGTCTGAGAGATGGCTGATAGAAACAAATTGCTAGTGGAGGACTTTTGATGGAGGAGTAGAGCATCTCTCCTCCCAAGCCAAGCAAGGAAATCCTATTCTCTACAGCCCTGAGGAAAACCAACCGCAGGTCGATACTGCACTGGGGAAGGGGAAAGCACAGACCTAGCTGTATATATGCACGATCAGCAATAGCATGTGCCCTATCTTAAAGAGATGCCAATTTCATTATAATTTTTAAATGTCTGAACCTTATCTTTCCAGCATATGGTATCTTCAAAGGCTTATCAAGTAGCAGAATTAAGCAGCTGCACTGATATCCAGTGAGGTTAACGCCATTGCTAACAAGTATCTGCAAAAATAAAGTCACAGCACAGTTCTGTTTGTTACAGTAACAACAGTCCCAAGGGGATAAGGAGGGTTCCTAGAAAGGTTTTTGCATCTTTTCTAGAAGGAAACTTTAAAAAATGAGACAAACTTTAACAAAATGAGGCAAGCCTGTCTGAACAGAAAGATAAGTGGACACAATCAACATACTCTTTAATTGTCTTTCCCCTAGCTCAGTGCAGAAGAAAGCCCACACCTTTATTCTGCAGGTACTGATTTCAGAGCACTGTATTTTTAGAAAAAAAAAAAAAAAAAAAAGCTGTGTGACTGACATATATTAATTAAACCCTGCTGTGATGTTTATTAGTTTGGGAATAATTATTTAATCAAGAAATAGCTGCCAAGCTTTTGATTCTATGCTGATGAATAGATATGTTCAAAAAGATATTTGAAGCCAACTGAAGTAGGAAAAAATCCAGAATAATTCATAGGAATTTGAAAGCAGCAATTTAAGAACACTGACCCTGCATTTATTCTTGTTCTATGTCCAAGACCTTTAGCTTCTTTCCTGAACAAACATCAGTTTGATCTACTAGGATTTATCAGCATAGTTGAGTCAAACATAAAAAAAACCTAAAACAACCTACCTGAAGGAAACAGCATAAACAACTTGGCAGCTCCCTGACAACTTGTGCTACATGTATACATTCCTTCCACTGTTCCTACATAAATACATCTGGTAAGGAAAAAAAATTATGTCAAGTGCATGTCCACTTGCTTTTCCTTTAAAGAAGTGGATAAGCTTTGCCTTCTTGACCAGCCAGAAAGCCAAGTGTGAAACACATTACACAGCTCCACTGTACTTTTGGAAGAAAAATCGGTTTCCTTTTTTCAGTAAGTAAATTATATATTGGAGGTCTCCTGCTCAGGTTGTATTCACAGTAGAAACTCAAACAATAATCCAGAAGATAAACTGTCAGCAAGATCTCTAAAATATATTCCATATTAAAAATAACAGACAGTCACCCACTGACCGAAATAAAAATGTCCTGCACATAATTACTTTGATTTGTAGATCTGTAATGAACATCACAGTGCAGTCTCATGTATTATGACTATTACAAATAAAGCCACAGTCATGCTGCATCTTCTTGCACAACCAGCTATATCCCAGATCACAAAGCCTGCAATGTAATGCTGTCATTTTCCTGCAAGAAATGGCTATGGAAAGACTACTGTGTAGTCAGACGCAAAATTAGAATTAAAAACTCATGTAATGAAAGAATAAGGAAATTCAGAAAGATAATAAGGAGAAGGAGGAAGAAGAGCCCTAATATGGAGCTTATATGATTTCTCTATAGTCAAGTGAATGTCATGGTGGATTAAAAACCAGTTAAAACTCTACACACGCTATATGGCTTAGAAAACAAAAGACAATTGCTTTGGCAAACGTGTTTATAAGGGATCTGAATGAGGGAGCTGGATGGGAATGAAAGAATTTTCTTTCTGGCCAAGTATTTCGCTGCCTTTCTGAAAGCAGAATAACAAACCGCAGAAGGGGTTGTCAATTCAGCAATTCATTTATGCTTCTCTAAAAATGGTAAAACCTTCAGAGGATCGATCTTGTGCCAGTAATATCTGTGAAAGGAGCACTGATTTTCACTGGAATGGCAGGATGTACTGCGGAAGAAATCGTATCTGAGGATGAAATCAGGGACTTCACAAATATCTTGATGCTGACAGGGGTTGCTGATGGTTCAGCAACAGACTTTTCTTTCTCCTATTGAGTTAACGGTCTTCTAATTTTAGAAGGAGTGGGAGATTTTGTGAGCCTGAACTTCAACAAAGGTTTTGTCTGCCAGAGTGAGAAGGTGTAATGGGAATTAAGGTAAGTGGACAGCATCACGTAGTACAAGTGCCCGGACTCTCCTAAGCACAGAGATTTTCTCCTTCCCAAGCAAATCTGAACTCAAATCTGACATGTCTGGGGGACCCTCTCAAAAATATACCACTGGTGCCACCACTTCAAACCCTCTCCATTTGTTCAGTAGCACTTGGTATTTTAGGCTTGGTCTACTTTGGGGTAGGGTAGGGGTTACCTTCTAGCTCTTTCCATTAATGTTTTTCAAACAAAGCCAGAGCTTTGAGAAACAGCATGTGCACTTGCTGACAAGGTAAGAATAATTCTAGCAGCACTGTTTCTTGAGGGTCTTTCCTGTTGACCAAGCTAAGAGGTATCACACCAGCAGGGCAAGGGGCAGAGGACACACCAGATCATACATGCTCCATCTCCTCTCACCTCTTGTATGTGCCTGGATCTCACAGTCGACCTTAGTTCTGCCTTTTCTACACTTTTGAGGAATTAAGTTTTTAATATTAACAATTTTCTTCCAAGACTGTTTCCCGTGTTTAACTTACCCAAGTAAAGTTCAGTTTCAAATTAAATACTGATTAAATTCTGATTCCTAGAGTAAATTATGAACAATGACCACCTGGAATAAATCTCTGCAATAAAAGGAGCACTAACAGCTCCTTCTACAGCTAACTAATACATGGTAATTGATTTAGGATCAAAGTCTAATGAAGATGAGAAAGTCTCTAATTGTTCACATTAATCTCTTTCATAGTATAGGCCAGGTTAGCTGTTTATTTTGAAAGGCCAGTATATGCCCAGTCTATAAACAGTCTGATCTCACCTGAGATTTTACTTCAAGCTGAAAAACTGTTTACTAAAGACAAGATTTTAAGGACTATCCAGACTAGTCTTCACTCAGGTGTCATCTGACAGAAGACAGAAATATGTTTATGCTGTGTACAAGTAACCCAGTGCAGGTAGAAGATACAGCATGTGTATAGTTACAAAGCCCAAATAATTGCACAGAAAATTTTCAAGAGACTATTATAATAAAAGGCCTGCAAAACCTTAGAGGAAAGCCAGAAAATTCAGATTCCTGATCAGTAATATCCTGTTCCATATATTTAACATTTTTAAAGGGCAACCTTCTCAGCGAGGATTGCATGCACAAAGGCTCAGATCTAGTCCCATTTAGCACAATACACTTTTACAAAGGCATGCAGCTTTGTGTTTTACCCCTACGTGCATAAAAAGGACTCAAAGCTAAACTGGGTTAGTGTGTAACTGTGACAGTAGTTTTCATGCTGAGGATGGGCACATATGAGACACAAAAAAAGAGACCAGGAGGACAAAAGAAAAATCACATCTTGTTTTTCCTAGGCACAAGCCTGGAAGGAAAGACAAGCAGAGTAAGTTGTTTGGCTATTGCCTCTTGCATTATTTTGTGTTACTAGATGCCACAGTTGAACTGCTTTGTATTCTCTCTAATGGTTCTGAGTTGGAGAACAACATCACCACCTCACCGTGAAGGTGGCTATGGGCAAATGGATCAAAACCAAATCACTATCCACCCCTGCACCCCACTTTCCCATTCCTCTCAAACTATTTTCCTCTTGTAGATCGGGACCCCAACACATCTGGCAGACACATAATTATGAAGGCCAACCAGATATAAGACTGGTCAGGTTTTTCACCTCAACAGCTTTTCAGGACCACCCATCTCTCTCTGATTCTCCATTTGCTCTTTGAATGGCTGTGGATTCGAGGGTGCATCTAAAGCAGGCTATGACAGCTCTCTAATCACGTACAGTGCTTGGTCCAATTTGACACTAATCCTTCTGGCCAGAAGAATAATAAGAAGAAATAATAAGAATCATAAATATTAATACATGTTAGAAGTGTAATCTTGCAACTAGCTTAAATCCAGCAAAGGTGCCTGTACCCATGGAGTACGGTGATCATATTAACCGCTGATGAACTGGGACGTGTGTGGCTCTGCCCAAGAGTCTCCATAACGAAGCAGGCAATCCACTTTTGCACAGGTTATCTCAGGCTTCGCCCTCCTGAGTAAAGTATTTTTACGCATGAGCAGGAGTTGAGCAAGGGCCAAAGCATAAAGTTGTAACGTGAGTTAATCCCTGCAGCTATGGCCTTGGGAAACACAGAGAAATCTGCCAAATATTCTCCTGGTAAAAGGGAACTTGGCTGATTGCAGCTTAATGTTTATATTGCTGAGGGACTTGGCTCCCGTTTTCTAATTGGCATACAGAGCCATGAAAAGCTTTCTCTCTCTTTCCAAAAATGTTATTTTAACCTTAGAAAGAATAGGACTCTAAGAGGAGTAAGGCTACAGGCTTGGATGCCTTGATGTTTCTAGACACATTCCAGACTTTCAGGAGAAATTGCAAGCAAAACCTTTTAACATCTTTTGTGAAGGAAGCCCTTGTCCAGTCTCCAGCAGGAGAAAGCCCCGAGTGCTCTGCGGTGCAGGGCCACAGCTCAGCCCATCTCCAAGATGGCTGTGGAGATGTGCAAGCAGCACATGCTTTGGAGCAGGCACCCGGGAGCCTACCGGCTAAATCCAGACTTTCCAAGTATTCACAGCCTCAAAACAGCTTCCGATGATAACACTGTGTGGAGTGGTCAAGGCTCTACTTCAGTGAAAATCTGGAAAAAAATACTGTCCTGCTTAAGAGTGGAGAGGGAAGCCAGGATCTGTTAAAATTAAGTCCCAATAAAGAAAATTTATTCAAGTTATAAAAGCTACAGCATTTTAAAAGGCAGCTTCCTCTTCTTCCTTAATTCCTCATTCACGTTTATTGCGTATTTCACACAGATTTTGGCTTAGCTGATAAGGTATACTCATAAAGTGTACATCTGACACCAGCTGGTCACATCAAACGGCAGGCAAGTAGTCTGCTGAGATAAACTGCCAGTCCTGTTTATGTCAACAAAATGTTGCTGTTGTCATCAGTGAGGCAACACTTTACGATTCCCCACAAACATGATTTCTGACTATAAACAAGATTAATGTAATGGAGGCATGGTCATACCTAAAAAATGTAAGAGTAGTCTGATGAAAAACACAAGAAATTGTGATTATTGCAATACATATCCTTTTCTGAACAGCAGATTTCTCTTCCAGAGCAGTATGTAAAATGTCAGTGAGCCACATCCTTCATTAACTACAAAGCATATTTTATAACTTCATCAGAAAGGGTCAAAGTTTTAAAAATATAACAATAAAAGAGAGATGGAGAATGAGCATACGCCTTCAAGGACATACGCAAGCAACTGATCTTAGGCTGATTTAAACTAGCTCAAAATTATCTTTATCTCCGTAAATGTCAGGGAAACCACTGTAATGCAACCAGAAAAATCAACCCTAGCTTTCCACGCTGCACCAAAACCAGGGGAGACAGAAGAAAATGTAAATTGAGTTTAAATATGTGCTTACATTTAATTATACAGTTGCGACAAATTTGATCTCTCTGATCTGGACCAGAGAGAGGAAAGGGCAGTTTTTGTTACAACGTTACATGCAGTAATGCATAAGAATTAGTTGCCTGCAGTATTTATAACTTGGGACACTCTAGTGAGTATTTCCAGAGTACATCACACCGACAGCTAGGCAGATATAACTCTCACTGCATAACTAGCATGGCTTTTTATCCTTAAATGAGAATCTCACTACAACAAACCCCACAGAGTAAATATCTGGTTTTATTTAAAATTATTTTCACAGAATTTCAGCAAAACAATTTACTCAGACTGTTCCTGCTATGGTAAAAGCAGTTGACTCTTCATCCTGATTTTATTAGCGCTGTTGGGGGAAAATGAAACCAACATTTCATGATAACTCCAAATAGGAAAACTCAGTTCCTTAATTTTCTTTTCCCTTGTTAAAATATTCTTCCCTTTACAGAAGAACAATATAATGGCCTTGTTTTTAGTACCATACTGCATATGAACAGACTTCTCTGATCACCCATTATATCCTGGAAATACTATCTAAGCAGTTCAGCAATGCTCATACGCTCAAAGGGCAGCCCCTAAAGCCCAGAGGGATGCAAAGAGTTTCATTTTATGTCACAGATACAAGTCTACAGAATAACTTCAAAAGCTTTAGACAATATTAGAGTAGCACGCTAGCATTTTTAGAGTAGCATGCTAGTATTTTGCCTTCATTTTTGCCTTTCCTTCAGCCTTTATAAGAAAAATTGACAGGTATGGACAGTGGTTTTATAGTTCTCAACAGCTATTTCAGAATAAGTAGGGTTTCTTGAGGTGTAATACAGGCAACATCCTTCCTCTCCACCAAAACTAAGCGGCAAGGAAGCAATGCACCTGAAAATGTGATATCCCGCCCCTCCAAATTACGAGGCCCTAGAACAAGTCAGGCTGCCACCAGCACAGTTCTCCACCTTTATTAACCAACCACCAGCATTTCCCAGTGTCTGCTTCACCCTGTGCACCAGCAGAGACACATCCCCAAATTTATAACTCCCTTAAGTGAGACCCCAGTTAGGAAGGTTGATTAAACAACTTAAATGAACTTTTAATTCCTCCTTTTAAATACATGGCCTTTGCTCTTGGAAACCCAGAATTTTGTCCTCTCTGCTACCACTGTTACCCCTTGGATCTCTGTGGAATTTGTTTGCATCAATCATGAAGAAACAGAGATAAAGGCTCTACTTTTTTTTTTAAAGTGCTTTAAGTGATGCAAAAATAAAAATGACAGAACTAAAACTAAAGTAACTCTTAATTTGATTTTTTAATGACCCTTCCTGACAGCAGCACCAATCTAGCAGTAATACTTCTGCACACAATTTCTCTAGTTTAATGGAGAAAATGTAAATCTCCTGTATTTAGCTGGGAGACATTATCTGGATTAAATTTATGGAGAGAAAAAGGGAATTTTCCTTACACAAAAATATAGAAAACAGCAAAGAGAAAATTAGAACTCGTGGGGGCAAAAATCACTTGCAAGCTGTGGAGGGGTTAGTTAAATATAAAGGCAAGCTTAGAAACCAGCACTCTGCCAAGCAGGTGCCTAGCAACAAAATGCTACATGCAATGTATTTTTAAATAGGAGAGAAACTCTGCAGTTGTGTTGTTGGTAAGCGAAACAAGAATTCCTGTTTGAAATATCATCTTGCTACTGGTCTATCAAATGCCAGAAGGCCAACGAATGGACACTCTTGCGACATCAAACTGAATTGCTGAAGTCTCCATTTCATGCTACATTTTGACAGCAACTGTATCTTCTCCATAGCTAGATACACGTTTTCCTTTTCTTTATGGGTTTTGTCCAGAAAATCAGAAAAACACTTAAAAGAACTGACATTACAAATTTGTGATGCTCAAGTGGCTTCAACACTTCAAACCTTACACGTACCATGAACAGATGAAGATGGCACTTAAGATATATGCTGCATTTCAATGCTGCATGGAAGAAATTCCTTGAAATTTATGCCAGGAATGTCTCCACAGTTAAACATGTCCCTGGGATAACTTCCCGTCAGTGTCCACAACTCGGGGGAGTGCAGCAAAGGCTTAATTGGCCCCTTCTTTATTTTTCAACTTGATGTCCTGGAGAAAGATGCATGACTGAACCTGCAGTTAATCACTATAATTATGGACATTTTATAGTTCCATATATCGAATAGGCATAAAACTATTTGTATGCTGACAAAATAATGTATAGCTTCATATATGTGTAATAGCTGCAATTACAAGCTTACATCTACATTAAGAGATGTATAGCCATTAAAACACATACAATGATGGAAATTATATATGAAAAAGAACAAAGGAAATATTCTGGGGGAAAGGCTATTATGTACTTGTTAGTAATAAATGTCAATTCACATTCCCCTAAAAAAAAAAAGTGAGAATGTGCCAAATTTAAAAGACTGTGCCATGAAATCCCAACAGAAACAAAAAGCAATGTAAGAAACTCTACTGACTTACAAGACAGAGTTAAGCTATCAGGGTACATAAACTGCCACAATTTATTAAACATAACATTAAAATAAATGTTCAAAAAGTACAGGAGTCTAAATATATAGGAGTGTCACTCATATTGAAAATGGAAAATAAAAATGGGAAGGAAAAGAAAAAAGTACCAACCCACCAAGTAAGATACAGGTCCAAAACAACATCTTGCAACTTAAGCTGTCCAACAGCAGTGTATAAATACCACCTGTGAAGCCCTTCACTTTCATGTTATAAAAGCATATTTTATTAATTTCTCATATGATTTGGGGAATATTTTGCCTAGCATAACCATTAAGACTGTTCAGTTTTCTCACAGACGCATTATCTGATGCCATCAACTCCAGTGTCAGTGGGAGAGATCTAGAGAAGCCACTTAGCAAGCAGAGTGGTTTTAGCTACAACTTCTATTTGAGCAGAAAGAGCAATTTTTATCTGGTTCACAGCAATAAATCACATTCTCTGAATCCCATTCTCAAGCTCCTGTTCTTGTGGCAGAGTACTTAGAGAAGCCAAACATGCATTAGACCACTCCACAGTTATATGCGGCAGCCTATGGAGGAAGTACATCAAGAATGGATTTTAAAGCAGCCCAAGCCTTCTTTAAAGTTGGAAAGAAGTCAGTAAAAGTTTACAGGGAACTACTGTGAAAATCTGGCTATCAAGATTAAAAATGGAGTGATTATCTTCTAAAAAAATGAGTGCTGCTTATGGCAGCATAACACTCATGAGGGCAATTTCGTAGTGCACAAATTTCAGTATTTTATTAAAACGATTGAAAAATGTATTTTTCTGCATAAAAAGTAAAACTTACCCAAAAATATAACTGCTACAGCAGTTCTAACTCCATTTAACCCCTTTCTGATAGAGGTTTCAAGCCATAACAACTATTACCAATTAATTTTGTGTGTGCACATGCACTGAGGATGCCTAACCTACCGTTCACACACAGACATTCACACCTAATGTCTGCTCACACCACTGACATTCTGTCTATGGAACACTATATTCACCTGGATAATGTTATTACATATTTTATTGACATCAATAATCTTGTTTTTCAAGGGTAGTAATCTATTTTAGCTATTTTTACCTACTAGCAGGAATTTGCAGATATTAATTGAGGTCTATGATGCTTTAGCATAACAGTTATCAGAACATACAGATAGATCATCACAACTTCTCCTGCAAGTAATGTCAGGCCAAGAGCAAACACAAATTTAAGGTAGAATAAAACAGCTTTCCTTCACCCTTTTTCATGTGATTAACCTTATTTGAGCTGGAGGAGCATAAAAAGTGTTTTGGGAAATGTGCAGAAAGTAAAAATGATTTAATGGTATTTTCTCATCTTTCAAAATGCAAGGTAGCATTTTGGTAGTAAATTGGGTAAAGAAAGTGAACTTTCTTATTCTCTCCTCTCTGCCCCTGCACAGCTCAACTTTCTGTTTTCATACTCTGACACTGACAAAGATGGACAAGTGGTGGTGCAAAAAGCCCCTGCACTATACACGCTGTCCCAAGAGACAGTGTTTGCACTGCTCTTGTGAAGCTGGTCTCCTGTTTCCAGGTATTCCATGTCAAAAACAAAACAAACAAAATATTTATTTATTTTGCTGTGGGGCAGTCTAAAACATCACAGACTTGTCTAGAACACCTTGTTTCACTCTCACTTCCCTCTACCACTTCATTTATCTCTTTTCCTGTTGCTTCTGGACCATGCCTGCATGTTCTACTGATCCCCCTCTTACATCTCTAGGTACTTCACCTCCCACATATACCCCACACAATCAGTGTTTTTGGACATCTCCCAGTGAACTTCCTTTCCTCCTTGGTTTCTTTGCCTTCTTGTCATTCTCAAGACAATGGAACCCATTGGAGGCTACAGAAACCTGCTGCAGCAAAGGAAGCCACTGCTGAGGCTACATCAGATACACCACTTCTGATGGCTGGAGAAGCTGATGAAGAACTGAGTCATTAATTCATGTCCTACAAAACCAGTGAAGGCCTTTATACCAGTATGAGGAGGAACAATACACAACCCATCTCCTCCTCCTTCCCTAACGCCTTGCTTAAACTGCCAGGTTATTTTCCTCCAGGGCTCCATTTAACTGGAATGACCTGACGCCAGCCTAACCTGTCTGTATAGAAGATGCACTTCCTATAACATCTGAAACATAAGAGTGACGAATAACTTTTTAATGAGCATGCAACAAGAACAGCAAAACCCCATCATATCATAGATGAAGAGCTCTTTGTACAGTGATAATTGGAGTTTTTCTTGTCAATACAGTCATTTGTTCAGTTTAATGTTCACCCAATGAGCTTAATGCATTTATAATTTAATCTGACTGCTTGGCTATGAATAAAGGAGTAGGTCTGATGCAAAAGGTCACGTTGACCTTGAGAGCTATCAATTTACAAGATGTTTTTAGCAATGGAGTAAAAAATTTAAATACATCTTGGGAAGTAAAAAAGGTCCTAACAATGGAGCCAATCAGACAATCAAATGATACTTCATTCTACTAATAAAAAGTTTACTTTGTCTCTTACAGCTACATTAACACAGTGATTTTTATGTACTCCCTGTCAACTTGGCAACTCAGTTATCAATTACAGCTATTTCTTCCCAGCAGTTTCTATCATGTAAAGTTTGTAAACCCAAAATAAGAATCTTCAGCAATGTACATAAAGAATACTTGCCTCTTTATTAAATGACATCACCTACAATAATCTTTGTACAAACATGATCATGCCTTTTACTTCCAGGTCTTCTGGAAACTAAAAGGCAAATTAAGAAAACATTTAGAAATTGGAGCTTCTAAGAATTTTTTTGAGAGGGAAGTATGTCTCAAACGTGTCTCAAAGCTGATTCTAGTCACAGAAGTGGTCCTTATACTGACCTATCGATTGTTTTGTGATGCGTTTATGAATATAACAGGGAAAGAATCCCAGAGGCAATAAGATCAGCTTTGGGTACATTCTGCAAATACTGCACGTTACAAAATACCACAGCTCCATTCCTACATAAAATAACTGTTTCTTTTTCTTTTCTTCAGACTACTTTCTGGCAGCTGTGGACAAAACCTGACTTTTTAATGGCCTGCATAAGCTCCCCTGACAAATTTCACAATAGATATAACAGCCGCAGAACACACATCACTGACAAATGACAATGCCCTCTGAGTTAAGATCACTGCTCCAACAATCCTGTGTGCTCTTCACAACAACACCAAAATACATTTATTTATTCATGAGTTTCAAACGAAGATTAACACTCATCCAAGTGAAGTCTGAAGATGGATGACATCCTTTTCCTTACCATATTAAAGACAAACCAAAACAACACATCACTATGCTGTGCCGATCACAGCAAAGCTCTTGTGGTAGTTTTCTTCTGATTTAAATGGCTACTTAGAAAGTTTAACTTCAGAAGTCACATGAAATTACAACCCCACTATTCACAAGCAACCAAAGGACAGCCAAAATAAATACTGAAATGAAACCATTCAGGCCTGTCTGATCAAATGATTGGAAGTGTAACAGAGATGGCATCTGATAAAGACATTTAAGGAAGCTCTGCCAAAGTGTCCTGGGTCTCTGTTCGACAAACAGCTCCTTTGTACCCACCCCTGGGTGACTTGAGAAGCTTTGGGTACATCTACACAGCCACTGCAGGCTATTCAACACTCGGATTAACAGCCAGCCCTGGCATGGTCAGCAGCAATGTCTTCTGAAATCAGGGCAGATTTATTGACCTCAGTTTATTGAGGGAGAGACCTGCATCGATTTCTTAAAAGAGACAACCTAGGAAAAAAGAAGTAAAACAGAACTTCTGTGACAAGTGCTGTTGGTAGATCTACAGTCTATTTGTGCCAGGGATTTTTTCAGTAAGAAGACAGGCATGTGAAGTGGTTTCACATGCTTTTCCATGATACCAGACACAGCAAGGTAAAACGAGGGGACTGCAGCGCGCAGCATGTGTTTGTCTGAAGGACAAGGCAGCAAAGAGTGGATATGAGAAAATCCTACTTGTATCTAAACCAAAAGCAACAACTTTTAAAATGCTATGAGATACAGGAACATCATCTTGTCATGAGACAGTGAAAAGCAGCACACAAGTAGCTTGCACACCGTAACACACTGCAGCACAGCTGCCTTAGACTAGGCAGTGATGCTTTTGCTCAAGCATCGCTGGTAGCAGTGGGATTTATAAAACCATGAAATAGCAGGCATGCCCACTTAGCTGTATCATGGCAGTTCTGATTTCTAAAATCTGGGAAGTAAACACAAATTTGAACTTTTTTTCTATTTCCTTTACTTAATCTGTCAAGGATATTGACATGCACTTTAGACTACATGACAAAGTTGGCCAAGTTGGTCATTTCCAAGACAGTACTGAAGCCTTGGCATCAAACCCTATTCTGTTTATCTACTCAAGTAATTTCACGGACCTCTATAGAACTAGTCAGGTAAGCTGAATATATTTCTGCCATAAAAAACTAAATCTTGCTGCTTTCTGGTGTTTATGACTAGGAAATTTGCAATAATTTTCTTCAATACTAGTAGACTATTCAGAACCTGAATTATAAAAGCAATTTTCAATAATGTACCGGGTGTGTGAACAAGCCTTTTCCATACCACCACTTATTTAAGAGGAATGATACTTCACAGAGCACAATCACACAGTTCTTATTATAGTAACTCCTCTATAGCTGGAGCATTAAATAAGTTCTACTGTGTTATTAAAAAGTCTTGAAAATGCTCTTTGAAGTTACTTCAAGTTACACTATGGCTCTGTTACTTCTTTTAAAAGAGATGAGACCTGGGAATTGAGGAGAGGCACAGAACTACATTGACGTGCCAGCTCCAGTGCAGGCAACTGTGCCACTGCAATTAAACACCAAAAGTCCTTCATGCCTAATACTCTTTCCCATTGGCAAAGAATCTTTGAAGGCACAGCAAACCTGGCTTGTCTTCTTCGGGACCATTCAAATATCACACAATATGAGACCCAGTCCTTTGTGCATGGTGTTGCACTGCTTTCCGCTGCCTTCAGGTGAATCTTCTGCCCATGAAGCAAAGGAGGGAGGCCAGGAGGAGAGGTCCCTCCCTAAAACTGCCCCTCCCTAAATCTTTTCTTACTAACTATATTTTTCATACTGCTTTAGATATTGCTGAGGAGAGACTGATGACATTTCTTGTCTTAAATCTTATCACCCGCTGAAATGTCATGCTGCACACTGGAGTTCAGACAGCAAGATTAAGAAGACTGACCCAGACTTCTCTATTAAATATGTATCAGTCACAGAAACTTGACTTTTGCCCTTCAAATTTAAGTTCTTTTAAAAATCAATCACATTAATCATCATTCATAAAAGTACCTATAAGGAAGCAGTTAAACCAACTAAACAAAACCTCTGCACTCTGCTCACTTGCATCCTTCCAGCTTCTCCAAGAATTTACTTCACGTTGAGTTTAAAAAAAACCAAACCCAAACTGAGGTAGGAATGCTATTGTGGATGACTCAAGGTTTAACAAAACTTCAGTTGGTGAAAAACGCGCAGCAGTGTTACGAAGATATGCTCATAAACAAAAGAAATGAGAGGTTATTTTCCACTGAAGAGCAATGGGAGGTGGGCAGATTGCAGCATGCTAAGGGAGTTTTTCAAACTGCACATAGTACTTACAATTTGTGTTCCTACTGAGTGTGCAACTCCTCCATATGCTCTACATGGAGAGTCTCTCCTCAACTAATTGGCATAATTTTAAACCCTCCAGAGTGAAAGCCTGGTTTTAACAGAGTGGTGTAATTCTTCCCAATGGAACTTTTCAGCTTCAGTCTCTCTAATACAGCACCTAAAGACCATTCATCTGTTGTTTGAAACCCCGTGGCCCCACTAAGAAATCTCCAGCTTTGTTCAGAAAGTTGAGAGTGTAAAAATCGATGCACGTAGAACCTTGGAAATTTAAACAATAGATATTTTATGTTCTCAGTTTTCTCATCTGGAGTGGGAAGTAGGGCTATTCTCCTGCTTCACAGGATAATGCTGATAACTTTGTCTCCAGTCCCAGTGCACAAATGAATCAATAACTTGCAAGCATGCTCCAGCAAGTTTTAAAATCAAATTCTTCTTTATGTCTGGCTTCTTAACAGTGGTAATGCATCACATGTCCCTTTGTTAGGAGCAGACAGGGAAAATTCAAGTGAAATTTTTGTCCCAGGATAGCCCGGACAAGGCACTAACTGCAATATTGTATTCTTAGGGTAAAGCACAACGATTTCAGTGCTCACAGATTTCTCTACATGCAAGCACGCAACTGACAACTTTGCAAAATTAACTCATGTCAATTTTCCACCAAATACACTGATTAGTCAACACAATGGCAACAACATTTACATCCTTGGCATTCTAAATCTGGCAGATGAAGGTCAGCAAGACTGACACACTTTGCAATTACAACTGAGAAGCTCTAATACATTAAATGTAACTTTACCCAAAACTTGGCTAGCAAACTCCAAAACAAACCATGTGCTAGATGTGAAGATACCTCATTTTAGTATGTTTTTGGTGTATACAAGCTTTAAGTTTAATTTCACAGGGGCCAGAAACAATTTAACACATTTACTGGCTGCTTACAAGCAGGGAAATTTGAAGTATAGTTCACAAGTGAAAACACCACTAGATAATCTGGCAAACTATGTTGCATAATCTGTTACTAAACAAAGAAGAGTTTTGCCAAGATAATTAAAATTATTACTAATGGAAAGCATCCCCATTGCCTGTTCTTATACTGTCAAATCAGCAAAATAAACAGTCTACTTAGAGGAACGTATGAAACACTCAAGTCCCTTTGCAAGTGGGAAAGTAGTCAGTGGGGGGACATAGCACCAAATGAAAAGAGTATTTCTCTCGCCTCGGTTGGTGGGCAGCGGGTGTACCAGCTCTTCCAGCACATGGCAGCTCCCCGCAGAGCGGGCAATTCAGTGCAAGCCTGCTCTTCCTCCTCAGTTGCAGTAATCAGTATACAAACCAGTCATTAACTATTCCATAATACATATCATAGCCTACAAATGAAAGCAATGTGTGCGCGGGCTCACAGGAAACAAAGCAGATGGTGGTACCTTCTCAGGAGCAGGCAACTCTTTAGAAGAGCTAATGCAGCAACAGCATATTGTGAATTCAGCTGGAAAATGGGCAATTACTCCTGCTTTTGCATACTGGAGGTCGTCTGCAGAACTAACCTTCCCAATCTTAGCACTGCCAAAATAATTACTTTTCACTAGCCTCTTAGCATTTTAACAGCTCTGTTGCTGACAGTGTCTTAGATAAATGGCCCGACTGACAAAGAAACAACCAGATGTTAATTGGAGTTACAAAGCTGTGTTCAAGGACAGTTGCTCACCTTCTCTCTCTCTCATCAATTTCATTTTGAATTTTGAATCAGAAAAACAAAAATGGAGGAAAAGAAGTGCTAGATCCAGCTTTTTCTCATAAACACCCATAGTCAAATACATCTGTACTTCATCAACAGCCTCAACATTTTCAACCAGAGGCCCTACTCTCAGGCTAGTTATCTCAAAAGGTACCCGTTTCATTCAGTGGACTTTGTAGGAAACCTCAAACGTATGAATCCATCTGTATGGAATACAGGGTTATGCCAGTGAGCCATTTTTTGGCCTTAATAGCAGAAGAAACTCAGAATGAATCATTTTACGATATTGCCTGAGAGCAGGCTGGTAACCTCTAACATCACTGAAACTGCGGCTCCAGAAGTATTTTTTTCCCTAAGGTATAATTTCATAAGAAATTAAGTTTAAACAATTTGATTCATTTTAGCAGACCAAAACTCCAGATCAGTCAATGGTGAAATAATCTATCTAATAAACTGAGACTCTAAAGACAAAGTAGTTCAACTTTCTGCGTGAAAATTTAATGTATATATTCTTATATTTTTCCTCCAGTCAAGATGGAGAAAGAAACAGATTTGCCTAACTCCCACAAAATAGCAATTCTGATATCTGACTGACTTTTGAAAGACAATCCTAATCCAGTTTTCTCACAGGTCATCTGCCACAGGTACATGCATAGCAAATTGCTGTAAAGAAATGGATGGCAGATTTTCAGGAGTTCTTCCCTTGAAACATTTCCCTAAACCAACACAGTTAATGACAAATCTGCAGCCATCTCTTCTGAACAGACTGTGCTGCCTATTTGTTTTTAAATTCTCCAGTGTCCTCTTCCTTCAGAGGGATGTTTTGCTACTGTTAAGAAACAACCACTTCCTAATGATGGAGATGGTGGAACACACAGTATGTTTATTTGATTTGCAGGTGCCAAAAAGCCCGAAGGGACAGCAAGTGCCCCAAGGCATTGAGCAGACTCAAACCCGTCCTTAGTAACTGGGGATATGGTCTGCAGTGATGGAGTGCTACTCACAGAGCACTGAAACACTAAAACATTTAGGTTTGACAACCTCGTGATGGGAAAAGAACCCCTGTGGATCAGAAGATCAGAGGCACGGCCATTGGGAATCTCCAGATGGGGCACTAAGAAAAGAAACACAGTAAAGATAGCAGAGGGAAAGACACAAAACTGTCACTGGCTGAAATGTTTTGCCTGAAAGCTATTTATATAAAAATGTCTTTTTATCCTTTTGGTGTTGTTTTGGTTTTTTCCCCCCTCTCATCTATATAGTTTTTATTGAATTTTCTGGATTTAATTCTTCATTAGAATCAAATAAACAGAACAAACTGTGTCTTGTTAAATGTTCATTTTCAAAACATGCAAAATGTTTTGTAAATGTTTCCTAAGAAGCCAAATAATGATTGTTTCACATTTCTTTTTGATTCTGATCAATCAAACAAACTTTGTAAATACTCCAACAAAATAAATTTGCAAGCATTGGTGTGTTTGGAGGGTGGGAGGATGCACAGCTTGTGACTAGCAGAAGAGATTGCTCTGCTTACAAAGGAATGATCCCGCTCTGGAAGCCGGCGGAAGGCCGGGATGCTGCCGTTGGCAGTGCAGGGGACACAAAGCTGACAGCTGTGGCTGTGTGGGAGCTGAGATGCACACGGCACGACAAGACTCTTGGGCTGGGAGTGGGAAGAAACCACGGAGAGGAGGCAGCTCATGGGTGAATGTGGGGGAAGAAATGGAAAGACAAGGAGGAGGCTCTTCCAAGGTAACTGCAGAGAGCCTCTGTCCTGCTTCGGAACCGCTGAGGAGGTGAAAGCTTTCCTGGCTCCAAGTGCGTACACATATGCCCCCAAACACTAGCCTGGACACTTCTGAATGTAATAATAATAGCAGCAATAAAATAACCTGCACAAGACATGCAAAAAAATTGTATCTACAAAAATCATGCTATTTTACATGAACGAAGGGTTCAGCGCAAATGAAAAAGTGATAAAATAAAGACCCTGGAGAAGGTGGGAGCTGGAAATGACAATCGTAAGGACTCCTCAGCCCTCTCAATTGCACTGAGCCTCAATAAGCTACAGCCCAGTTGTGCTGTGCCCTGGAAATAACACGGCTTTGAGATTGGCTGCCTCAGATAAAACAATAGCTTTTGTGACTCACGACAGAAGCCTTAATGCTAACATTTCCTGCAGAACTATTGAGTGTGTCTTTACGAACAAAGTGCTTATTACCAGGGACTTGTCGTCCCAAGATCAACCGTAACCTTGACATCTGCTTATTTTCTTTTAGAAAACTACCTTGCTTAGTTATTATATATTGAAAGCATTATGGTTGCCAGCAGTTAGAAGGGGTGCAAACTACCAAGCAAATGCCGCAAAGTGGTAATATTGAAGCTGCAGGATGCAACACTGTTGAAACAAAAAATAAATACCAAATACAGAGATGTTTAAGAAGCAGAAATTCTTGATGTCTGAAAGAAAAATATAAGGCAAGCCTTGCACAACTTCATTTTACAGAAAATTTCCACTAAATACATCCCTTCACTTTTCAGATTGTTTTGGTTGTCACTTAACAAAGGCTGGAAAGGGAAAGGATGTCTCTGCCTGCTGCCAGGAAGAAGTGAGCAGCATAGTCTGGCCAGGCAAGGGTGAATTGAACCTTTCCCACTAGCAACCTCTGACAGCTGGTGATAACCAGAAGCAAAGTTTTGCTGTGCACAGCCTCAATGAAATGCTCTGCAGAGCTGCAGGCTGCTAAAGGTATTTCTAAAGCTTGTGCTAACGATACCCATGTGGATTTTTCCAAAACTCTCTTCATGCCATATGTGCCGCTGAACTGATCCACAGGCATCGGGGTGTCTCTCTTCCCTGCAGCTAACGACTTGCTGTTGGAAGGTCATTAAAAGCATTCAGGGCAGAGGAAGCAGCCTACCTGCCACCAGCCACTGCGGATCTGTCAGCACAGCACAAGAGTTTCCTTTCTTGCTCCTTAATTGCACAGCACAAACTCCTACCAGGGAAGCAGCGGAGGAAATCAGATGAGGGCACACAAGCCATCAGGTCAGGCGTGCTCACAGTTTGGTTTGCTGAGCTGTGTCTGCTGGCTCTCTCCTGGGTCTGCACATCTCAGCAGTGCATTTGGGTTTCTTCTCACGTACTTATGGGATGCCCACCATAGAAGGGTTTCAGCACCTCTCAAGGAGTAGTTTTATAAATATGTACATCTCAACACCTCCCTCTTCTCTCCCTCCCCCAGTCCCTCACACCTGCGGAGTCAATATACAGTTCTCTGGGCTTTTTCTTCACGCAGTGAGGTGCTGGAATAGGTGCAGAGGTGGTGAAAGAAATGGTGGCTCCTTCATAATGCCATGAGGTTTACAGGGATCAAGGAAAAAGTTATATACTTAGTGACTTATGGCTGAATTCTTCAAGGAG
Organism: Aegotheles bennettii; assembly: GCA_013398125.1. Lineage (NCBI taxonomy): Eukaryota > Metazoa > Chordata > Aves > Caprimulgiformes > Aegothelidae > Aegotheles > Aegotheles bennettii. The sequence goes on along the minus strand of VZRW01006418.1, from coordinate 175,589 downwards.
AGGAGCGGACTGGCTCTTTGTGTCCCAAATGACACCTAAGTCCCAGCTGTGAGCAACCTGGAAACCTGCTGCCAAATCAGTGGCTGTGGGAACAGAAAATGCTGCACTTGCTTCCCTTTAGATTTAATAGGACCATATATGCCAACCTGTGGAACCTTGAAGGTCACCAATTAGAGATACTGATACTTAGATGATAAAGTAAACCTCCATTAAATGAAAGTGAACTGAGGGTCTTATATGTCTTGCAGGATATACCTTACCAACTACAGGTTGAATCCATGGCATTCTAGGACATCCATGACATTTTAGGACTCATTCCAGAAGCATATGACACAAAACATCACGCGCAGTTCTTCAGATTTAAATTAATTCAGACAATTTTAAATATATGTGTAAATAAAGCAATACTGGGAACATCCTTGACAATTTTAATTACACTGGAGTCTGACACGAAAATGTATGAAGGCATAAAAATGTCAAGATCAGTATGAAAAAATAGGCTCTCTATACGCACTGTTCCCATACACGGTGTGCTCTGAAAGAATGCTGCTATATTGCAAAGATGCTAAAGGCTCTAGCTCTGAGGTAGGAGAGACAGCACAGTGGAAAGAGCAGCGATTACAGAAGGCAAAGAGAATAAAACCACACAGTGAAAGTTCCCCGACTGTGTCTATGCCATCTCAATTGGCATATTTTCCTGACAACAAAACCTGAAAGGCAACTCAGCTTCCCTTTCTTTCCACTCTGCTACAAACACCCAGTTCTCATGCTCTTGGTTTCAGATGCTGTTTCTCTCCTGCAGCAATACCCTTCCAGCCCAAATTTAGCCTGGGAGCTTCATCAGCTGAGTTTTCTCGCAGTTACTCTCACAGTCAGACTCAATGTCTTTTGCCTCTTCTCCAACACCCTTTTCAAAATCCTATCAGATCAATTGGCAAAATCAATTACAAGCTCTTGCCTGGCTGCCAAACAGCCCTGTGCAAGCCTTTCTCTTCCCTCTTCCTTGCTTTACCTAAAATGCTCTCGGCAAAACCTCAGTTGTCTCTGTGTCACTGCAACCTGATAATAAACAGTTTTGCTCCAATATCGCAAGCTACTGCCCTGGCTCACAATTGCAGTCTTGTCTATTCCTATAACCTATTTTATTTTATTTTCATTTTGTTCCCCTCTCCCTACTCTGTGCCTGCACCTCTTATTTCCTGCTTTCTCTGTACCACTTCAAGAGCAGAAAAGATCTGTTGTTCGCACGTTGAGGAACACTGCCTCTGTGAAAAATGTTATTTATAAGGACTGGAAGGCTTTTTCCTGATTAGCATTTTTGGGGAGTTTTTGGTGTTTCTGTTTTTCCTTCCAAACAGATCTTTGAAAATTAGCTTTAAAAGACTACAAAAAGTGAAACAGTTAGAAAGAAATTACTTTAAAAAAACCCCAAACTCTGGAAATATTTTTCAAATGTATATGTGGGGCAAGTTCTGTTAACCCTCCAAGCACCTAAATAACCAATGAGCAGTGAATACATTTTCTAGCTTCTCTGTTGGCATGGGATAATGCATCCTGCCTTGGTTTCTGGCACACAACCTAGTTTGCCACCAGGTTATGTGCTCACATGGAGAATGTACCCTTCCAGAATTAAGTACTCAGAATCACACCTTTCAGGATGCATCACATTACCTATGTACCATGTGTGAACACCTGGAGTGTCACAGATATCCAGCTCCAAAAGCATCTCCCAATTTAGCATTGGCAATGCTAAAACCAGACAGCTTGGTCCTCAAGCTTCTGTCTCCGTTTAGGAGAGCTGTTTTGAGTCTGCTTCAATTATTTCAACAGCGAAAATGTCTCCCTCTTTTGGACAGGTTCTGGTCTTCTCTTTCAAGGTAGATATACAGAAAGTTGATGTTACTGAAGAAAAAGATATCATTATTACAAGGTATTGTGTGATGTTGCTGTTAACTGGTAACATAGAGCTATGCGTTGGATGGTAATTGAGGGAAATGCTTTGGCAGGGACCGGGGGGGGGGGGTAGTTTTGTGACCTGGAAGAGCTACTGTTCTCAGAGAAGAATTTGTTATAGAGCAAAGTCAGAGCAACACTCAGGGTCTCTGTTTCCTTCTGAATTATCAGGATAGTTGTATGTGGTCAGCAGGTCAGAAAACTGGCCCGTGCATTAGCAGCAGAGGCAGCAAAAGGCTGACTTTCCTCTGATATCTGACCTGACATAATGTATAAAAACCCTGTTTATTTTCCTCTGTCAACACAGACCCTAGCAAGACACTTGTGCTCTATTAATGCAACCACAACAATAGAAATTCAAGTAAAAACACAAGTTTTACTAACAGATAATGAACTCAGCTTATTCTATTCAACTGTCTAGCAATGGGAAAACAGGCAGCAGCTAGATTTGCATACCCACAAAGCACTAATAAGAACTTGGCATTTAGTCTCAGAAACACAGGGAAAGACCCATCTCTTACAAACAGCAGCACGCAAAAGGGCTTTCACCACCCAGGGGGATGATAAGGTTTCCAGCCTACAGATCTGCCTTAGCATTGTTCCACCCTCGCCAGCAAGACGAAGAGTGGGCAACAATCCACCCTTCCCTTTATTACCTCATAGGAAAGGGATGGCAGCAGAGAGGGAATAATGGTATGGCTGTGTCACAATGTGACACTTTAATTAGGGGGGTGTGAGTCCCTCAAAGCAGCGGTCCCTCCCCAGTGCGAGTTCCTAAAATGTACCTGGTGTCAAATCCTGCCCCATCGAAGGGGGACTTGTTCATTATTTGTAGCTGCTCTTAAGGAGCTTAGAAATCAAATGCACATTTCTCTACTAGTTGTAAATCGTGCTTCACCTGGTAAAAATGGATCTGTTTTCCTACCACTTTTACTTGTAAAAGTACTATTCCACTCAAATGCCTGTTGTGTCTTTATTGTGGGGACTGTGGGAAGTCCACAGCCTTCAGAAATATTGTTGTATCTTAAACTGAACCTTGAGAGGTCTCACGACTTCCAGACAAATGCCTTATCAGGATATTATTGACACTGTTAAAACCGAAAGAAAACAAAATGCCTTGTTAGGTTTCTGGGAAAAAAAATAAATATGCCGTGGAGCTGTAACATGGCATTTCATTAGTATTACTTGTACTGTATATATTAAAAGCTCATTAAAGAATCACCAAGCAAACTAATTTAATTTTTTATTAAATTTTTTTCTCTAAAGAGCATAATTTAATATGAAAATAATTCTTTGATTTTCTGGATTTATTTACTTGTTTATTTATAATTTTTGTAAATAATGTATTAAGAGCTGGAATTAAAACATTCTACATTCTTCCTTTGAAAGGAGAAGAACAGCCTACCAAATTAATTATGTGCTAATCATAAGAACTAACTTTATGACTTTTTATACACCTACTAATTATGTCATGTTCTTTATCCCTGACTAACTATGCTTTGCTCTCCAAAAAGTGCTTTAAAACCAAGATCTTAATAGTCCATCAGATGGAATAAACAACTTCAGAGGAGAATTCTGCCTCATGCTCAAAATTCTGACCACACTGGAATAAGAAAATAAGTGAGAAATCAAGAGTTTTAAGATTTAACTCAGTGAAATTCTTCTACTTGCTTCATACCAATTGACTGTAACAGACTTCAAGTGACAGGTCCTTGTTGATAAAGCTCTGAAGAGCATGGTCAGCCATGGACTAAAGCAGGACTTACTCTAACAGAAGCTGACCATGCTAAAACTGAAATAATTTCCAGCCCCTCCTCCATCTGCAGTATGGATCTGCCTATCAAGCAAATTCCAGAAATTAAAGAGAAAGAGGGAAAAATTTCAGTGCATACAAAATTTCAAGAAATTTAAAAGACCTTTATGCAATTTAAGAAACAATATTTCAAAATCTGGAGATGGACTATCAAAACAGTAAAATCACAGTTACATTGGTATCAATTTAGGTAACTTCTTTTCTATGTTTTCTATGACTCACTGACAGGAAAAAATCCAACTATTTTATTTAGATACAAAAGGAAAGTTCTGTTTGAAACAAAAAAGCACAAGACTGTATTTTCCTTCTCCAGAAATGGCAAAATTAAAGAGCTATTCTCTAGAAGATTTGTTTTCTTTCTTCCTGGTGTTTGTGTGACTCAGCGAGCACTAAAGGCAGCCTCGAAAATATCTGAAAATGGGGACCAAAAAGCAGCACATGTCAAATACTGACTTAAAATTGAGCAGTTTCCAAAGTGGGGTGCTACTCCTTTGAAAAATATTTAGGGATCCACAAAGAAAGGATGCTGGAAATCACTGTCAAACTGAAAAGCCTCCCGTTCACATGCTGTCAAATTCACATTTTGGTTATCCAAGTAGTTATGTTTCAGAAAGTCCCTTTGCCTACTGGAGAGAGGCTTCCTAAGGCATTTAACTAGGAATGAGCAGCATGTTCTATTTATTTCTTGAAAACGATCTATAGTTTTTGTTCCATGCTCTGAAAAACAATCAACAATTTTATGCCACGGGGCCAGGATTGAGCAAAAGCGCAATCCTGCAGAAAGCAATATTGATGGTGTGCACACACAGGAATAGCAGATGATGATACAGTTTAGATAGGAAGAAAAAAACACGGTGGAATTGAAACTGCAGGTAGAATTTTAAGTAGGCTGAAGGCAACATCTCAAACCATTTTTATGCCGTTTCTATTAACACATCCCTTCAAAATATTCTTTAAGACACTTCAGTTTCAGGTCTATACAGTAACATTTAAAACTAACTCAATGTGTGTATGAAACTGCTATGAAGTATATTACTTCTTTTATTGCCCTTTTTACTGCCATCCTTCTAGAAAGCTTGCAAAATAAACCAACCTGAAACCATTGCACAAGAAAGAAGTATTTATGATGGATGATTTTAAAATCTTATGATATGAGCTTGTAAGAACAATTCTGTTAATTTCTTGGGAGAAAAGATCAACATGGCTTGGAAAGAAGTGAACTTATATTTGGATGCACTGTAAAAATAATACCTCCAGCAACACTGCCCACAGCCCCACACTGGCATGAGGCTGATATTTAAAGCTGGATCATGTATGATGATTTATATTTCATATTTTTATAGTTCAGCATTTAGCCTATGACTAAGGGGACGCAAACCCATGACTTTACCTAGAGCACCTTTATATTTGCTGGGGGATGGGGTCTCAGGGAACAAGGGAATCTTTTTTTTCACATTGTGTGAAAATTTAATATAATTATAACCATCATAGGTATGAGGGAAGCCAGGTCTGCAGGGACAGTAAAATCTTTTATTAGGATAATGGAGGTGGTTGGAAAAGATATAAATTTCTGATACAGCACATTTTGCATTGTTTCATCTATGTATCCCTTTAAAAATGTCTCTAGATGATGGCAGATTTCCATCAAGGGAGAAATTGCCTCGTTATCAGTAAAATATTCAAAGTGATGATATACACAGCATTGTCAAATGTGGAAAAATCAAGAAAGGGGGGAGTGCAGGAAAAAGAAAATTACAGATTTCAGCTAACGGATTTTCAGTTCAAACTTCACTGGCAGAGTAAGACATATAAATTTGCACTTTTTCAAAGTAATCACAAATGCCTATAAGAAAAGAAAAGACAAGACCCCGGCTTCTTTGTGAGTGCATCAGGGGGGCAAATCCTGTTGAACCACGCCATAAATTTGCTACAACTGGAAAACCTGCTGTTATACAGACCTGTCTGTAGTTACTGGGGCACTTCTGTGCAAACACAGAGACATGTTCCTACCTGCCAGCTCCTGCTGAAGTTGCTCACCTGGTAGAAGAGCAGCCTGCTCTAGAAGAAACCCCTTCTGGCAACACGAGCCAGGCAAAACCACCTTACTGTTTTCTTCCTTTTCCCAGTGTCAAAACCAATGGAATTCATAAGAAACGTGTTGTGACAATAGCTCCAAGCAATAGCCTTCTCTCCAGAAGACTAAAAAATTAATAAGATCTAAATCCAGCTCAACTTCTTTGGTTATTTGGCTCTAAAATATAGAGCTATCCACATACGTTCATTTTAATAATGCATAAATGCTACTACCTAGTTCCCAGGAGTTATTATTTCTTTCAAATAATCTCCCAAAAATTGTAAGAAACTGAGCTTCATTTCTGTCTGTACTAAAAGTGCAAAGATTCCCTCTTAATTACCTAGATATCTGTCAGAAGTATTTCTGTCCACACAAGATTATTCAAAGCTCTCAAACTATTCAGCCACTAGAACTTAACTCATTAAATGATTACATGTGAAAGTGAACCTTTGAACCATTTCCATCAGTTAGCTTTTAATTATTGTTTAGCAGCCCTGTTCTAACTACAAATATTTTCCTAAATTGTGACAAAGCTGAACTGAGATGTGTAATCTGGAGTACAGTTTCTCCATAAAGCATATTTAAATATTGTTGGCACGTGTGTATTCATAACATTATCTTCTGAGTGATTCTTCAGAAGTATGTTCAGATTGACACTATTTAAGAAAGCTCTATATATCCAAGTTTTGCAGACACTGAAAGTACTAACCTGTTCATATTAAATTCAAAACCACGAAAAGCCAGAAAAACTCAACTCTATGGATTACATGGATCTATCTGGCAAACAAATACAGAAAGAACATGCTGAAGACCTCTTAATTCTGCTGTCAAAATGACATTGTGTCATCTTGTTTTTCACATTTTGTTTTCAAATTTTCAAACAGGGATTAAAAAAGCAGAATGAATTTTCATGTAACTTACTCGACCAGACTGACCACTCACACCAACTATAACTACATAACCTCTGCCACCTGCCCAGAGCTGAAGTTGAAAAAAAAAACCGCAAAATTATCCTGTTTAGATGTATGCAATATTCTCAGTACCAAAAACTGCCTGGAAAATTTGATAGCACGTTTTGTAAGGAATCATAAATTAAAAAGTGTAAGTAATGCTTCTGATATCAGTGGCTCTAGGTTTCAAAACCCAAAATAGCCACCTTCTTCAGCTCCTTCAACAGCCTTTGCACTAATTTTAGGAATAAAAGTAAATGGCTTTGACTGGAAAAAGAAAGCCCAAGGTACTGGCTTATGGAGTTCTATCCATAATAATTAAAAGGTAAGCGAGTTTACAATTCAGATCAAACATTTTGAAGAAGGTAAAGAAAAAAAAAAAGTTGCTTCATCCAGCCTCTGCAGCCATCTAGGCTTACACAAAAACAAAAGATGTTCTACAAGAGACGAGTCTATTATCCCCAATTAAAATCCTCAAATTAGAAACCTTGGTGCAAGAAATTACTTCAAAAACAAATCCAAACCATCAAATTCCATTGCATGTTTGGGGTTTTTTTTAGATCTGCATCCCATATACAGGTCTAAACAATGTGAGGAAAAAGGAAATAGACAGTTTGAGAGATGCCTAAAATGGAAAGTTTATATCTACTCAGAATCCAGACACTGGAAGTTTTGGATCAATGAACATGGTAACAGCTGCTAAATAGGAGAATCCTGCAGTGCTGATTAACAGATTTGGCATCTTACCCCACAAAAACCTCAACAGACCCAGGAAAAACTCATTTTCCCATGTAATTTTCCTGGAGGGGATTGACTAGGTTCTATCTTGGTGCTTACCTTTGCAAGGCATACTTTCCAAGGGCTCGTGGAAGTACCACCTGATGCTATATAAGCACCACCTCACCAAAATCCCTGATGAACCCAAATACCTTCACGACCTTCAAAATTAAACTTCACTGGGCTGAGAAAGTCCAGAAATCTATTTCCTTCACATACAAAATAAGGAGATACTTTAGTTTTTAAGCTTCAGTAATTCAGGATAATTCTTCTCCCCTTTATTGCCAGCAAGCCGTTCTCCTCCTCATTGCAAAATCGCCTAACCAAGCTCATTTAATTCTTTAAGGTTTGCAGTTTTCATCGTGTATCATAATGGCTATGCAAACAGCTTGAAGAAGTCATTTTGAGGAGACACAAGAGTTTTTAAAAGAATAGCTTCTAGATTATTTGAACTATAGTAAATAGACAAGCAGATCAGACAATTTTTAATAAGGTAAAAGGGTAAGGCAGACTGAAGAACATAACACAACGTTGAGCATTAGAGGGAAGTTAAATCATGAAGTTCCTCTTCTGCACATCCAGTGTGAATCTACTACTGTCTTTCAAGACTGCCAGCTGTAAATTTATTCACTTTACAATAGCTCTGTGTTCAAGGACCATTCTGAACAACAGATACATGTTAAGCTCAAAAGATAGCTGAATCAGCAACTGCAAAGCAGAAGCATATGGTGACTGTGATTAAAAAAAATACCCATTACAAATAAAACCACTTGGAATATCTACAGCAAAGCAGTTTAACAGAGATCAGTGGTACCCATACCAATTTGAAATGAGCAAATAAAAAAGACTCCAAATTAGCTATCTGAAATTTTCATGTAAAATACATATGGTTTCCAAACTACCATGGCAGGGTTCATCACTTTGCTTTAAGAAGATACTATATCCTTCCCAATTTTAGGGTTTTTATATTGTGTGCCATTTTGTATGTTAAAAGAAAGTGCCAGTTAACTTTCTGAATTTTTAAACTTATTTATCATTCTTTCTATTGTAATGGATTTATTTCCCCCAATAAAATTTCATTAGGGTTATTAAACAGAGGAAAACTTGTATTTGCCCCTCTGCTGTAGCACTGTATTCTGGCAAAACGTGAAATGCATCTGTTTGCCACTGCTAGCAGTTTGATATTCAAGGGGAGTCAGAACTGCAAATTTAGTATTTAAATCACGTAAGAAAAGCAGAAGAAACCTATGCAATTATATGACTTCTTCCTGATTACTATATTGTCTCATCCTCTTCTACAAATCTATTTTGTTTTCAATCACTGGAAAACAAGCGTCCAAGCGCTGGGTTCAGTCTTTAAGTGTTCTTTGTAAAGAAACTAGTATCAAAAGAAAAGAGAGGCAGGAGGCAAAATGGCAATCAGGATGATGTGTCTTATGGCCTCAACACAGCAAATCTCTTAAGTCCTAGTGAATTCTTGATCCTTTTCTACAAAACACATCTATTATTGTTAGCCTGTGTTAGGAGTGGCACTTTCCTATTAAGATAAAGTCTCTCAGCAGTGGTACTGGCTGTGTATTTCTAATTCTGCCTTGAAGGACTGTCACCTTTCTGTTGGTGGATTTTATTTTTTAATCTCTAAATGCTGACCAAAGATTTTAATCAAAAAATTACAGTTTAAGCAAAATTATGTAGTACAGTTCATCTGTGTAGACATCTGCCAACTCTGGGAAGGAACAAACCATATCTAAGAACTACATCTGACCTCCTGCTCATATATCACGGGGAGGATGAAAACTTGTAGAGCTTCAGCAGGGACACAGCCCTGATTTCACCTCTCATATTTCAGACATTTTAAAGCTGCTTTTATGATTATCTTCACAGATTATACTTTCTTTCAAATGTACATAAAACAGTATAAATAACCCTCAAAGCTAAGACAAAGCAAAACAAATTGAGAACATGTAAACAACTCTTTCCCTAATACAAACATTATAGAGCCAAAACCCCCTAAGGAGGTAACAGCAGCTCACCCTGGGCCTGACTCCCTTCACTGATGCTCAGAATTGCTAGAGAAACGTGTTAGTGTCACTAGTTGCAGAACACCACAGAAATGTCTGAAGTCCATCAGGAGATTTATAGTGAATGGAAGCACCTGTAGAGCAACTGCCTTGCCAAGAACATGTCCTGTTGCAGCTTGATTTGAACAAAATCTATGTAAAACAAGCACCTACAGTCTTTCAAACATGCACTGATTTGATCTAATGAATCTACACATCTGCAAGGAAATTCCCTGGGGAAAAAAGTGCATCCTATTTACTGGCTTAAAAACTTCCAGATATTTTCGTTCACTTCCCACACACAGTCACCATGCTACAGCTGATCATTTTAGACATAATCTAGAACAATCAGATCCCGAGTTCACACTCTGAAACATACTGATAATAATGGTACTATTGCTACTACTAAATAACTTCTTTCAAGCTCAGTGCCTTCCCCATCACTCCTGTACAGGCAGAAACATCTCAGCTCCTGCAGTTCCCCAGGGATGCCAGAGAAATCTTTCCATCAGAAGACAAGATTAGTTTAAAAGTACACTTATAATAAAAAAAGAAAAAAAAGAAAAAAAAGTTCAGTCTCTAGGTAGTTTCTGTTTTGTTTTGGTCACTAATTTATTTCGCACTGAAATGCACAAAAGTACAGTTTCCAACAGAGAAGAAGACACTCAGTTCCAGGAAAGAAATGAGAAACATAAAATCATAGTTACTACAGTAAATCCTTGAAGCAGATAAGGCTGATTTTTCTCTCTCAAAACAGACAAGGGAACATCTCTTACAAAAAGCAACAGAAGAGTTACACAGACAAGACACTTTAAACAGAAAAGTAATTATTTTATAATTCAAAGGGCAATTAAGAGTTTTGAGATACAAGAGCATCCAGTTCCTCAATGATAAGAGCACTATTGCAGCCAATCCAACCACTGCTACTCCCTGTATGAGCAGCACCCCTCTCACTGGTGTACGGCCTGCTTAAGAGTATACCACTTAACCAGCCAAATGTAAAGAAAATGTCACTAATTGATAAATAAAAACTGCAGGCTCGAACCTCCCTGGATGGTATAAAGGATAATATAACCCCTGAATCAAGAGACAGTCCAAACAGGAGCTGGATTTTCTTCTTCACAGTTCAACTGATTTTATTTTCCTAATGCAACTTTTCAGAGTAACAATTTTCCTTGGATTTAGCTGCTGCAATAGCCAGCTCCTACAGAATTACAGATACAGCCAAATCATGAGGGACCATGCCAAATTTTCCCCAACTTGAGGCAAAGCCTATTTTGCAAATTAGAGTAATCCACTCCACGTACTGATGCTCTCTATGGCTTGCAAAAAGCTTCTCATGGGAAATAAGGAGATATTTCTTACGTTACAAAAATGTTTTAGACTTTTTCTATGGAATTTCAGTGAGATTTAGTTTAATTATGAAGTGCTAAAAATAATCCTCATTTTGCTTCTTGGGAAAACGTCAGCATCATAGCTAAACGAGCAACATAAAAAAGACACTTCCTACTTGCCACACCTGTTTTGTGACCCACATAACATCTACCTTTCTTCTTTGGTAACAAAATACATTGATAAAAAAGAAGTTAAAGAATTTGGAATTAATGACTTGGGAAGTCAACATCCATTACAATTCTGGTAGAATTCAGCACAGGAACTCCTTAGGTCTTCTGAAAATCGTAGGCATTACTCTTTAGAGTAGTCATTGCCATGCTCAAAAATTGAAAATCCACACAGAGGTGTCCTCTGTAGGTCAGCTATCAAAATATTGAACAGGGAAGTATTTGCTCTAAAGTTTGGTATAACGGACCAAATCAATCCCAGAGAGAGCAGCTGTTTCCACACCTGCAGCTGCACGTGCTTCTGTCAAACTGAGAACAATTCCTCTAATCAAGACATCCAAGGATATATGGATCTAATTTGTTTCTTTAAATACATTCAGTTATTTGAAGCCTAGCTTTATTTACGCATTCGCTTTCAATTTTTATAAATCATTTAGAAAACACAATAGCTAGTAAAGACAGGGATCATTGTTGGGGATCTGGAGGGATTTACATTATTGCCAGCATTATTGCAATGAAAGATGATAAGAAATTGTGGGGTAAAAGATAGGAACAGAATATTACAAATCTTCAGGTTTCCAAATATAAAGTACAAATATCAGGTGCAACCAAGAACAGTGTAATTATTACCACACAGTCTAAATTTATTCACTATTAGCTCTCCTTGCACCACCTAAAAAGTCAGGCAGATTCCATGGAATTGCAGAAATATAATTACCAAGATCAATTCAATGCACCATGCCATTAACACGGTATTATAAAGAGGCCACAATATTAAAGTATCTAATAGACAGGACTGTATTTTGCAATTCATAGTGCAATTAGGTTTAAGTCTGATTCAATGAATCTGATCCTAAGTGGAATACAAATTCTGGATGTCTTTGTCCTCAGATATAAAGGTCACTCATGTAATTCAGAATTAACTTCACTGGGCAATTAATGGGAGAAAGCTCTCTGCTAGCATGTAAGGGCTTTTCTAGGAAGCAAAGTTGACACTAATAGCAACTATAGTTTCAAAAAAATAACACACAAACCCTGAAACAGTGATACTTAATGGTTTTAGTCAAAATATTCCTTGGCGTTTTCTTTTTTTCCTCTTTTCTTGCTTGATTTTTTTTGGTGACACAGACTTACACTAACAATACAAATCTGCAAAGCTACATCTAAATTTGCTGTGACAGGGCTTGAGTGTGTATTCTAATGTTGTGTATTCTAATGTTTGGAGATATGTGCCTGAAAAATAAAGAGGCATATTCATGAACTTTTCCTAAAAGCTGAACTATCAGCTCTACAAACGTTTAAGTATGGTCTTCAATTCCTGAACAAGTTCTTACAATATTAATTTTAAGTACAATTGTTAAGTATTTCAGCAATGTATTTGACCATTTCCTTTACATCTTTCCAGAGAGTCCTAATTCACAGCAGCAGCACCAAGTGCCACACACGCACTGCATTTACCAGAAGCTGTAGCTACATTCAGCGATGTTTCATCCCCACGGTCAACTGTCCTGTTTGCATCAAGAGGCCCACATGTGCCCTGCTTAACACTTTGTAGAGCCTGAAGAGTTAGTAGTTAATGAAAAGTCAGTCCCTCAAGCACTAATGATATAATATCCACAAATCAGATTAGATAATATTCATATCAGATGACCCTTAGCCATGTACATACTAAATGCATGAACGAAACTGAATTTTCTTCTTTTTTCTTTTGACTCACTAATGTGCCCTGCTAGACAACACCGAACGAGCTGGTCTCCTGGCTCATTCCTGAAATGCCCAAGTGATACTTGCAAATACAGATATACTATTATCAAATGTAGCCACCCCAGATTTTATAGCACAACACAATCAAACTATTGAAAAACAGTGAATGGTTGATGTTACTCAATTTTTGTACTTCGTCTTTTACAGCAAAGCACAAACTCAGTATGTTAAATAAATCAAATCCTGGGAAAGAACTTCTGAGACAATGAAATTAAGCATTTAAATGTTTCCTTTGGATTCATATGAAATTCATTCAGTGATACTAGAATGAGGTAGAATATAAGTTATGACTTCTCTATGTTGTGAACAAAACAATCTCTCTAGTATTTTCTCTTCTCAAAAGGCCACAAAGGGTCCTCTGGTTAAACAGAGACTTTTGCTCTCCTTTGTCACTCATTCTTCTCAAGCATCTGAAGCTAGAATGAAACCCAACCTGAAAAATGAACTTCCATCAGAGCTACATCTCCTGGCTGAGAACCCTTTCATTGGAGATACACAATGTCACTTAAATTCAGTGAGAAAAGTGAGAAAAAGAAGGCTGAAAATGGACACTATAAACAGGGAATTGAATTTTATATGGCCTGAACACTTTTCAGCTTTTCGGGTAGGAATGTTGTTTTCGGAAAACATTATAATGATATTCTTAAGCAGCTTTAGTGACTCAGTGGCAAGTCTCTGTATTGCCTTGTAGGAAGTTTGAATTTGAATTCTTCTTCCCCCTGGGTTGCCACTTTCCAATTCTTGTGTCGAAATAAAGCCCCAGGTTTTGCAGAGGAGGAATTTATTGTGCAGCCCCAGGATGCTGTGCTTGCTGGGGGAGGCTGTGCTGGCCCAGGGCTTGCCTGGAAGGGGTTTGTGCTGAATACCACCCTGGCAGAACAGCCAGTACCTCAAGGGCCTTCAGGAGGGGCTCAGTGCAAGAAAAAAGGCAGAGTTTTGTTTCATATTAAGCTTTTTTCTTTTTTTTCTTTTTTCTTTTTTTTTTAATATGATGTGCTTACCAGTTGCCAACCACAAATGAGGGCATAAAGAGTCTGTCCATCCTACCCTCCCTTAAGCTGATGATATTTTATTGGCCAAGAAATGCTTTCATTGAGCATCCTGCTGGGGCAAGGGTATTCAGCATCTCTGAAGGTGCTAAAGTTCGAGGATTAGTACCTGAAACAGCTTCACTGCCCACACTCCACTTCCTCCTGAGTCTCACTGTCCCTCTCCTGCACCTTAAATCTCTCAGGAACCTCACCAGGGCTGGGCTCAGGATTTTAGTGTTTGCTAGATGTGTCACAAACTGAACATTGTTGTGCTGTTTGCAAAGATGACAGACATTCTACTGGAGCATATACATAGGACCACAGCCTCCACAAAACAAGAGCTAACCACCGACCTTTCTTGAGTCTCAGCTGGATTAGTGCATCCCTTGGGCACTTTAAGATGCGAACCAAAGGCATTGATGTTAAAGGAAAGACAAAAGCAGAGACAAATGAAACACAAGGTGAATAAACAGGGATTGAGAAGGGAGTCATTTTTCTCCTCATGCACAACAGCAAAGCAAGAAGCAGTAAACACAAAACACAAAAGCAAATATTTGTGCTGAACCTCGGGAGAAGCTTTGGAGTTGTCCTAGGCAGAAACAAGGCTTTGCTGTCTACACTACTCCTTTGACTGAAGGCATTCAGACAGGTGTCTTATGCAATCTCTCTCCTAAAATATACCCTTTGGGTTTTAAGAAGTTTATTTGAGAGGTAAGTCTAAATGAATCAAATCACTCAGTTGATACAAGAATCTCTGGCTTTACAAAATGACGAGTATTGCAGTGCTACACATGGCTTTGAGGATACGTAACTGATGGAAATAGTTCAGACAGTACTAGAGATAATAGTAATCAAGACTCACTATTTAACTTTTAACTCATCACCATAGTAGATGTCCCCATATCCAGTAATGCAGCTCATTTTCCCTTTGGGCAGGAGAAAGGGAACAGTGTGAGAGGTAAATAACTAAAGCACTTCAGCTGCACGGCTCAATGTTCAAGCCTTAAATAGCCCAAAAAAAGGCCTACATGGAAGCTTACATACAAGTGTGCAAACAGACCTATTCTTCTGGAGACCATGCACACACTAAAGCAAAGCCCGTATCTAAGTGGATAAAGCCAGATTTGCTCAATAGCTTGTAGGATTGAGCTACTAGAGTATAATCCACTAATATCAGTCCAGAAAGTAAGGCCAATTCAGTCTTCTGCATAGCAAGCACTGTCACTTCTAAACCAACATTTTTAAAAATGTCTCTAATTTGCAGCTTACATTGCAATTTCTAAGCTGCTCCATATATGCCAACAAAAATGTCAGGAAATTTGCTGGAAGCCCTTCCCATTTATCAAAGAGTCCTTTTAAGCTGCACACAAAGACACTGGTCTTCTTCCTCATAATCTCCTCCTAGTCTTCCTCCTAGCTTTAGCAGGGTAGTAAGTTAGGGGCAGATCTACACAAGCAGCCTCCTCTCCAGAGGGCAGCAAAAAGGGATGATGCTGTGGATGCACAAGTTGGGCTGAACAGGCAGGGGCCCATCTCCTGCTTGGCATTAGCCTAGCCTACAGATGATACACCAAAATTTTTATATCTATTTGAAAGCGGGGCAGAATTTCCCTTTTGTTTTGCAGTAAGGAAAAAACCCTCCAGAAATTACAAATTTTATCAGAAATTACATTTTCAGAGTGCTACAAAATTTGTCAGCAGAGGCAGAAGTGGGCACTGTGGGAGGGGAGGAAGGGTGTTAAAGTATTCCTGCATGTATTTTCTGCAAGAGGTTAGGGAAAGAAAAATGCCAGAAAGAGATGAAAACCAACTGAAGGAAGGATTAGCTTCTGTGCAATATCTGTAATTGCATGCCCAGCATAGTCAATGACAAAGGTATGCTCGTCCCCCCACAATGAAAACCTGTGACTGCATGCTAATCTGCTCTCTCCCTGATGAGGCTGAGTATAGTGCTGAAAACTTGACCTCCCACTGATTGCAAAAGACATCTGACCAGTAACTCAGCAGCTGGAACAAAACCAGCTCATTGTTAGGCTTGCAGGTGATAAGGGCCTGTTCTCCTCAAGAACAAAGCAAAATGAACAGGTTTGAAAGATAGAACAGAATAGAAAGTACACTATATATTCTGTAATATGGGAAGCAAAGTAGGTAAACCATTTGGATCAATTAAGACAAGCCAATATGGGAGCAACTTCATTATCCAATTTGGATCCCAAACCACAGTTTTATTTGCTGATATTCTCATGCTCTTAGCTCCTGGGAACACTAAATTAATCTCTCAGGTCCATATTCAATAAAAGCTATATCGTGCTTTGGCAAGACTGAGGTTTCATTTTTAGTTAGTTTATTTGATGAGGGTTTTGGTAGAGCAGAAGCAAAGCAAAGTATGAAAATTAATACCTTAATATTCTTTCCCTATGGCCCATGACCCCATTTCTGCCCAGCCTGAGGCCATTAATTCCTTCCCCGAGGATGCTGGTCTCCAAACCTTGGGGCTGACCTTGGTCCATCCCCATGAAGGTACCAGATGATCCTGGGCAGGGGCTTCCCCCTGGCTGCCCCAGCCAGCCCCTGGCCCTTGCTGCACCCCGACCCTTGCAGATTGTCATTTCTGAAACACGCAGAGCGAGGAGGATCACAGCCAAACTTGTTTGGCTTCCCCTCCACCCTCTGTATCGCATCTGAAACAGAATTTTCACTAATTCAAAAAGAGAAAAACATGGAACACAACTCCATATTTATGGTGGAACAGTAACAGCAAAGAAACACAAAGTACAAGGAGACATCCCCAAAGCATAGAGCCTAATTTCTGTGCCGCAAAGCTGTTCTCTTCACACGAATTAAAGATTTGCCTCTGTGCAAGAGAAACCAGTTTCTTTGCCCTGGTTCCTACTTGCCCACTCCCCCTCCAGTGTATCTCCATTCCTACTCACTGTGTCTCACCTGGCTCCCTGCATGTAGCAGAGCAACTACTCCAGTGTCAGGATCAGGCAACCCAGTAAAGCTGAGGGCTGGGACCTCACAGCACCCAGCAACCATCCTGCAAAAATCAGTAGGTGGGTGCACCAAACCTGCACAACCCCTGTTGGAGAAGTGGGAAGAGATCTCCATTGCAGGGAGGTCAGGAGCTAGACGAGGATTTTCTTATAAAATTTTGTTCCTCTTAAAATTTTTTTTCTTTTTCTCTTCTCCTATTCCAAAGAGAAGAGAGATTTTTGCAGGTGGAGGTTAAAATTAAAAAAACAGGTTCATCACAAAAAGCTTGCAGTTTTATATATTATAAACCAATTATTCACATAGGTGAAAACATGAGATGACAATGACCAGGTTTTTTTAAATAAAAAAGAGATACAAAAAAGGCAGAGCAGTGGGCCTGTTTATTCCTTCTTTTTTTTTCCTTTTTTTTTTTAAATCAGAAGCAGTTTCATGTGTAACAGCTGAGATTACAACAAAGCTTTAGTGATGACTTCAGTATCACCACTGAGCCATGAGAATCATGCCCCAGAAAATAGGATTTTAGTTATTAAATGGAGTATTAACTTTCACAGATTACAACCAGGCAGCTGAGAAGCTGGACAAAACAGTCATTTAGACAAAATCCTAGGGATTTTTAATGGTCAACAGAAAAATACTGGCCATAAGCGACAACAAAATAACCATCAACTAATATGTGCCAAAATCAGGCAGGACAGTTTAAAACTGGAGGCCATCGACAAGAAGAAATGAGTGAAGCTGGCCAACCAGCTAGACAGAGCTTTATTTACAGAAAATACAAAATCAAGTTATAATAAAGGCAAGTCCTGTGTGCCACCACTGTTGAATCTGCAAGAGCCTTTCTGTATAAATATTCCCCCTTATCTCAGGAGCCCAAATTGGCACTGCATTATTCCCACCTTTACTCCTCACTCCGCGGGGATCGCTCCAGAGAGCTGAGTGTGACTGCAGGGCAGAGGGGACATTGTGGAGAAGGGGCAGTGGAGGAGATAAGACAAGAGGCGGCACAGGAGTGTGAACAGGCATATTCTCAAATTCCCCTGGAATCTCAACACCTCCCACCAGGGCTCTGATGAAATCTTCTGAACACCAACAAAGCTAGAGCAGTGCCGGTGGGGAGGCACATCTTCAAGAGGGAGATGCAGAAGCAGTGCAGATGCACCACTGCACATGATGCAGAGGGAACAAAACCCAGCAGCTCCCGTGAAATGTTCATGCACCTTTGCTGTCAGTGCCATGTAACGTACACAGAGAAAAGCCAGGCCTGTTGATAGCAATTACTTGCTGTGCCATATCTAATTTGGAGCATCTTTGCCTTGGCTCACAGTTCAAGCCCTGTGTATATCTGCAGAGCACTTTGAGTATTTGCGGTTCTTTGTAATTAGTTAATAGCAGTAAGACAGATCTTTTTGAGGAGCAGGCTGCTGTGACTGAGCAGTTTTTAAACACAGAAATACATGCAAAGAATTTGCTCGCAGCTGTTCAACCCTGTATTCAAACATAGCAAGTTTGGGAAATGCTGTTTAAACAGTGGAAGTGAATCACTTTTAACCAGTAGCTGATGAATCGATATAACATCAACTTTGTATTAATAATATTAAAAAATAATGATAGCCAGACTGATGGGCCATGAATAGGTGATTACTGAGGATTGCAAGAATATGTTTCAGTGATGAACAGTACATTAATAGAGGAAAAGACATAGTAAGCACAAAGAAGGATAAAATTGCTTATGAAGATAAATGATAGCTTCCTTTCCAACAGAAAACATGATGTTGCAAGAAATACAGGATGCTTAGGATAAATACTACAAATATATATGCTAATTGGCCTCTGTTCTCAGATACCCAGATCTGACTTTGCTGTATCTCTTGCCTCAGTGAGAAGCTCACAAGGTCAGCCCCTATTTAAATAACGCTCTATCTATGGGGCTAGGAGGCACAGGAAAATTTTCTTCTGTCACCTTCTAGACTTCATTGTCCCTCTCTTAACCAGCAACATCCCAATCAGGTGGTGCAGAGAGAAAAGGAATAACGCAACCACCTCTGCAGCCTTCTGTCAGCATGGTGTTCCTCCCTGCCATGTGCAGCTGCTGTAAAACCACCACATGAGCCTGGCAAGAAATCTCCATATTAGCTGAGAACCCATCTTCCCTCCTCCCCTTCAGACAGTCTGTCCAAAGTGCCTGATCTTCCAGCGTGACAAACACCACGAGAAAAGTACCAGGAAATGGGAAAACAATGTCTTTATGTCTGCGTTCACTTGCCTGACCCCTCACTAAGACCTAGGTACTTGGCTTTAGACACTTGACAACTGAAAAGTGACTTCAGATAAAACAACCAGCTTGGGGGAAAAAATACCCAAGGATTTTGTTACCAATTTTAGAAGAGTGAGCTGACTGTAAAGGCATCCTCTCAGAACAAAATAATTGTTAGGGAGAAAGCACAAGGCTAAATGTGAGACTCCAGCAATGCTGATTACAAACAAGGTAGCAAGGACAGGCTTTTAAGACTTCAACTATGAAATTAAGAAGAGTAGTTTAACCAAATTGAAAAGAAAACCAATGAGGCAAATGAGTGGAATACTGGGAATAAGGGTTTGGTGACACAATCTGGATAAGGGAGCTGTGGCTGCAGAAGGGGTGGGAGCTCGATCGAGCAGTGGTCCAGGCATGGCATGGCTGATTTGGCACTTAAAATCAGGAGCCGAATACTGCCAAGTAAGCACTGAACTTCTACAAGTCTTTCTTTTAGCTATACTGTGTCCTTAGCCCATGTAATTATTAAACATGAAATCAGAAAGACTGGAGTGTGTGAAACATTTACGCATGCACACATACACATGCATGCAATTTGTCTTATGGTTAGAAAACATCTCAGATCTTCTAAACCAAATCTTCACGAAGCATTTCAAAATTCACAAAATGTAGACTAACTTCATCACATGAAATGCCTCAGGACAGAAAATAACACAGGAAAAACAGCTTGAGGTAAATATTTTCAAATTATGAAACTTGCCAGAAGTAAGGATATGTCTTAATCTCCAGTAGTAGAAATACACTGAGTGAAACACTTTGATATTAAAACCACCAATGTTTTTAGGACAGAACAAGTTCCCCAGTAGTGTATTAACACAAAATTATGTGCTAAGAAACTGGAAGTGATTAAAAATATACAAAATAAAGCCAAAGCACAGGAAAGCTTTTTTGACGGTAAAATCAAATTAGGAGTAATTTTTATTGCACTTGGAGGGAAAACTGCATTAACATCCATTAAAATCTATAGTAAACTGATTACCAAAGATTGCTATAGTTTAAATATGCATTTTGCCAACTTCTGAAACATATACATCAAAAAATTAATCCAAAACACCCTCATAGAGCCTGGGCACGATGCCTTGGCAATGGATGGACAGAGAGTTTCACACCTGCAGCCCACTGGCGCGGCCACTGCTCGGCAGCAGCCAGGGTGAAGGAGTAAGTTCCCCGTCCACACAGACCCAGACTGCCTCAAGCGACCTGGCTGTGATGCAGCACAGAGGAGCTCCATGTGTTTTCATCATGTCCTTCATCGCAATAACCAAGCATTTGCACAGTTTCCTTTCAAAAAAGGGAAGTATGTGTCTGGCAGAGACACACATAGGCAGCCAGGAACACAAGCCCCTTGCACACTGCAGCATTTTGGGCTACAGAAAGCAAGCAGGTTGCGACCCCAGATGGTCCTGGAAGCACTACCAGGCATGCACGCTCCAAGTCAGCCCAGCTTCACCCAACCACCCCTCACATTACCGAGGCAGCAAATACATACTTTAGTATGTGACAGAGATAAGAAACTGTAGAGATCTGCAAATACAGTACAAACCCTGTTAATAAGGAGAGAAATGGCTTCAATAAAAGAGGTATCTCAGGGTACACAGAAGATCCGCTACGGTGAGCCATTCACTCTACATATTCTTCACAGCATAAGTCTTGCACTGACCCATATTCTTTATCAAAATAATATCCTCCAGTTAAAGCTATCAGAGCTTCACCCACAAAAAGTCCACTGAGCTACAAGATGAATCCTTTAGTGTGGAAGTTTTCATCTGACCTCACTGTTACTTGTATGCAGAACTAACACGGAACAATTTCCTAAGACACACTTAAAGGCAATAATGTATTTTTCCATACAGTTGCAGATGGACTTCACATAAAATGCCACCTTGTATACTTCAGCCAGTTGCATCACACTGTTTCAACGCAGGTTATGGATCAATGCAGCAAAACAATATGAGACAGAAAATTTCAATGTCACCATTAATATTTAATGAATTTGCAGTGCCTTGTTCTTCAGCAGCCACTTAAAACACAAGGAACAGGTACAGTCTTAAACTGCTGAAAGAATAATTACTACTCTGACTGGGTCCTGAACATAATGCCACTCTACTGTATTTTTCTGACAAATATATATAGACACTTTCACAGATTCAGTGACATTTTCTTTTCTTTTATTAAATATTCTGTGTGGGCAAGAAAAGCAAAAAGGTTGCAGTATAATTTCTGATACCATTTAATATCAATACTACAATACAGATGAAGGCATTTTAAAAGAAAGTTACAATGTTTCTTCCAATAAGTTCTCCTTTTGTGTTATTCACAAGTCATATTTTTTATATTAATAGGGTAAATGAAAGGTTTTCTTTTCTGAAAGAAAACGGGAACTCAAAGCACTGTCAACTAAAAGATTAAGAAACAATGATAATGGATTATAAAATATTCAATAATCAAAGACTGAAATTAAAAGACTCCCCAATACAACAAGAAACCTGATACAGGATATATTGAAAAGATGATATAAGTAAAGATCTGAACACACGTATGTGCTTTACCATATGCCTAAGAATACAATAGACAAGCTACCAGTTTATAAATGTAATGAAAAAATCAGTATATTATGGCATTCATGCACACAGTAGCCATGACTTGGGTACTGCAAAAGTCCCAGCCAATTTGTAAAGATGCAACAAGGGAAAAAGAAAAGGAACAGAGACTATGGTCAAAAGTAGATTTTTATGTCTAGTGAGGCAGTTGCAGGCTAGAATTCTCCAACTTGGAAGTGAAATGGTTGTTAGGAAAGTGGCCAATAAATTCATGAAACAGTACAGAGAAGATGAGTAGGTGACAATTATTCTCACAACAGAAGATACAGAGGAAACAACTTATTCTTGTTTAGATCAGCATACTTTTTTGTTTTAAGTCATGCTGGTGCAATGAGCCAGGTTTAATCAAATTAACATGTATCAAGCAGAGGTTTGCAGCTGCATTCTGCATTAACACAATGAACAACTCAGTGTACACAGACTCTGTATTCTAGATCTTTGCCCGACACTTCCTCACCGGCTGAGAGATGGACCATCAGCAGAAAATTGTTGGCTGAGTCCTTAAACCATGACAGCAGTCAGCTACACTTCCATGCTTAGTGTAGTAGGGAATATATAGCAAATACAGGATTTAAATGGGCATGTTCTCTCAGTACAGGCATATTTAGATACAATGCCAAGACAAAGTGCAGCTACCCAGCTGCACAATCTCACCTGCAGGCTAGTTCTGTCTGCACAACATTTTACAGCATGCAAAACTGTAATTTTAGATTCAGTAGAGACTCTCAATTTTACATTAGATAACACAGATTTACACTGACTTAGCATAGAGCCCTAAGAGCAACTCTGGTATTAATACTGGATGTTCCCATCTGAACTCGATTCAAAGTTTGTGGGTTCCACACACAGATGAAACTGCCAGGTAGTTATTTACTACTATTTGTAATTGGTGCTGGCCTGGGGACAGGTGTTAATGTAAGAAGCAAAGTGTTGAGAAACATAGATGCCAACCAAGGAATTAGAAGAACAACATTAACTATTTTTTTTTTATTCTAGTATTTTAAGCATTGCTAATCTTTAGAGAATCCATTTTCAATCATGTCTCACCAACTTGACCTAGACAACTTTTAAGCTAAGAATGTGATCATTTATGTTAGCCATCAGATAAAAAAACACTGAGGAAAATTGTCTGGGTCACATGCATTGAGCAACTGATTTGCATACACACCCAGACATTGGCTTACAGGTATTCTCAACAGATTTCTCTGACTTTGTGAGGTTTTGCACATACTGAATCTACAAATTAATAGCCTAGTTAGCCAATTTATGAATGCATATACTTGAAAGGAAAGAACAGACATACTGGTAGATGTATTGGTGTACTAATGCCTAAAGGTTGATCTGTTCAGCATCAATTAGAGAAAACCATATGTATTCTCTGGAAGATAAAAACATTTCCATTTAGGTACTTGGAATTTATCCTGTTCTCAGAATTATGTTGCCAAATAACCGACTTCAACAGGATGCTATAACAAAAAACACTTAGCAGAGGAGCAGAAGAGATACTGAATGCAAGAGATGCAGTGTACTTTGCAATCGTCTTCTCCAGGGAAAATGACATCATGTCTTGACTGCTCTGTGAGACATTCTCATACTTTGGACAATTCAGACAAAATAGATTATATGTTGTCATTTTCCATTCAGGAGTTGCTGCTACTTTGCTGGATGATTGTGTGCTACCCATTAATGTTCTCCATCTGCCTCAAAGTTCTCAGCTAGCATGCTAATTATGCCTATCAAAATAATACCAAGATAGGATTGTCAAATACAACTTATACTTGCATGATCTCATTTCTAATCCACTTGCCTGACCACAAGCTAACATTTGGGCTGTTGATGCAAGACAGCATTGCTCTTGGGGACAGGATCCAGACCTCATGGACTATTCTCTCCATTTCCTTGGCAGTCCAACCACAGTCAGACCATCACATCAGAAGACTTCAAAGCTTCAAAAAAACAAAGCCTTTAAATAGTTTTCCCCCAACAAATAAAATTCCACAAACACTGGAAATAAATTAGATAACCTTTCCCAGAAAACCTAGTCAGATGCAAATTCTGGCTGGAGTAAGGAAGGAAAGGAAAAGGGCAAACACAGTGTCTTTCCTACAGGGTCTCTCCTCACTTTAGAGTGGAGACAGACACTGTTCATACAATTGCTTATACCTTGCCCTTACCTAGTAAAAAAGTGCGAACATGTAGAATCATTCTGTTCTGGTAACTTCTCATTTTTCTTCATCTCTGTAACTAGTCTGGAGCTCATGTAGTGCTCTGGGCTACACACCTGCTCTGGTATACACCCAATGGCAGATACCAGAGCCAGAAAGGAAGGCTGCCCATCCTGCATTGCTTTGGAATAGGGCTCTTCTCTTTCTAATTGCTAAAAAGTCATAGACACCATAGCTCATTGTGTGAATTAACTATATTAAGTACAGTTTGAAACATGTATATAATGAAGAAATCAACCTCAGAAGCTTTTAAAACAAAGAAAGAGATTCCAACCTGCATCCTGAATGAAAGTTATCTCAATTAATACAAGTAGTCTCTAAGATAAGGTTAAGACAAGGAGTTCATCAGCTACTGCATATTGTGATAGCCTGAGTGTTATCTGTTAGGATGAAATATGATTATTAAGTAGGTTCAAATGAGTTGGAACAAGGAGTAACAGCTAGTAAGTAATACAAGAGTCATGCTCAGTTGTCACAGATGGTCCTCAGAAGCAACAATAATAATTTCCTCTCCTCTCACATCCCACCAGCATGATTCCATGTATTACTTCTACAGAGCTACAATGTTGAGAAAGTATCAGTTCCTTTATCTCCTTCATATGAGAAGTCCAGCATTGAGAAGTTTGCATTTTCTCTTGCTTTTTTTCTGTTTCTTTCTAGAGGGATGTAATTCACTGCTGTGGGGAAAACCAAAACCAAAACACCAATCAAACAAAAAAAACAACAAAGAACCAAACCATACAACACCCAAAGCAAACTGCCATGGAACCAATGCAACCTGGCGCACTCGTAGAAACTCTTCTATCTTCATGGGGCAAGTGAAATACAGTTTAGATGCCTCCAAAAGAAAGCCCATCTGCTCTAATGCATTAAGCAAAAAGCCAGACTTCGCCTAATGCAATAACAGCATCCTAACAGTCCCAAATCTCCCTGTCTCCATCTCTCTACTACCTCTCGCTTCAGCTTTCCCACTTAAAATAGGCCTTTATTTTATTCTTCTTTTTAAAGATGTTTGATATGACCGTGCAAGCTGGGTATTAAAATAAACCCATGATCATTTTGTATTAATATAGATTACAAATTAATACAGAGCTATGGCATTTCTGGGAACCCCACAGCATAATCTGCAGGATATATAACTTCAAGCATGTTAAGATCTAAAGAGCTGAATAAAGGTTGGTCTCAGGAGTCTGTATTACTTTCAACATTAAAACTCAACTTCTCTCACTCCTTAAAGCTTCCTCAAACAAAGTTCAAGGAAGAAAAGCAGCAGCACTAAGCAAACACTGAATCCTTTGAAGAAAAGAGTAAAAATAGGTCCTTTTACTCTACATAAATAAGCACTATAGTTTGGCATAGCTGGTATAGGGGTAGGTGTGAACACATCAATGTCAGCAGGAGGTTTATGAACAAGAAGGAGCCATAGAACATATGTTTTAGCATGACAGGAGGGCAACTGCATAGATACTTAGGACCTAAAACCCCCAGACAATCTGAGACTACATCAGACAAAAGCCACTAGCCAATGGCTTCCAATTTGTACAACCAACTTCAGATTCCTCAAGGAATTAAAAACCTGGATAAAAGAGACTTGTTTGGCTCTTCCAAACCAAGCAACCTCAGTACCTCAAACCCAGTGGTGACTTGTCCTTCTCCAGAGTCACTGGCCCTTGGTTAGTCATGATATGAGACATCCTGAGGTTCAGACCAGTCACCAGCATCTGCAAGAGCAGGGAACCCACCCTCTACTCAGGCACCACCACGCAGTATGGGAGGATGATCTCCCAGCTATAATGCAGCCTGGGCCATTGACACTGCAGGCTTATAAAGACAGGGATGCAAGTCGTACTTTTATCCATTAATTTCTATGATGAGAGATTACAGGTATGCTACAAAATTATTCCACCTACCAACCTTTTAAAAAGGAGAACATCTTTGAAGTCAGCTAAATAAATTGGTTCCAGAGAGGATTTTGGAAAATGGCTGGGGAAAACTACACTTATCCTGCCAAAATGTGGAAGGGATACTTCCCAACCAGAAAGATTTGGCAGCTATGAAGCATTTACATATCTCCTAGCAAAATATTTTAAGAAGAAATAAAATACATATTTCAAATATCCTTTCATGAACATATGTTATAGTCCAGATTACACAACACTGCTCCTATTAAAAACAAAGCTTAGTGTAAAAGAAAACAAAACCAAACAACCATGTTCATGGTGTTTTGAAATGAGAAATAGATGACTAGGAGCATTTTCTTCATTAAGTAGCAAATTTCTTCTCAGAAATGGGTATTTCAAGATAGAGCACAAGTGGCTGATCCTCAGCTGGTGTAAATTATCACTGTTGCAGGGAGCTCTATTTTTACCAGCTGAAGATTTGCCCCTGAGGATTTGTCAGTGAAGGTGGCCAGGGAAACACATATACATATATGGAAAGGCATTGATTCTAAATAATGCCAAGAGACCTACAATATGCTGGACAATTACAGGGACAGGGGGATATGCAAAGGATGGGGAAACTCACAGTAAGTAAAAAAACAAGCAGGAAAGCAGAACAGCAAAACTGGTAACTCTCTAGGTACGGCGATACTGCACTGAAAGCTGTGTTACAGCCCTCCCTCCTAAGCCCTGTGCTGTAGATCCCGTATATTAATTGTGCTTAAGCATCTGGGCTGAATTAGCACCTCTGGTTCCTCCCTACAGCAGTCAATGACAGCTGGTGAATGCACTGCTGAAGCCAAAACAATGGTTTTTCTGAACAGTTGGATAAAACATTTACAGACGAAGATTTTAAGGTAGTAATTTTCATGTGCATCTTGGCTCAACAAGTCTAGCCAGCATACCTGAAAGTGCCTCCTTGACGTCTGGCTAGCACATCCCCCTGCTCCATATGCCATGCTTGACTGGCTTCTGCCTGCGTGGTACCAGGCGTTGTGCAATCCGGCTGAAGGCTGGAGATCAGCCCATCCCTGCTAATAACTCAGGCACTCTCCAGTAGTTCTGGACTTGCCTACTGGGGGGTGGCCATCATGAGCCATTGTTTCATTTTCTGCTTGTTTTTCCCATAACCTTTGTTGGTGTAACCCAATACAGTCACGCACTAAACAAGCCACCAAGCCCGCACTTGGTGCAGTGTTAAGAGACTGTAACAGAGCAGCTTCAAAATCACCATGTGTGTAGGAAGGAGTACTTGAGAGATCAGCCAGCTACAATTTCAAACAAAATACTTTCCCCAGCACTATGTGTAACATTGCAAGGAGTTCAGAAGACAAGAGAAGAGGTAAAAAAACCTTTTCTAGTGTGATACATGTAAGCAGCATCTCTCTGCATGCCGACAGCTTAACGTTCCCCACACTGACAGCAGATACGCTCCTGACAAGAACCAGCCTGTTGCTTCATTTGCAGGAAAACCAGGGACTGGAGCTGTCATACAGTATTTGTGGGCATGAACCACACCACCTGAGCTGGACCATGTTGCTTTGTAAAACTATAAGCCTTCATGCTTGGAATGTGTCACTTGTTAGATACAAAAGCCCTTAAAATTTTGAGTAGCTCAGCTACTGTGAATGAACACCTCCTAATTACATGCCATAAGCAGCAGGTACCATTTACCCACAAACAAAGCCTTGATTGACAGGTGATGAATGACATGACACTGAAGATGACTGCTAATGACCATATGGCAATAGTCACACACCTGACACATGATGGATATGTCACCACTAAGCATCTTTATGTTAAGTCTGGGGACCTTTCTAAATGGCCCCCTATGCTCAAAAAGCAATGACAGACATGAATCTGTGAAAGGAGGAGAACTGGACTTAAATTCAGAGCAGATTATTCTGTCAAGGAAACATTATGAATATGATGAAAACTAGCAGAAGCAGATTATTGAATTTATACTGTACTGGATTCACTGCCACCACTTTTAACAGCAGGCTTTAGCCTTCATGTAACCAAATTTATGCTAATCTCCTTCCAGAAACCAAAACCTCATGGTTTCAGCATTTCAAAACCGCCTCCCCCATACCCTGCTTTAACCCTCTTTTTAATTTTCATTTTTATTTTTACTCCTCCATGAAAGATGATCTTAGCCTACTACAGTAATCACTGGAGGGTATTTACTCTGGACATCAAAGTGCTGGAGGAACTTCCATTTCATTGTAAAAGGCCAGGATAACAAATACAGATTTATTATTAAATGTCCCACCTTTCACACTATGCAAATTCACCCAGCCTGCAGCCTGTTTTGGCAGTCCTCTTTCCCAAGGGCCCTTTAGGAAGAGGCTATCAGCCAGATTAATTATTTTAACAATAGCAGCCTTTTCCTACTGCCATTTTATCTGTCACCATTATATGACATAAAGCGGGGGGAGGCAGAATGAATTTATCCAGACTGCAATATATCTCAGTCCAAAGCTTCCCAGAAGCACTAGATTCAGTGTGCAAGTGCAAAGCTGCCAGCCTGGTGTTGCAGTTACAGGGGACAAGAGGGAGCACCACGCGTGCCTGCTTCTGGAAAGGGCCACATGGTCCATCTGGCTGGCAAGGTTGACCAGCAGAAGATGACAGATAGGGACAGCTGTTAAAAACCCAGAACTAAAATAACCTTCTCCTGCCTGTCGTCATTCCTTACAATACATTAACTTTCAAATGGAAAATGTGACAACTCATAAATCCTTTGATGTTCAGTAACTCAAGCACGGTTCATTTACTGGTCCTGCTCTCTTGACAGGGACTTGACAGGACTATAATTGTAGCAGCACATGATCTTGGTGCAGCACACAACCAAGGGACACACACTGACCTTCCCACACACCTCATGGGAGCCCTGACCCTCCAGGACCAAGCCATGTGCTATACTTTGGGTCTTCTTGGGGGCAGGACAGCTTGGGGCCACTGAGCCCACCTAGCAACTGGCACAGCCTTCCTGTAGCTCCTGTATGGCTGGGGGAACTGCTGTGCTGCTGCTGTTATATCTCAGGGTGTGAAAAGGAATCCTTATGGATCCCTATCACACAGCTGTAAACTGGGATGTATTTATTGGGGTGGGGCAGGGGAAGTAAATATGGGTTGTGTTTACAGAGTGTAAACATTAGTTATTTTCATACTCTGAGGTAACACCTGAAGTCAGCAGCCCATAGGGGGCAGGATGAAAAAACCCAAGGATTCCCTTACCCTTAGTATTTTTATTTTTATTTTTTTCCAAACAATTGAGAGCCACAGATCTGCATGAAAGGGGAAGGAACCATTCCTCTGCTGACCTGAGTCAGCCTGGGTGTCAGAACCTGCCCTTCGCTGGGATGGCCACAGCCTCATGGTTCCTTATTCCAAATTTGGGGGTTTTGTGCAGATCCTGGTCCCAAAGATACAAATCAATGCAGGCACTGGAGGTTAGCTCATGTGAATAGCCTGTACTGTATGTTTTATTTAACAGAAAACATAAAGCAGTTGGCACTCTGCAGCCTACTCTGTAATGTTTACAAAATGGTAATAAACCCCAAAGAAACGCCAACAGGAACTCGGCACAAGTTAAACAAATCACCTTCAAAGTGCCACTCTGACACAATGGTGTCAAAACACATTTCCTTTCCCACTGGAATAATCCTCTTATTTCATACCAGCAAACGGAGGGGAGAAAAGCAGTTTAAAACCCATGGGAGAATGGCAAATTTAGCAGGAGGTGAGAGCGGCTGGTGAGCTCACAGAACTACTTCGGGTGAAGTTGGGCTTCTGCAGGGAAGAACTTGTGAAGGCCAAGGGGTGTTTGACAGAGAAAAGACTACAGAATTATCCCAGAGGGTTTCACACGTCAGCATAAAGCTGTGAAAAGACAATGTCAATCTCCATGACTCCAGCGGGCACCAGATCATAAACCCCTCCACAAAATGAAAAAACCTGATGCCCCTATGATCTGCCTCTCCTCAATACCAACAGACAAGGAAACGAGACTGAGTACAAGAAATTCTTCTCCCCCTACTCCAAGGCTGGCCAGTGTAAGGTTACATGAGTGTCAATGCTTAGATAAGGAAGCCTGAAATGGCATCAGGCACTGAAGTGAGGAGGAAGTGGTTACACAGTGCAATATTCTTATTCTCCTACAGAAAGTCCAGTGTGGTTTTGTACATCCCCCTGCCAAATGTGGGCAATTTTTAAGCTTTTATAATTACCTATCAGCCACGTGTTTTGCAGCACTTAGTCTCTCTAAATTGAGATGCTAGTATTATCTAAGAGTACTACAAGAGACGGCACTTATATCAAACATGCAAATGACAATCAGATGTGGTTCTTCTAAGCTGGAAGAGAAAAGAAATGTGAGAGGTAAGAGTGACCTCAAATTTAGCCTGCCATTTTATGCAGAATTTGTGTCTGGTAACAGTTCACTGATTTGGCAAAGACAGCCTATTAAGATGCAAGAGGTTAAGTGTCTTCTGTACACAAACTGGCACACATCCTTACAGGCAAACACCTGATTAGGAGTGGGACCTGGCTAAGCTCTGGCCATCAGGAGAGCTTACCCGTCCAATGACACCACCTAGAATTCCAACTCAATGTTTTATTTATTTCACTACAATGTTTCTTCAAAAAAGGCAATGCTTATGGAGGGAAAGACAAGCATTTCAAGGAAAAAAAAGGAAATTGTCTCTTTCATAAAGAAAAATCAAGGGCCACTTCCCCCTGCATTTCAGGTTCCCTCCTGGGGAATCACTTGGTAGCTCTGGTCCCATCTCTGCCCATGGTGTGAATGGTACAGATGTCAGTTGGACTCAACAGCGTGTCCATTGACTTCAGGGCCAGTTGAGGTTGGGATAAAGAAGCAAGTGGCTCAATCTATAATACTTTCATAGAGACACTCAGGAATGAAAGGAATTTAAGAACTCTCTGAACAGGATTTTAGGACAAAGCTTATGAAACCAGGGAATCCAGAACCTAAAGACCTGGTAAATCTCTCCCAGCTCTATCCTCCCCATACAAGCACAGGTCAAGCACAAGGAATCCTGAAGCAGCCAAAATGGAAAGTCCAGTGACTACAAACTGAGTATATTTAACATTGCCAGTAAGAAGAAATGGGCTCTGTCAGTGACACTAACATCACTTATATCTAGCGCAGGATACCTTAAGTTAAAGTAGGAGGGAAAAAGCTTAAGATATCCCTGGCTATCTGTACATGAGCAAGCAGTGAGGATGCTAGGAGCAGATCTGCAGTGCAGAGAGCCTGCTGGTGCTCAAAACCTGACATTTGATTCTTATGTATCTCAGGGGTGAGGAGACGATCTGCTTTAGCACTGTAGATGAACCCCCACTAATGATGGAAGTACATAAAAAATGCAGCTAGAGCACAACTCCTAATTTAGTTTCATCCCGTTGGTGTATGCCAAGCCTGCTCTGCAACGTCAAATGGGAGATTTGCTTCAAAGCACACTCCTAAAGCATTAGTGTGCAACGATCTTCTGCTGGCATGAAAGGAGCTAGCGAGGCATACCTGTGTGGCACAAGCTTCTGGCTGCACAAATAATGCAGTCGGACATACAATGGGTGCACTCTGGAGAACAGAATGAGCAGTGAACTGACGTACTGGTAAAAAAAACAGTTTTCAACACTGAGAAGGTGCCTTAGGCAAGAACCCATGACACCTGACACCTGGAGTTACAAGTTCCCTTACCCAGACAGAAAAGAAATGTGTGCCAGCTATAAAAAACAGACTCTGCAAGTGTCAATGTCTAATGGTGACTGTGCTAGCAGGAACCTACCTGCATATACAGCCATAGCCATGCTGGTTTACACATACAACAAACAAATGCATGAATGCACAGGCAGAGCAGAAGGCCCTGCTGAACAAGTGACAGCAACAGCTGTGCACCCAGCTCTGTTCTAGTCGCCCTTTACAAAAAGGGCTGAATACAGAGATAACAGAGCAAATTCAAACTGCAATCTGGCAGCTGATGCAGGAGCACATGTTATATTATGTAACATGCTAAAACCATACAAAATTACATATTTCTGTTTTCTTTGCTTCAGACCACTTCATTCCTTGTGTCTCAAATTAATTTGTAACCATATTTTGCCTTGGACCA
Source organism: Aegotheles bennettii (assembly GCA_013398125.1). Taxonomy (NCBI): domain Eukaryota; kingdom Metazoa; phylum Chordata; class Aves; order Caprimulgiformes; family Aegothelidae; genus Aegotheles; species Aegotheles bennettii. The sequence goes on along the minus strand of VZRW01006418.1, from coordinate 143,392 downwards.
AGAGGAAGACGAGTCTCCCCTGAGCACCCACCAAAGCCCTACAAGCCCTCAGCTGGGAGATGTGCACCCAGCTCTGGCCCTTCTTTGGCTCCCTGGCTTCTCCTGAAGCACAGTCCTTCTGCAGGAACAGGACAGCTTCAACATATGGCTCTGCCCTACAGCATAACCTAGCTCCTAAGAGCCTAAAGGGCTTTCGACACCTGTCTGTAATCTTGACAAACAACAAACCATTAACACACCACAATTCTGGATATTTAGGAGACTTGTGTTGTTGTTAACTACGTAAAAGACTAGTGAAATCACACTACAGCATTCCTAAGATGACGCAGCACAACTATCTGAAGTGCTGCTTATGCTGAAGAACATCTCCCAAACCTCAGACTCAATAACTAGCCAGAGATACAGCTGTCACACTGCTAGGAGGATTATTCAAAACTATGGTGAACTCACAAATATCCCCAAACTTTAAGGAGGAAAAAAACCAGATACTTGATTTACATGTCTGGAACAGAGCAACACCGAGGCCCCTGTACTACAGAAGTTATTGCAAACCTTCAGGCCAATTGCTAAGACAAAACACCAATAATGAATTTGTACTGTACAACCATAGAAGGTCAAGGTGTGCAAGAACTGTTTTATCGCTTCATCTCTGTAGTCACCAGAGGAAATCTGAGGCAATTGCAAGTAGGGATGGTGAGGGGGTGAAAGGGGAGGATAAGGGTCAATGGCATCATCAGCTCTTCACACTCCCAAGAGGAAAAGTATGTCTGGGAGCTGGAAACCCCAGCGCGGACACTTCTGGCATCCCAGACAAAACCTGGCTGACAGGGGAACACTGCACAGCAGGCTCTGATATGTCATTCACTGCTAATAATGATCGTGTCCTTAATACACAATATTGATTTTCCTCTTCTGCTTGCTAAAACTTCTAACTCTTTGATATCTGTTTTTATTGAGGGTTACCAAGAGTTCCTGGAGCTGAACTGGCTGATTTCCTAAGAAAGTAGTACACGGATGTGAACACCTTACTTGTCTCTAGAGGCATCTCAGCTCAGTAATTAGGCTGCCACCTTTCACTTACTTCTGGTTCCAAACAATGCATCTGCAGGCTTGCTCTGAAGCACACCAGTCATTTAACCACACACAAAGGGATTTCTGCCTTCCTAAAGAAAAAGAAGTCAGATTTGTGAATTTCCTTGGGAAAAAAAAAGGTATAATTACCAACCATTAGTAGCATATCCTCCTCCCACAAAAGGTTGAACACTAACATTCCTCAAAGGGTTTTCTGAGCCTTTTTTGCTTGGTAAAAATATCTGACAAGGGTGGAAAAAAACCCCTCCACAACACAAGCAGCATGGAGTCGTTTTGCCGCATAATACATTTCTTATTTTGGTGAAAATGAAAGGAAAGTTTGGCACTTTCTAAAGCAGTTTGTTCCAGATTGCCAGCTTCCACTGTACAAAAATAATGACCCCTTCCCCACCCCATCAAAACAGTAGCACACAATCCCGGCGGCACAATATTCCATTGTAGTGCTCTGAATGCCGTATTGGCAGAGGAACTGGTGCGAAGGAGGGAGCACAATTGCCTCTTTGCCCTCCTACTGCTGCCAGTGCCAGTTCAGGGTAACATGACTCACAGCCACTGCCAATATGTTGATTTGAGGGAACGAAGAAAGAGGCCACGCTAAGATAAATGCATGGACAAATGCCACGCTCCAGCCTCGCCTCCTTTTAGCTGCTGGAGGAACTTGGGAGATTAAGTCAGGTGGAGATAAACGGCAGACACACACTGCTGAGCAGGACAGCCTGCTTCAGCAGCACTGTGTTCTTCATTTAGAAGTACACCTGGGCTTGGCTCCTTTATAAAACAATAAATCTCTTTTTTCTCATGATTCTGGAGTATAAAACAGAATCACATATTTGCACAAGAAAAAGCTCATGATTTTTAACCTGCATTCCACCTCTCCCTGCTTTTGTGCCTTCTATCACACCTTCCTGTCCCCTGTCCTAGTGCCTTTATTGGATAAGTAGATGGATGGGTTTAAAAGTGTCTCACAATCCACATTCAGCAGCTGTGATGCCACCTAGGAGACTCATAAATAGGCTGAAGCCACTTTGCAAAAACAGAATGCACACTCTACAGGAATGGAGGGACAGAGCAACCCAAAGCAAAATTATGTACACGTAATTCCACTGTTCCATGAGTAACACATCCTAGCACTGATTAAAAAAGCAACTTCTACGCTCAGGTTATTTGCTTAAAATAAAGCGAATGAACCAACAACTGGCATTTGTATTTTTAAATGCCTCAGCTGCTTCCAAGGCTTCCCACCTAGGGCAACATGCCTGGCAAGCCCCTGCAATGTGAAAGGCAGAATCCCATCACTAGGAGAGTCTCATGGCACAATGTGTGCGGTGAAGGCAAGAGAAAACTTCCAGGCTGAGTGGTGCACAGGGTGCACCATGACTATTGTAGCTGCTGCTCCCCCTGACTCCTACTTGCTGTCCTTGCATGTGAAGCCCAAGCTGGCATTTCACCATCCTTTTTTTGTTTCCTATGGCTCTCCTGACACCACTTGCTTTTCCCACAAGCCGGCGATGGTGAGGCTCTCAGCTCATCGCTTCTTGCAGGACTTGGTTGACAGTTCTGTTTTGTTTATGGCTCCCTTCAATTTAGCCACATAATTATGTCCATTTGCAGTGCAGAAATGAATTCCAAGAATAAAGTGACTCACATTCATTAAGGCTGTTTGTACAGAATCTGACGATGTTGTACTCCATCCAGAAAGGACTCTGTGTCCGTGTTTGCAGCAAGGCTGGATGGACTCGGGACAATGATGAGATAAGTGTGTAAACTGAGATGTACCCACCTGCGCCTCCACCACCTGACCTGAAGCACACAGAAGGCTGGCAATGAGAAATCACTAGTTTCCTTAAGTACCCCACAGAAAAACCTTCCATGGCTTGCCACAGAATTACAATGATACTTTAAAAAAAGAGTGGTGGTGATGGTGGTTTTTGTTTGTGGGGTTGTTTATAAATTAGGAAGATGTTCTGTTTTGCAGGACAATGGAGATCATCTGACCTCCATACAAACTGTGCTGAGGCATTAAACAGGTTTTGTACCTGACCAAAAGCACATTCCAATTTTTCTGAATTCTCTTTAGAAATTATTGGAGGTTTTCACTGCAAAAGACCAAAGACAATTTACTCCTACAATCTTGTTTCAAACAACACAATTTCAATTATTTAAGTTGGATCCAAGATAACACAGTACGGAGTTTTAAAGCTGTCAATACACACACAAGCACACTTGTGGACAGGCAAAGCGGTGGTTACACGTAACCCAAGCAAGGCGATGACACAAAGAAGGAAACTAAGATGTTGGCGTGAACTTTATCCACAGTCTCGGAATCCAATGGCACATTTCCCTGAACCACTGGCTTTTGCTAGTACACCAGTTAAGGAACAGTTTTAGGTACTTGAAAGCCCCCAACATAGCGTGAAAGATGTTTTGTGGGTTTTTTTCAAGTCACAAACGTGTAACTTACCATCTCTTTACATTTATTTTGGAATATTTGCTCATTAAAAGCTTCATAGCTGACCCTGAGGTACCTCATAGAAAATTTAATATTGTTCTTCCAGAATTAGATCAGAATCCAGTATTTTGACCTCTGTGCAGTACTGCTGAGAAGTATAAGTCTGTATAACCTGAGGCTTCCATGACAGGGTCGGCACCTCTTTACTGTAAAATACTCCAACTGACCCCGAGGGGATTCAAGCTATTACTGGATATTCCTTGTCTCACACGAACTGTCTCCCCCCCCATTGACAACAATGTATAATATTTCCATCAGCAAAAAACATTCCCCAATTTAAAAAGAAGATGTCCTTCTCACTCACAATCAGCAAGTGTCATCTCTGACATGGTATCTGGTCCTCTGGCAAACACAGAAACTGTTTCTGTCTGTATTGAAGCAGCAAGTAAAATCTGTATCTGGTGCTGACTTTAGAAAATTATTTTGGTTAAAAATAAAATTTAAAAAAAATCTAAATTTTCAGAATAACCCAAGTAACACTAAAGCTACCTACTGCTGACTGTCAATAGCAACTACATCTTTAGGAGATGACACAATGATAACATTGAAGAAGCAGAAACAGAAAAATTTCACAGATTGAATGTGGCTATTTGCAATTTTTAGTAACAAATAAAAAAGTGATAGTGACTGCACAGTATTATGCACAGAACATTTTCAAAAAAATCTCAAAGGAAGATGCACATTACTTTTGCTACTTGAAATGAGAACCAGTTGCGCTGAGCTGAGCTCTGGATCACTGATGATACTTCAACTAATAGGTACTGGTTGACTGAAGGAGAGCTGACAGCTTTCCTTTCCCAAAACTTTTGGGACCACCAAGTTCGTTTATTAAATGGATGTTACAAGGCTACACTGAAAAATGTGGTTTTCTCTTTCCATCTGCCAGAGAGCAGGAGATAGACAGCAAATTAGATCGTAAGACTGCACCATCGATAACCACTTCACTTCATTCATTTCTTCCCAAAAGACTAATATTGTTTGCCTTTCCAAAACCTTGATTTAATACTTCCAGCCATCCAGATGGGAATTAATTGGGAAAAAATGCAAGAGCTGTCCAAACAGAAGCCTGACACAAGAGCCACTGCCTGAAAAGCAAAGCTAGATTGAGAGCTGCAAAAGGTCACGTCTTTTTATTCCTGCAGGCAATTAACCATCAGAGTGACTTATTCAGGGATTCGATCTGTTCTTCAAGTAGAAAGACTGATTAACTTCCTGAATTTAATATTGATAGGCAAACTTGTTATTGAGTTAATGCAGCTTGAAACTAATTTTCAAATACCTTACCCACCTCAACTCTGGTTGTGGCTCAGGAATCATGGGATGTCCTCCTGGGACAGCAGAGCGACAAGACTCCTCATCTGTTCGTGCGCACCACCAAGGCTTTCGCAAGAACTGAACGCCGTCGTGCCACAAAACCAGGGCTGACCTGGTGAACCAGAACCGCTGTGTTCAATAGCACTATGGAGAAAGAGAGCTCTCCTAGGGCAGTAAAGCAGATGTTACAACCAAATTGCATGAGCCTCCTAGGGTAAAAAGCTCAATAATGTATTTTAGAGCGCAGAAATTGTCAATATCTCCTTTTTCCTCTACTTTTCCGCTTACAAAACTATTGGGAAATAGATTTTTTTATGTCGTCTTCTCACAAACCCCATGGTGTATGACGAAGTGATACTACTAAACTATTAGAAGAACCATCAAGTAATACATAGTAACAAATAGCACTGAGTCACAAGGTGCTAGTACTTCTCAAATATCCCTTCCAGCAAGATGCAACAGAAAAAAAATTAAAATAAAAATAAAAATACAAAAATAAAAATAAGAACTTTTCAATCCTGCTGCCAGCAGCTGCAGGTCAACTCGCCAACCTGAATTAAGTGTAGTAAATTCAGTGTTGCTCCTAATAATTTGGAGACAGCTACCAGAAAAGGCAAAGGGACTAGATGAGAAAAGGAGTGAACAGTCACCCGAGGCACACGCTTGTTGCTGGTGACAATAACGTCACCAGCTCCAGTCACTACGTGTGGCCAGACAATTTTGTGCTATTGCAGGAAGGTAACTTACTACTTGGAAGTATGACAGCCAACCAGTGTCATGAATAAAGGCAATTTAAATATGCATTTATTTAAGAAATAAAAGAAAGTCTCGATTTCTCTGTTTTCAGGAAACATCTTATTGAAATAGTATGATAAGCTTCACAAAAACAAAGCAAAGACAAGTAAAGCTCTTCTTTCTCTTGTCAGCAGTGAAACACAGAAAAAACGGCTAGGGAAAAAGCCCCAAATGTTCAGCAAGCGTTCAGCTCTCATAGAAAGCACCACTACTTTTAAGTTTTGAAAGAAAGCCAACCAATTCACTTAGTACTTTCTAGTAGTAGGCATTTACCCATGTCAGCTATGCCAGCCTTTTGTTTAGTACAGAATTATTGCCCGTATGTCTTCAAAATCGAGCCTGTCCTACCATTTTTTTTTTAACAAAAGCTCATACCCACTTAATAAATGCAAGCATCTTAGAGATAATCATAACCTTGCACAGAGTAGTCAGACACAGGAACATGGTCATTTTACAGAGCACTGAATCAAATGCACACGCATCCAGCTTCTCTCCCCTTCCTTCCACCCACAGCACCTTGACACCACTGAAATACGTATGGAGCAAAACGCTCTCAGGTCAAAGCCAGGGATCAACATCTCACTCAGACACCAACAATTTCATACAGCACAGCAGTTTCATAGATAGAGGTAAGGAATACATATAACACATCCTCAGCTATCTTAAAGCCATGGGAGCCTCTCTAAAGCTGCAAGTTAGTTTTACACCTGGATCTTGAAACAGGAAACATTTGAACACAAAGGTAGACAGACACTTCCCACGATGCTGGTGGATGATGGCTTGGATCCAGCCAGTCACATTAAGCACGTAACAATATGTATAAACACACCTGTATAGTTGCATATTATTTTTTTTTATATGGAGATAAAATATTGTCTGGTATAGGAAGAGAACATAAAGATGAAACCGCAACTAAGAACACTTATTTATATTTTGGAGATGATTATCAAAGTACAAGCAAATACCTCTTGCTCAGAGAGGCTGATAAAAATCAGTGGAGAGCACTGATGGCACCTCTCAATGATGCAGCCATTACCAGGCACATTTTGTTTTGATTAACTTTACCTTTGTAGGAGCTTTGGTATAGCACATTTTACAGAATGGTGAAAACAATTTTCTACACTGAAATAACCAAAGGAGCAACAACCAAAAGGAAACCCAGCATCAGCTAACAAGTTGTTCTCTATGCTGAATATAGCTGGAGTTTTCTGCTTACTTCCTCACACAGATACATTATTCCTTAAGTTTATTAACCACAGGGAAGAAAATATTTTCTTCTCCAGCTATTTTATATTTAATAATCTATTTTCAAGTGCTCCTTGAAGCTCTCAGGTATCTCAGGCTAAAAGAGTTTAGGCCCAGTAACGTCTTAACTACATGACGCTAAGTGGTTTTGACAAGCTTTCTTATAATTACATTTAAATGTTTGGTTTTAATGTTTGTGTTTGCTGAAGTCTTTGATGGGAGATTAAATTACCTTCACCCTAAAATCCTATAATAAATAAAAAGAAAACAGAAACGTAGCATCAATTTGTGTTCAAATCTGCTTACAAAAGAGAATTAGCTCAGGCCTTTGCTCAGGCAAACACTTAATCATGTGCGTAATTTTTATTACATCAGTATTCCCACTGATGTCAATGAACAATTGAAGCTATGATCGTCAGGTTGCACGCATCCCCGAGTGCTTTCCTGGATTGAGGTCTAAGAGAACTCACAACACACTGCAGTGACTCAGGACAGACAGGCTAGGCAAAGCCTCTCGGGACAGATGTCAGGAGAAAGCTAGCACACAGCCTGACGTTCCCCATAATAGGAAGTCCTGCATAATAAAACAGATGACAAACTTGAATTACATTTGTAACATAAAAAACAGCCTTATGGTGGCCTGAGTTGATGAAGTACCATCCAAAATTCAGACAATTAATTGGTGATTAGAGTAGTGCCAGCTAATTAAATAAAAGCATGACAGATTAAAAAAAAATGTGTTTTTATTGCATTTTGCATAACCAAATGTTACCTTATCATCTTTCATATAGTCCAGGGGAACACACTGACTTCTCCAATTCCCAAAGCAGCATGTGCCCTTCTAGCACAGCCTTACTGCTAAGAGAAAAGCTCACTTGGGTGAGCGGTAAACAAAGTTGTCTGGGGCATCTCAATGTAACAGGCTACTTTTTGTAAGGGACTTTCAGGTCACTGGGCACTTGCCTGCAGAAAAAAGTGGCTTTTGTTGACTCTTTTGAAGTCTACATGCACTGGCCATCAAGCTTTGTCAAAAACACCAGTGAGATTGCATCCTGAATCCGGAGACGAGGAAACCAGGATGACTTTGGAAACTTCTCACAAATTCTTTCATGAAAAGCTTTCACACTGGCAAAGTTTTGTTTTTACATAGCAGAGACCAGACTGAAAGCTTCTGCAAAGGAAAGACATTTTTATCTGTGTTATGGAGTTGAAAGCAGGCTTAGGCAGCCAGAGAAAAAGATTTAATTATCGCTTCGTCAACCACATCCTGTCCACAGCGAGTGCTGCCTACTTTGATGCCTGCAGTTGCTGCCACTTGTTCTCCCCCAGCAAACAGGCAGGGAAGAAAAGGTGTGTTTGCATTCTTTTTACTGGAAAGGATATTGTTTTTCTTCTGCTTGTTTTATAAACTCCAACTCTGTTACATCTCTTGGTCAGTATTCAGCCGAGTGAAAAACAAATAAATATTTCCTGCTTTCTGTATAAGTCAGTGATTGCAATGTCAAAATAATTTGTACCGTTCTTCACCAAATTCCCTTTAATTTGACGCATAAAGTGTGTGTGTGCATACACACTATATATATATTTATACATCATAAATGCTATTTACATATATAATTTGCAATATCGTGCATGCAGCCTCTAGATTTTTCTCAGAATTACTTCTCTCTGGCATCCTTTTCAAACAACAAATTTTAACAGTAAGTAATTATTACTAGTACGAAGAAAAAATTACAACTTTAATCCCAGAGACATGCTTAAACTCATCCTGGTACAACTAATCTTTTTATGCTGACCAATACATAAACTTAGACCTACATGAGAAATTTATGGGTTTTCTCCAGCTTTAAATATCTTGCTCTATGTTTAGCTTCTGTAGAACAAACATGAAAGTTTTGTGTAATTGTTTGCAAATTCCAACCCCTGCTTTGAAGATAAAGCATGAAAAAAAATCTTCTGCTCAGTACCCAACTTTGTCCGTCTTGTACCATTATTCTCAGCTGGATGACAGTAGCAGTTCAAACCTTTGAGAGATGAGCAGAACATTAACAAACCCTTCCCAGGCTACGTATTTAATAAAATGAGCCCAATGTGTCACAATATACAGCACAGTCCTTGCAGAACAAATGCTTTAGTCTTTTTGTGCCAGTGGTTTCTTGTTCATATATAGTAAAACATCAGGCACAGACAGACATGCTGACAGCTGAAACTGGTGTTTTTGTTGTTATTCAAAGAGAATGAGCATGTGATTTTATTTTTTTTCCTCCTCCTTTAGGAATGTTTTTCACAAAGGACAAATTTAAGTAAAATTACTATATTAAGAACTGATCCTTTATCAAGCAATTGCAAAACTAGATGGATATACTTGGTTCAGGAGATCCCTTTTTATTACTTTTCTCTTTGGTTTAAAACTTCCTACATTTCTTCACACACTTCATTAATAACAGCTAAGAAATATTAAGTATTTCTGGGTGAGGCTGAGAAGTAAGGAGCATAGGAATCTTTACAAGAGCCTGGTTTTGCACATTTTTTCACCTTGCTGTGAAAACTTCTGGTGAATTTTTGATTCTGTGGCTGTTTCAGCCCTCTTTCTAAACAGACTGCTTACCTTTGAAGTTCAACTTTAATTACTTTTAAATGATTAATCGTCAGCCAGCTACAGATCAAGCATCTCTATCAAAGTACCGACTGTCTACAAAGCCCGACAAAAGAAAGATCTCTGTGCTGCCTGTCCAACACTAGTCCCCAGAGGACCACGAAACAGCTCTTCTGCTGAGGCTTAATCCTACATCAACTAATGACAAAGTAAAGGCTTACAGCAAGCCGAGGATTTGAAGTTAGTCTGTAACAGTAACCAAAATTCACTCTCCCACTGTTCCGTTAGCACCATCAGAGCAAACCCGCATGTCAAAGCAAACCCAGCAGAGGAACAGCACTGAGAAGATAGTCCCTACTGGTTAAAAAGCTGTTTGCATTAATTGTTATGTGGAACTGACATAGCTGTAGACATTTTCCCTTGTATGCCTTTATTAAAAAAGACACATTTTGAGCTGTTTTACAAAGGTATGGTTCTTAAATTAACCTTGTGAGGCCAAACGGAGGTACTTAGCTGCTGGAAAAACAGCAGTTTGCACTGATACTTTGTTCTGAATTCATAGCATTAGTCCTACAATAATAGATCTGAGATTTAAAATGCCCATAATTTTTATATTCTGCTCAGTTTCAAATATGTGAATTCCAGACAAGTAAATCTGATGGTTTTTAAACTGTATCTCAAGTCCCTAAAATGACATTTTCTAATTTGAAGCATCTAAATTTAAAAACTGAGATGGTAACTGCAGAAGTATAATTCCCACATATGTTTAAGGACACAACATTCCATAGCACTAAAATAAAATGTCTTGTAATTATCTGCTGCAGATCAGACAAGATGCCTCATGCATTTGCCCTTTGCACCGAAGAGACATAAAAAGACCTCAAAGAGGTTTAAAGATGATACATGAACACCTTTATAGCAGTATAGATCCTACAAAAAAAAATGCCTGCCAAGTCACAAGGTGCATGACCTAAATCTGTCCACTATGGGAAAAAAAATTATTTACATGTTTAAACTTCAACTTTGTAACAAGTATTGCCATCCGTACTGCCTCAGAGATCTGAAGACTATTAGAGGTCTTACTATCTTTTTAATATTTTTTTTTTTTTAAATGTAAAAGAGCCTGTGTTAGACTACTGGAAGCCAAAAAGAGAAATGATTCATCCTCCAACATGCCTCCAAAATAATAATAATAGGGAATCCAACACTGCTTTCTCTTAATTTTATCAGAAAGTTGAAAATCAAACATTCTCTAAAATGTAGAATAAAAAATAGGGCAAAGTAAACACCAATCTCAAGCGTCCAGTTTTTATCTCAACCTGGCCAGAGGCTGATACAACTGAAATTATTTAGGATGCAGCAATTCAAAAACTAGTGAAAGCTTGGTATTACTAATCATTTGCACTGCAACAAATGTCTCTACTATTTGCAGGAAGATTATGTAGCTGCTTTCAAATGGTGGAACCATCTCAGCAGGCTCTCTAGTGCATGCCAGCACTTGCCTTGGTCAGGAAAGGGAGAGGAATGTCAGAGTTCCTTTGCCAGTGCCATGATGCTCAATACAGTAAGACACGGGCAACGCAACATGGTACTTCCTATTCCTTGAATTCAAGGTTAAGGGACATTTCAAGGAGCACTCTGAAGAGACCGTAGTATTTTAATAAGATTTCTTGCACCACAGTACTGAATAAACTGAGCACTTGCTGACAACCTATAGGCCTTGGCCAAAACTGTCAGAAATGAAAGGCACCCAAGTTACTCCCACCTCTCACATTCTCAGTCTGTGCCCAACTATGAAAGGTAAAAGCACTATCGAAAAATTTGCTTTTGAAGAGTCCCACAAAGAAAGAAAATCCAACCATTAAAAACAGAGGCCAAGAAAACACTCTAACAGTTCTTCCCATGCCACACAGAGCTCATTTTTGAGGGTACAACCTGAAAGAAGAGTTAAACCCAAATGTTTTTTTGAAGACCTTTATGTTTTTCAATGCCCATTCAACTTCCAGACTCCTTTGCTGGTTAATGAGGGCACTTCTTCAAACCAAGCCATGCAGGTTCCTTCTTATGCAGGTTACAATGTAGAGGGTCACCTTGTGTTGGTGCCAGAAGACAGGAATGAACTAAAGGTTACCCAGAAGGCATAAAACATGGAAAATACACTCAGCCCTTCTCATTTCTAAACAAAGACTTCTATTTTTTGTCTCTTCTCTCCAGACTCAAACATTTTACTTAGGAAATGACAGGATGCTACAAGTAATTTGTTTCCAGTTCTTGAATTGTCTTGCCCTGAGGCTAATTATATTAATAGACTTCCCTGGGTTTAATTAGTATTTTGTCTAACCCCAGTTGATCGTTAAAATTTCATTTAATCTGATCACTAAAGTACATATTTTAAGTCCAGTCCAGATGAAGGAATTACAAGTATATAATTATCACTGAGTGGATGAGCCACTAAATTTAACTAAGGCCAGGGCATTTTTCACTCCTAAATTTAATTCCAGTATCTCAACTCCATTAGTGTGGATTGCAGAATCTTCCTCCTCATTTAACTGACAGTAACAATAAATCACAAGCTCCTTTTTTCTATATTGGAGACCCTAATTCTCAGTTCCTGTCAGTTGGTAGTCGCAGGTGGCTCTTCCCTACACAAAACTCAAATCTCTGCCTATCTTCGAGCCCTGCTGGTAGATAAGGGCAGACATCCCAGTGCAGACACAGCTTCATGCTGGCAATAAGTTATTTTGTCAATAGAGCCATTTCACCAAAGGAAATCAACTTCTGCCAGTAAAAGAACTGTTTTGCTTCTACGGTTGTGTTTGTAATATGGCTTTCACTACCAAAGTTTTCCTAGCAAAACCTAAAAGCGCATCAGACTTGAAGGAGCTGAACCTCCCACACAGTTCCTGACGAGCAGTGCTTCTGGGTGAGTTATTGGGCTGATGGCCATGGAGGCCCAAGGGGGGAATTTTTACAAGCCCTGAGCTCTCAGCAAGCATAACTCCACAGCGCCTTTACCGTGCCCGCAGGGACATCTTCACTCCTTTTCGGGGAACTGTTATACGAAGGCATGAGCACATACACTTCTCCATTTATGTGAAGTGCAGCTACTTGTGCCGACTCACTGGAGTCATACATCCTGCAATTCCCAGCAGGTAGGCATCACCATACGGCAAGAAACAATACTGTAGTTAAAACAAAGGCCTGAAAATATGGAGAACACAGATCAAACCAATTCTTTCAGAGGAAATGACAGCACAAGCACATACACACACAGAGCCAAAAAACCCCAGCAAAAACAAAGCCTAAATTTTCTCTCTCTCTATATATATATCAAAACCAAAATCAAGCACCAAAACCAACTGCATCATCAGTGCTTTATAAGATAATCCTATACTTTATGCAGATCTAGGTAAAGCCATAGAAATGGGCTTAGTAAAGAACTGAAAATATTTTTGTATCACTGGACAAATCCCACAGAGTTGCAGATACATCTATATGTAACATAAATTCACATGAGAGCTTTCCTCCTTCCATAGACTCATATGTACAAGGCATAGTATCAGAGATGCTTTGGGTAGACCCTTTCCACTGGACGAATTGGGCTATAATGAGATAAAGCAGTCACAGTCACACATAAACCTGTCATTGGCTACACCCAGAGAATCACGCTAACCTGAACTCCATCATCTTTTTCAGAGGTGCAGCTTCATTAGACCAAATCCTCATGGATTTGGAAGGAATCCTTCAAAGTTGTGGCTGTTCACAGGAACTGGGCTTTGTATACTGCCTGTATATGTACAATTACCTCGCAGCTGTAAATGTGCCCAAGCGCACACAAAGACCATTTACCTCCTGAAGACAAACAATTAAATCCACCACATGTAATAAAAGCCACTTATAAGAAGCTGTGGAGTGGAGGTTATAATTGGAACTTCCTTCTTTCTCCAGCAGACTTCTCTACCAAAAGCCACGTTCAGTATTTTTGCTACAAATGTTGGTGATACCTCTACACCTTATACAGTACAATAATAGTATTTTTAACACTGAAGTGCCAGCTTCCCAGCTTCCCAATGTGCTGATTTATCAACAGCTGCTATAGGACAAACTTTAAACCCTTAGGCCTCTATCCCAATGTGGAACCAAACAAAAAACCCCAAACTGTAGTGATTGCCAGGTACAAGGCATGTACTGGGAAAGTTCAATTGTTCCTGTTTGTTTCTTTGCATAAGGCCAATTCCACTAAAAAACAAAACCAAATCAAACAAAAAACCCTTTTCATTTAATTGGCAGTTCTGTCAGCATAACGATTTATAACATAGAGTCTTTGTATGATTAAAGCAACTACTTTTCTGGTTGCATAAATACTACCTCTAGTATAATATTACAAAGCTCCTTCTTGAAAACCAGGCTTTTCCTTGATTTCTCAATGGATTCTGATTTTGCCTAATATGACTGGCTATGAGGACTCAACTCCACGTGCCTTGCAATCTCTGAACCAAAATTAAGGCAGTACAATTTTTCAGTAGAAAATATTCTAACCTCAAAGTGATAATGCTTCCTATAGATTAATGAAGGTTCTTCATTGCTGATGCTGCTTACCCTACCTTCTATTTAACTTTTGTTAGTATCTTCCATTTAACTTCTGTTGTTAGAACTGCTCAATAATTATTCTCACACAGGAGTGGCCATCTATTTCTATGTCATTATCTGTTACCTCCACTTCAAAAGGAATCACAGTGCTGGATACAAAGCCTGATGCTGGATAACTTATAGAATCATTATTACTTCTTATGTCTTGCTTCCTTATAATGCATAAAATACTAACATCTCTGTGATAAAAGAAATTTGCTCCCAGAAAGTCTGCTGCTGGTGACTAAGAGACTGACTTTACGTGATGCTGAATGCTCCTATCTACGTGCAGAATGACTTCAACTCCCACTTCTTGATTTAGTTTTGATAGAAACTTTATTCTGATGTTAGGTTAAATCTTGAATAATCGCTGGTATGTACTAAATCCTGTGTAACTCAGATGTTTACAAGGCCTGGTTTACATATACTTGTGCTAGCAGTCTTTAGGTTAAACTGAGAACACATAAAATTGAAACGATTGTTTGTATTTCCAAGAGTTTGCTTTAATTGTACAATATTTTAATAATCTGCTTACAGTCTGTCTGTTTTTGTTTATCTGGAAGAAAGCAGCTTGCATGAGTAAGATAATTCAATTCAAAAAAATACACTCCCCGTAGATGTCTCCAAGATGTAAAATATTTTGGTCACTGATGTTTTTCAAAAAGGCTCTGCTTTTCTTTCTACAATGAAGCCATAATATTGTTTCTTGGGGGAAAAGGTTATTTGATGTATGAACAGCTTCGGATTTTATTCTTTTAAATATTTTGTTCCAAATCTGAATTCCTCTGGCCATTTTTGTTTGCACGAATCTTTCCCACCAAGCATTAGTCATGCTCTGATTTCTGTTAAATATTTTTGATGAGCAGAATTCTCATAGATGGCATAGGAGTTCAAAAACAAAATGAAGCTGATTTGTAAGCATTCATGTTATGTAAAGTCTGTAGCTCAGCTGCTTATCCAAACTTGCATTATAAACTTTGGCTTGCTTGTAAATCTTAGGACAGATCTTTCCATTAAACCATCAACCACTAAAGTGAAAATTCAGTAAGGAAAAACCATTGCTTTGAAATGAATTGGGTTTTTTTAAATGAAGCTCTTATGCAACCTATCAGTACTTTAAGAACTAGATTTCTAAATACAATTACAGGCAATTAAACTCCAAAGCTCCAGAACCGCACTCTGACACTACCAGACTTTGACAGTAGAAAATTCAAGGATGAAATCAGAGTGGTGTTGAAACTGCTGGTGTTTTGCATGCCTTTTGCTTTTAAAACACACAAGCAGTAACTGCACTGAGAGAAATTATGCTGCTTGTGATTCAACAGTGTGTGTGTGTGAGAGGGGAATCAAGTAGCTGCATCTTCCGTATTCTGTAACAGCTAATCAAAAGCAGAGAACTGGTATCACTTCCAGAAGAAACTATTGTTTCAGCCTCTCTTGCCATAAATCAAATCTTCACGTGCAGTCCACCAGACTCTACCCACTTCTTGATAACTTAATCAGGTTTTCAGATTTCGGCACCAGGCAATTTCTATTCTTGGCAGGGAACATAACCTTATGACTTGCCCTCTACGCAGCTTACTCTATTGCTGTTATGTCCTGCACAATTAGCACGTGGTTGCACATCCTTTCACGAGTAGAGAGCCCCTGTTTAATTAACAGCATCCTCAGTCAGAGATTATATTCAGTGATACAAAGGGGAAATGCCTCCATGGACGTTTGGAGAGAAGCATTTGCAGAAAGCATTTGCAGAAAACCTTGCTTGTAACTCTATATCTGGGGCAGGGTACATTTAACCACTGTTCCACTCAAGAGTTTTTAAAACTTCTCTTTCTAATTTGCTTCCACGTACAGTCTCATCATCTTGTTTCAAATATTACAGCTCAACTCAAATAGCTTATTGAAAAGACACTGTGATCTTCTATTAAAAAAGGGGTATCTTCTTGGCTGACAAGGAAGGGTGGCATTCATGCAAATGCTTGAGTCAAGCTGCTTGAAGAAGAAACTTCCTCTTTAGCTGCACAGAGAGACCTCTGCAAAGGAAAGGAGGTTCAAGACAGCAGGTCAAATAAGCTGAATGTGGTGAGGAAATACAACCGTGCCACGTGCAGCACTCTCACAGGCTGATGATTTCATGAGTTTTCTGTTCTGTCAATAAGTGATCTCCAGGTCTGTTGCTCTCATTCAACTTTCAAAAAACACATTTGAGCTCTGCCTTTTTATAGCTCTCTTTTTTTTAAGCAGAAAAAACAGCATCCCATTTCCCAATAAGGAACTAAGTAACAAGCAAAGCACAAGTAGGAAAGATATGCTATCAGGACATTTTACATTCTTGATAAAATGACATATAAACTTTGCATAAAGTTCGGTGCCATAGTGTGAACCACTGCATCATTTACTTATCTTCAGCAGCTGCAAATCTTCAGAGCCAGAGGATGGAACTAGAACAGCTTTAGCTTTAGCATTGCCTCAGGAAGCTGCCTTTGTGCAGGTACTCTTTCCAAGACGTCTTTATTTGATGTTAAACAATTAAGAATGGAAAGCCAAGGAGTCATGCAAACCGACAGCAGTGATTCAGTGGCAGTGGTTGTATACCTATCCTTAATTATCAGATGTGTACATAGCAAGAAAGATTATTCAGAATTGCAGCTATGCCTTCTGCATAGCTTTAGAAATCTTCGGCTTTCCTTCTTATTTCCTGGGTGTTAACAGTTAACAGCAATCTCTCTTTTTCCAATAAAAAATACCTTATGATTCAGAGATGCACAATTAGATTGAATAATTCCAGGTTAGGGAATTAAAATAAAATACCATGTGTATCAAATGTGACGAGGATGTCAGGACTTTCCTCCCAGATTTATGGAAACAGATGAGATGTTACATAAATTCCTCACTGATAACTGAGGTTAAGCTCTACTGTAGGTCATCAATTTAGAACATCTTACTATTCAGACGTAAAAGATTTGCTCACAAGTAATTTCTTCCAGAATTTATGATTGTGGGAAGAAAAGAATAAATTTAGAGCTTATTTTTTAAAATAAGATTCATAAAATTGAAGAAATATAAACTTGAAAAGGACTTGAAAGGTTATCAATGAACTGTGAGGGAGAAGAATTACTTCAGTAAATCAAATATGTATGCCATTGTAAATACTGTTTCTACTTCTCAAC
This sequence comes from Aegotheles bennettii, assembly GCA_013398125.1. Lineage (NCBI taxonomy): Eukaryota > Metazoa > Chordata > Aves > Caprimulgiformes > Aegothelidae > Aegotheles > Aegotheles bennettii. The sequence goes on along the minus strand of VZRW01006418.1, from coordinate 126,042 downwards.
GCTTCACGCCAATTTTACAATATCCACAGTATCCCTACTTCACTGTAAAAACGCAAACAAATATTGAGAGCACTGTCTGATTTAGTTACTGCTGGAAAATTGCATTAGGCACAGATCCCAAAATAATAACTATTCTATTCCTTGGCTTTTAAAGAAAACATGCACATTTGCAAACACTCTCTCTGCCATGCCTCCTAGCCTGCAGTTTATTATAAAGCACAGCAAAAAGACTACATTGATAGTACTGCAGGTAAACAAAGTGAAAGATTGAGATTTGGTAAGTAATCTCTTTCATCACTGAAATAATGTCAATAAATAGTCATACAGCTACAGAAGTAAAAATGGTTCAGCCTTTCAATATACCAAGAATGATATGAAAATATTTGGAATTAGATAGTGATGCTTCATAGCGAAAGATCAGAGAAGCAGGAGGTCACATGGTTTATTTATACCCATTTTCCTACCCAGCTCGTGCTTTAACTGCATAGCTAGCACGTGCTGAAAGAGGTTAATGGGCAGTTAGTGGTCATTCCTGCTGCGTAATTTGGACAACAGGATGACAAGAGGTTTTTCATTAATAGAAACATGGAGACCAGGTTTCTAAGATTAGACAAATTGGATTTTAGTTCTCAAACATGAAGTGCACTGTCAAAGGCAATTTCTTCTTCCAAGAAACATGTCATAGATAAAGGAATGGAACCGTAAATAGATTATAAACCGTACTTAAACTGATTATAGGTTGATGCATGATCCTAACCAAAGACACGCAGTGGAGTGGGCTGCATAACCTTGAACTGAGCTCCTGCTTTAGAGTGATTTCACATATGAATTTCAAGAAGCAAAACTAACTACAAAGAAACCTTCTAAAAGGGAGAGGTGCTCTAAAAATGCTGCCACATTAAGTATAAATACTTTGGCGGGTTTGGTGTAGGTAAATAAACTGAAATCAACAGAAATCCATAACTGAAGGTGCTTCATGCAGCACTTCAAGCCACTTCAAAGTAGTAACTGTTTTGATACTAGCTAGGAGTTAAGTAAATATAGTTGTAGAAAGAGTAGAGAGAAAAAAAAAAACACATTACAGTAAAATTGTACCAGTGTTATTAATTGCTGCTTAGTGCACTTTTTCCTGGCTTAGCTGTTTCCCAATAAAAACTAAACTGCTATGATTGTACAAGGTGTGCTTTGCCTCAACATCTTCACCAGGCTTTGCCAGACTCTACTCGGAGAAGTTGTTTTTCCCACTTCCCCTGCCCTGCTCCTTGCATGGCCCTGCGGGCTCCGTAGTGCTCCGTGCCAATGCCCACACTGCGTGGCTGCACAGGGAAAGGGGCCGGGGACCTGATCCAACTGCAGTGACCCGAGGAGGGAAAGCACATCTGGTTTTTAGCTCTGCCAGTTCCCTAGCACAGGGTACCCCTTGGTGCACAAATGCTTCCGATGCCACAAGCCCTGGCACAGGGCTGAGAATATGGGGGCAAAGTGAGCGGGCTAAGGTCCTGCCTTCACTGCTGTGGAGCTGGTGCCAGCTTACAGTGTCCTGAATGGGAGTTTAGACCTCTGCCCCTCTTCTTGGAGTCTCCATCACCAGCTGGAGCTTGCAAGAACTGCAGAGCATTTCAAGAGAGAAAAAGTAATCTTTACCTAATGACAGCACAACCTGTCTTTCTTACCCAGTACAGCATGTGGAGCTCACACTTGGGGCCCCTTGACATGCAGTGCTTTGTGACAGTCCCTGCTACCTCTGCTTTCACGTCTTTCACCTCCCCTGGAAGCTGGTCACTAAAATTTAATTGATCCTTGGTTGCCTCTCCAACATAATTGCAGTTGGATGCTGATACTTCATTCCTACTAGTCTACCACCCACTTCTTCTCCTGTTCAGGATAGAAGTCACTTCTTACAGAAGATGGGCACATTAAAAAAATAAACCAAAACGTTTCCCATTTTTCTAAAGAAGGGTATTTTAGACAGCACAGTTCAGGCTTTGTAACAGGACTCCTACCAATAGTATATATAAAAACAAAGAATAGAAAAATATTTTTTCATTTTGAAAAAAATCTAGGTTTTAATACAAAACCATCTCTAGCCTAGCAAAAAGTAGATGATTCCCACTGATATCAATTATTTCAAAGGAGCAAGGAAAAATATTTGCAACAGATTTAAATTAATGAATTTAAATAGCTATAGCTTCTAAAATACAGAATCTTTCCTCTGTCTCATTTGTGATGTTGTTTGCCAAAAAACACTCAGAATTTTTTTGTTCACTTCATTCACTCCAATCTCATGCTCAAGAAATAAAATTTATTCTACATTTGTTAAAATATAAACAGTTTCTCCAGCTTTTAATTAAGCTCCTAATGTATATATACAAAGAAATCAGAACAGACACATCAAATTACACTGAAAAAAACAAACAAAACCGGTTGAGTTATTAACAAGAGTGGCTGGGCTGTGCATGCCCTCCCATCCCAAGGTTTGCAAAAGCATTTCTAAACCCAGTGACACCTGCTGCCCACATCACTCATCTCTGCATTTCAAAAAAGCTTTTCAAACACCAACCATCATATTTCTTTCTAATATTAGTGCTTTTGTTCATAGTTTGTATATTATTTTCTCTTAGACACACATGACGTGACAAGTCAGCCCATTTCTCTGCAACCTGATGACATTTCTCTTTGTTATATCTGCTAATCAGTGGCAGGAGCAACCTGGGAAAGAGCCATTCTGGACGTGCAGAGCCCACTCACGCTGGCTTTTCCAGCTAAGACCTTATTATTTGAAGTAATATTAAAAGCAAGCCAATCAGCTCACTCTGAGTGATGGGAATGTTAAAGAACACTGCCACATAGTTCAAGAACAAACAATACTGAAATACAGCTTTTTCTTTTTTTTCTTTACTTTGGTGATTTGTCTGTTGATTGCCCATTTGTCTCCAGGAGACATTTCTAAGCCCTCTACTTCCTAAACTCAAACAAAATCAATCCCCCCTCCAACCTGCAATCATACACTGATGTGAGAGCAAAGAGCTGAAGGCAGCCAAGGAAGTGTTACGCCTGTTTCCTGCACTCACTGTCCCAGCAAGAAAAGCATTTCTTCCCTTATTTCATTTTGGGGGTGGGCTCACTCTGCCATCAAGGAAACTGGAAAACATTTGACATACAGATAAGCATCCTATAAATAGATTTTGGCTTTCCCAAGAAAGAACTCCAATTTGCAGCAATTGATAAAAATGAGCTCTAGTTTTAAAGCCTGTGACAAACAATAGCCTAAACCTACTTGATTATAGATACAACTGTCTCCATGGTGCAAGTGAGCATGAAATCCACTCTGTCCAAAACTGGGCCCATGGATTTCAACGAGAGCTTTGGCCATGTGCCCTTTGCTTTTACTTGTGCATGCTGCTGAAAACACAGAACATATATTAGCACATATATGGTGGTCCTTGACTCACGGAGTTGCAAGTCTCAAGCATAATCCCATATAGAAAGTCACAGAAAAACAGGGATTTCTCAGCTTTTTCATTTCCAGTTCCCTTATTTTCAGCAGGTAGAACAACTGTACACTGTTCATCTGGCCAGACTGGGCTACGCATTCATGCAATTCAATTCTGCACTCCCAGGAGCAATCGACAGTGTGCACTCAAGGGAAGAAAGAAAAATACCCATCTGCATCTACAGCAGGGTCCACCATTTTCATGCAAATAAAAGCATTTTCTCCTCATCTTTTCCCTGGGTTTATAAGCAGGTTAGAATTATAACCCTCTCATATTTAACTGCAATTCAAATAACTTTATCAAACAGTTTGATATCATGTTTGACATTAGTTCCAGGAGTGAAGAAAAATGCAATTTTTTCCTAGACTCTAAATCCTGCAAATAGCTTTGAGTCTATCATCAGGATAAACTGCATGACTAACGGGCATAGTTACTACTCAGGGGAAAGCTGCTGACAAGTTTTACATTCTCATCACTCATCTTAATTCTGGACTACTTAATATAGAAATTTCTTTAAACGATGCTTTGTCTCCCAGTTCTCCAGTTCTGGGATCACACCTTTCCCGGATGCACAAAACAAATACTTGGTCATTACAGGTTTTCTTCCAATGAGACTTCTGAAGCATATGCTGAGTGCTTGGATGAATCAGGCTCCGTAAGCAAACAGGATAGCAATACACTTCCTTTAAATGGGACGTGCGTGGTTCAGCCATCTAAACCCAGCACAGACAATTCTATATTTATGCTTGTCAGCTCCTATCATGAAGTGAGTTCACAGTGGATACTGTATGCAAGAGAAATCTTAAAGAAGGTTGAGCAAACTGGTATAGGAGTGCTAGAGATGCTCATGTTAGCACTCCCTGCCTCTGTGGAGCTCCACCAACTCTTCAGTTTGCTTCCTGAGTGCTGGAACAAAGATAATTGAACAGATAATCTGAGTATTTATTCCAACTACTCAAAAAGTTTACAAATATGAAATTTCCTAAAGCCAGCGTGGAGGCATCCACAGTGCCAGCAGCAGGCACCTGATCCGGGGTCAGGGGAGAGGGAAGCTCACAACTCCATCCCTGCAAGCATAAGCTCTCCTTTTGGTCTGTGCAGAGACAGAGGCCCCTGAAGAACAACTTGTGGCTCCTCCACCAGGGTGGCACAGCCCATGTCAGGAGCACCACCACCTCCACCACACCTCCCCCTCCCCTGGCAGCACTACCAGCCGTGGGAGTCTCTCTTATAAACATCCACTTGCCATGTTGCCAGGAATAGCATCGTTGTAAAGAGCATAAAACTGTCTTGAGGGTAATTGGGTTTTGCCAGATGGCAGAAGGCTGACAGAGTTTGTATAACATTTGCTTACAGCCTGGTAAATTTTACCTTGGCATTTGTTATTTGCCCCAAGAAGTTTTCAATTAAAGCAGAAGACTTGGTACCCCCTTTCAAATACATGGGCATTTAAATGTTATCGAGCTAGCATCTGGTATCTAAAAAAACTGTAAGGGATTTCTTTTAATTACATAATTTGCAAGTGTCATGTGAAAAAAAATAAAGGAGCAATATTAAGTGATTATGCTTCCAGAGAACAAATCACTTCAAATATAAACCAAAAGGAAAAGCTGACCATCAAAATATGACCAGACCTGAGCACAGCTTTCAAATTCTTTTTTTATTATGTAAGTAACAGTTAAATAATCCCACTTCTCCTCCCACCATTTGCAGCTCTCCTGACTCCAGCAGGTTTTAAAAAAACAGTTTAAAAAACCCTAGTCCCCCAACTGAAATACTCCACAAACATATCAGTGTCTTAAAAACAAGCTAGATTATATTCAGTGTTGCCTATGACGATTTAGAGCAGCAATAGCTCCTTTGAAACATGCAGAAGCATCACCACTGACCACAGTAGAAAACATGATGCACCTATAAACGTATCTATTATGATGACATCCACCAAGGACAAATCTCACCCCTTTAACCATTGCAAGGACTTGATGTTTTCATAGGACCAAGGAGGGTGAAAAACTTACTTTAACTTAAACTATTCTAATGCATACTAGCAAAACTCCAACACTGCAACCTCCACAGTGAAGATGTTTGGTTCATACTGCTGAATAGCAAAATCCATGCATAAAGCATGAGGAGGAGGGCTGACCTGTAGGCACTGATCAAAGCAGGAGTGAATTTCTACACCACCAGCAGCCTCAGCTCCCAAAGCACCCAGTGCCAAGGGCCACCACAGCAGACCACCCCTAAGGACAATATGAGAGCAACTCCAAAATAAATGCACCTCTTCTTTCAGCTAAGCCAAGCAAAACCAAACCTCTGCAGCAGTTCTGGAAGTGTTGTTCCTGCACTGACTTGTAAAACACAACCCTGAGACATAAACAACCTCCTCTCCTCCCTTTCCTCTTGCCACTCACCCATCGACAATTTGCATGTTTACCCTGGTAGCAACAGTCCATGGCTGTGAAGAAAGAGTTTACCACTGTTAGAAATAAATAGATATAAGTATTTCTGGAGCAAAAGGTGATATTCTGTCCTAAAAAGCCACAGCGTTGTCGGATGTGGATGTAAACACAAAGAGAGAAAGGGGGAAAGATCAGCAGGCTGCAGCTCAGGGCTTATTTCTGGGTATGGAAGCAGCAGCCTGGGCAGATCCCTGGGGCCAGCTTTGGGAGGAAGGGCAGAAAAGCATCTTTGCTCTTATCAAGGCAAAACACAGCAAAACTGGACTAACTGGGTTAGCTAAAATCAGCTTTCCTTCCCAAATTGCCAAATGACCATTTTGTGAATTAGAATTTTTTACTGAAAATATACTGCAGAAAACAAGTCTGTGCTGGGTTTGTTCAACGTGATGAAGGCAGCCTGGCCCTCAGCAAAAGTCAAAGCAGAACTCCCACTGCCCTCAGAGGGCCAGGATCTGCTGACACGGGTCCATCAACCATCCCAATACACACTTGTTTCTTCTATTTGTCTCAAGATGCAGGCAACCAGTCAAGGAATCTGCTTTAGTTTACCCAAATTCGGTTTTGTTTTCTTTAAACTTTTTGACAACACTCAAATTGCTACCACTGTTTGGGAGAGGAATGTGACTGCCTTTTCCCTTTTTATTGTGACTCCACCTAGCACAACTGCTCTGCTTCTGCCACTTCATTAGCACACATCATTTTGAAGCCATCTATATTGAACATTCACAACTACAGCATACAGTTTCTCATATAGATTTTTTTAAAGGTTTTTCATTATTCTTGGAGGAAGGAAGTTAACTCAGAGCGGCAACAACAGCAACAAAAAAATCTTTGTGTAATTTCAGTTATGGCATTATCAATATTGGATGCATTTCAAAACAGGAAAAAAGCACTTGGGATGCATTGCAAGTCAGACCTGCAATGAGTGCAGCTCCCCTGAACTACCGGAACCTTCCATCACAAAATTTCTTATAAAAATCACTGAGCCAGTAATGCTTTTTTTCTCTATTTGGACACAGTAGAAATGTCTCATTTCCTCCGACCTATTTTTTAAAAAGAAAAATCCAGTTATTTACCAATTGTGATAAACTAAAACATTTAAACACTGTCGTAGGACCAGGGCAGGATATAACTTTCTTACAAGAAAAGAAAAAATTCAGACCTGAAGACCCTACATTGTTCAGTTACATTATATTATATTATATTATATTGTATTATTATAATGTATAATAATTATACATTATTACTTGCTGGAAAGGACCTAACCCCAGCCGCTCACCTTTCTGCCTGCACATCACATCTGCTTCTCAGTGCAGGTACTGACTATTGCAGCTATGGCAGAATTCAAACAATCCAGATGATAACAGCAGTATTTGCAAGTTATACTGACACTTGTGTTATGATTCCTCCTGGAAAAACGGGGGGAAAACATGTTCTTTTAATGGGTGTTATAGTGATTAACCATCATTGGAAGTCTAGTACCTGGAAACCGGTCTCCCTTGATGGGAAGGATCTCAGACACAGACGGAGACAGTGCACAACAGGGTGGAAAAATATCAGCTACCATCCAAGGCCTGTTCCTAAATTGCACATTTGCAAGTTCATTCAAATTCCAAAAATCAACAAAGAAAATGGACACTGAGAAATACCACAGCCAAGAACTCCCAGCCCAGGGTATTTCTCCTCCAAAGTAAGGTAATTGGGTTTTTATCTGAATTCCCCAAGTTAAGCAACATAACTCAAAAGCTCACAAACCTACACTACATGGAATCTGCCTTTAAAAGACCAAATCTGTGTTTTAATAGGTTGCTGTAATTTAGAATTACACACCTTTTTTTCTGCTTTGTTTGGAGATTCAAGCAAGATCCTTCTCCTATCTAAAAATAAAGCTACGCTGAACCTTCATGTAAGATCAGCACTGAATCTGCCCTTTCTGCACACTCTCTTTCTAGGACACACCACAATCCCAGAGCACTGGTGCACTGTCAGTATTTCAGTAAGATCCTTGAAATTTTAGGCTGGTTAATAATTCACTCTACGCTTCAGGGGTATGAACTCAAGCTCATACTCAAGAGCTGGTAAGTTCTGGAAACATGTAATTCACCTACTTTCTTACACACCTCGTGCGATGGTTTCTGTATAACAGGAATGACATAGGTCCACGCAAGGGATTTCTCAGCAGACTGATCTTCTCAAGAGGAACAAAGACCTGATTTTGATCATCAAAAGACAAAATATAAAGGACATTGAGCTCTTATAGTGCTAATAATCAAAAGGTCACCCACACACAGAAAACTGCCCCTAATTCTGTCTGTATGCACAGCTAATGCAGATCAGCCACGTCAAGGATGGGCTATGGCAATTTTACCCATACAACTTTACAGTGGTAGCAATGTTTCTCCTAGGGAAGGATGTATCCATAATGCGATTGATAGCCAGAAAAACCTTGTTAAACCAGGTGCAGCTGTGTATCAATCCTAACACACAGCCGTTTTTACAAGGAATACATTACACTTTATTCCAGTGAATCATCAAAGGTTGAAAAATGCATTAAGCAAATCATTGGCCCTCAGAAAATGTTCTTTTAGCACTGACATAGATAACCATTTTGTTCCCACGTGCACATGCTTGTGTATCAGTGAGTGCTGCCGTGCCATCCATTTTGCAGGAACATCCCTGTGGATGGCTCATTAACACCCCAGGAGTAGAACAGTGTCTGAACTCCCCAGAGGCAACAGCTGATAATTTTGTTTATTTATCTAGGATTAGTCTGGGAGATGGAGCTGAGAAAGCCAGAGACAGGCAACTCATGCTCAACACAGCTGTAAGGTTTCTTGTTATCACCACACAAACACCATCCAGAATTTATTTAAAAATGAAGTATTCATATGCCTTACTTGGTAGCATAATCCTATTTGTAATTTAAAAAGAAGGGTGTTTGGTTTGGTTTCAGAAATATCCTACTATATAAAAAAACATGTCAGATATTTGGATGCACTCGGCTCTGCCTTCTTACACATCCACAGCAGACCAGAGCAAAAGAAAACAGTCTCATTTCTACTTGATGCTCTGGAAAAATGGTAACATGGATTCAGCATTAATATCCTGATGTTACTTTGGAAATAGCCACAGTTTCCTGCTGCTTTATAGTTCACACAGGCCCTTGGCTATTTCCATTTGCTCCCAATAGCTTCCTTATCTCTGACTCTTCTAAGCCCCACTTTCACATTCCTAATAAAATGTTTCCCTGCGATACAGGTGGAGGTGCCTCTGCAGGATCCCTGTGCCACTACAGGGCACAGCAGTACGTCTGCCATGGACACCATGTCCCCGGTGTGGCTGGGCTGTACGACTGGCTCAGACATGCCTTGGGACACAAGCAAACAGACTGAAAACCCACAGCGAAGAAACAAGGATTATTTATGGCAGGAGCTGTAATTATTTAGCAATCGAAGATTTAGCTCAGAGAGCCAAGTTTCTTCCTATCACTTTTTCTTAGACATCTGTACTGGACAGCATACAGAAATAGGATTAACAAACGTTAGGCAAACGTGCAGTTTTACAGCCAAATGTGCTTAGCTGTGAAACCAGGGAAGTGCTAATGTAATATAGAAGATAACGAACTTTGAAGCTGGAAGCTGTTCTAATGGGGTTTAAACAAGCTTAAATAACCAGCATTAAAGAAAACTTTTTTTTATGACTCCTCTAAATCTTGAAAACAAATCTCTTGATTTATAAGCTCTGACCAAAGACAGTTTATACTTATTTAAACTCAATCACAAATTGCTCAGTTCCTGCCATTTGCCTGAGGGTTTCCAGGCAGGGTTTGACATCTGCTGCAGCACACAAGCAGCCTCATCCAAAACAGACAATGATTTACCAATGCCTATCACCCTCCACTCCTCCTCAGCTACTCAGCACCCTGCCGTTCTGTCACCAGTAAAATGCTTTTCCCTGCAGAGCTGAGTAGGGGGGCACTTACACCCAGCTACAAAGAAACTGGCATCTGTCAGCCACGGTTACTCAGGACCTACACCTAATCCTTTTGCTTCACAGTGGTCTCTCTTCTCAGCTTAAATGGTTTTGCTCGGTTCCAGGAGGAGATACTGAACAAGCCATTTATATGCAGACGATAACATATCAAACCTTTGCAACTAATTAAAACCTAGCAGTTTTCTCCAACCAGTTATTTATAAGATAGGGGAAGCCATGGAAAATCACCAAGCTGGATTCCAATAAAATGAGGAAATTTAAATCATTTATTCTAAACTATTGCAGAAAAATGTTTCTGCTTTGGCATTTTCGCTCGAGCCTGTTGATTGCACATTTGAAGCTTGAGGGTATTGCACTACCATCAGATCTCTCTCTGGATGCACAGCTCCACACTACTGCTAAAATAGATACTTTAATATTTATAAAAAATTTCTAGATGGAGATTACCACTCAGAAAGACAGACTAGTATGACTCAGTTATTTAGTATCTTTACATTTTCCAAAGAAAAAAATTGAAATTCTTTCCAAACTGAGCATTCATGAAAGAGGCTGAATGCAGCATTTCTTATCTATTCTTATCTTATTCTTTACTTCCTAGATTTTGTATTACTATTGCACTTAGGAGCTTTACTCACTAAATAAGACTTTGCTCTTTTAGATACTATATCAACACTGGAAAAAAAGGGCTGTACTTTCCCGAATCTTTATGATCTTGGTGTGAGTCAAAATATAGCATGTGGATATGAATACACAGAGGGGCAAGATAATAAACAGATAATACAGGATGTTGATAGGCAATATTAATATCCTAGCATCACAAAAAGCACCTCCAGAATAACTTTATTTTGTCCCAATTTTTAAATTTTGTGCCAGCCACTGTAAAAATGCCATTTATCAGATTCAAATGAGCTTTATCACAAGTGACAGCAGGTTTGGGTTTGCAATAGCTGTGGCTGGACATGCTGTCCCAGCTGCATTCTTATCTCATTAGCATTATTAGTTGTGAAGGCAGGAATAAGACATACATGTCCCATATTACTGATCAGCAACACAAATTTTGTCAAACAGCTGCCAGTGCTGGATATGGCCTCATCCCCAAGGTGAGCAGGTCACAGCACACCACCACTGCACAGGCAACGGCTGCCTACAGCAGCAACTGCAAGGCTCACCAGAAGTGGTACCTACCAGCCCAGAGATGCCACTTTGCAACCCATCTCTCCTCCTGTGAGCCCTATCCCACATCAGGGAAAGGCAAGAGGAATTTAATCCTTCAAGCAGAAACAGCACCAAGGTAATTACAATCAGCTACACTATCACAGAAAATATCACCATAGCACTGAACTCCACACCTGCATGAAGCACATGCTCAGCTAAGTGATGAGTCCATGCCCTCCAGTGTGCTTCTTTCATCTCCCACTGCCACAGTTTGAAAGCTCACGAGAGTGGCTTATGTATGGATTTAAAATAGTTTTAGAGTATTGCATATGCCTGAGAGCACACAAAGCTGCCTGTCAATCTCTTCAAAATCACACAAAACGTCACACTAAAGGAGAAAAATGAAAACAAAGGTGTATGCAGGTGTATTCAAAAGCATCTTCAGCAGTAGCATTTAAAGCACAGCTTTACCGATACCCTCTGGTGTCCTCAGCAACTCAAATATGACACATTTAATTGAGCAGTGTCTACCTTTTCAAATTTAAATGTCAAGTTGGAAAATCACACTTGTAAAATGCCTTTGTGCTTCTCAGAATACAGGATTTCTTGTTACATGTTTTGTACTGCGTACTTTGGCATGAAGGTATACAAACAAAAGGAAGATGTATGTTTTCTAAATATAACAAAGAAAGACAAAACCAAGCAGCACAGAAAGATAACTAAAACCATCAGCAAGCGGGGAAAAAATATTATTGCCAATGATTCATAATGAAACCCTTGGACAAACCCCTGTGCTTTCTTCCATACCTTGAATGTTAGTAAATAATGAATCTGATGAACTACCCAGGCAGAGGTAAGTTATACAGCCTAAGACAGGCTTCTGAAAAGGTCCCATTTCCCTAAGGACTAGAGGGTCATAAATAAAATCACCTTCACCAATCTGGGCCGTTCTGGTGGGTTACCAGGATGCTGATCATCTTGGAGGTGGCTTCAGCTTCAGGCATGAGCAGGCAGGTGAACCGCACCTCGCAGCAAGCAAGGAATCTCCGCAGGCTTCAGAGCACAGGTGCAAAGTGCTTGTGCTCATCCACTCCACTAAGCAACCCCCTGTGCTGGAGACACGACTTGGGACCCGATGAAGCAGAAAGAAAATGGCTACTGTGCTGCTACTGAATGCCCTGGGCTCCGTTTGCACTTCCAGTAAGCTCTGTTTTGCTTCCACAACAGCATGAATAGCGTTTCTCATGGTGGTGTTTCTCCAGGTGATGGACAAGTGAAGGTTTTTCCAGGTGATGGAGAAGTGAAGACCTGTTCTCCATGCTCCCTGGATAGCAGCACCGACAACAGCTCTGTCTTTGGAGACAAGACTCTTCCTCAGAGAAGTTAACTTTCAACAGACTTCCAAACAAAACAAAAAACAACAAAACAAACTCCAAAGCATCCTAGCCAAGCAGAAACTTGCCTTCATCCCTGAATAAGCAGCAGGACTTTACTGCAGGGAGACCTTTTCTGAACAAGGTCTGCACTGGTGGGGAAAATTTTGGCAGAGCAAAAGCGAGCCGATGCCAAGCTGCAGGGAAGCACAGTGACAAGGACAGAGCAGGGCCCATATTCCCATGGAGGGTCCAAGGCAAAACTCCCTCGCTCTTTGTAGCATTTCAACCACTTGCATTTCCCCATCTTTACAACTGCATCTACATGAACACGGGTCAAATATCATTCAAAGAAATTAATCTTAACCTCCTTTAATAAAGTAAAACTCAACCTAGAGAAACTGTTTCTGTAATTTAATCATTATAAAAGAAAAAAGCAGACACATAGAAGAACAAACAAATTGGGGGGAGGGGGTGTGGGTGTGTCGAGGATGTCACTACGACCCCTGTGAGTGGGAAGAAGGTGAGCTGCATGCATATTCCACTTTCATTTCTTTTTGGCAGAAACAGAACATTGCTTAGGCTTAATTTACATTAGAGTTTCTAATTTAGCACCAGAGTTGTTGAAGGGAAAGCAACGTGCATTTATCAGCAGATAAAAATAACAGCAATAGCAGCATTTGAAAGAGGCAGAGTGGCAGAAGTTGGTGCTGCAAAGTGCAGGCTTGTTCTCTGCAATCCGTGTAGGCAGCTGACTTATTCAGGGAATTTACTGAGTGGACCAAAAGAGAAAAAAAATAAAAACCTTCCATTTCCCACATGCAGTCTAATCAGGCTGGTTATTAAACACAATTGTCCCAGCATAGACTTTATTATAAAGAAATTAATAACTGCTTGGCTTTCAAGTATCCCAGAAGTTAGAGAGGCCTCTTGTTCTCCTGATAAAAGAAAAACAACCTGGCAACAAAAATCATGGGCTGTCAGCAAAAATGTAAGTTCAGGTACCGCAAGGAAATCAAGTGATTGAATTAGGTTTATTTTGACAAGCTCTTGTCATTGGGCTCATAAAGAAGTTCGAGCACTATGTGGAGACAAATCAACCAAGCATTATCTATGACCTATTTACTTGCGTATGTGTGCTTTGAGTGAGTTCACAAGTTCTCCACCTATATTTGTAAATTCAGGCAGCAAGATAAAAACAAAGAAAGAAACAGGAGACTATTAACAACATAACAGATAGCAGTCTTACTTTCTGTTTCTCCCGCATAAATTTTACCCATGTGTCAGTAAAATCCTACTGATTTTAAGTCAGTGCAATGGAGTACAGAAGCAGATGCAGAAGACAGCAGTCCTGATAGCTCTGACAATTCAAATAGACTTGCACATCCTCATTTCCCTGAAAATCACCAGATTTGCAGTTAAATAATTATTTAGACTTTCCTTGTTAGTTTTCCTGTCTAGCTCACGAAATACTAATTTTTCTCTGCAGATATGTTAGAAGCCAGCAAACCCTCTGCAGTGAGGAAGGAGTGTGTAGTTTTTAAATTACAGCTGAGATGCTCCTGGAATCATCTCGCTCTGCTTGAGCATTTCTAGAAAACTCACTACACACAGAGAGGATGGGGATGATGTTAGCAGTAGCTTAGGTCTTGGCAAGTTTCTGACATTAAAAAAGCTTAATTATTTTTCTCTGTAGAGCTTAAAGTGAGAAAATTTGGGGCAGGGGAGCTGTGAGTGTTTTTAAAATTGGGGACTACACTCTATAAACATTTTGGCATTAGAGTGATCCCATCATTCATAATTTCATCTCCTACAGGTTCCAAAGCATATGTCATTTATTGAAATTCGTTTCCTGCTGAATGATTTATGGTATCTTTGAGGGAAAACAGACTGATCAAACACATCAAAAGTTTTCAATAGGAACATTTGCCATGGAATTATTTCCTTACGCCTGCCAACTCATCTTGATATTTCTTCTTGCCACTAAAAACACTTCTACAGTTGCATTAAGATTTTAATTTCCATAAAAACTATTATTGGCTAAAGTAAATACAAGATGGTAACAAGTGTGACTTCCCTAGTCCTCCGAGCATGCCTGCAGCTGCCAAGTTTTCACCATGTAACCTTACTGCTGTGTGACATTTTTAGCCGTGTCTCCCTTTTAAGAACATGGACACTCCCGAGTGGCACTTCCACACTTCACAGAAGGCATGTGAATATTCCGAGTTATTTTCATGCCACATTGTACAAAATTGTATGTTTCTCTTCGGTGCTCAATGTGTTATTTTATTTTCAGGCCTCTTTGCTGAACTTTACAAGGGAAAAGACATCTCTTCATTATGTCTGCACATGAAAACAAAGCTCAAGAGAGTGCTACCAGGTAACGTGTGAACAAAAGGAAATAAATAACTGCTTCATGGCAACTAATGATTTTCACATTCCTTCAGCATTTCGAAACACAAACAAGGTGAGCCCTGAGCATCTTGATGCTGCAGCCTTGCTGACACCGACAGCAGCTCCGAGGCTCTGGAAGATGTGAGAAAAGGCATGAATGCTTCAAAAGGGCTGTGCTGAATTTATGGGCAGTCACGTCTTCCAAAGGAAAAAATGAACTGCATATTAATCTCCTCAAAATTTCTCTCGTTCGCTTCCTAAATGATTCTAATGCTTACTAAAAAAAGCAAAGTCCTGATAATCATCATATAATTCCTTCACTTCTATATACATTTCATTGAATTTTGAATTCAGGGACTTTTTCCTAGCATACACAATTAATAAGTCTTTTCTTGCTTTCTTCAGAACATTCCTTTCATTTTTCTTCTCATTTAGAGATCTGCTGCAGTGCTCTGTGCTGCCTGAGGTGTGTCCTTATTCCAAAGAATAAGCCTTTGCATGTATATTGCATTGAGATGGAAAACTCCATTTCTCCAAATTTCTGAAAATAGCAGCTGAAGACAGAAGGACTCATCCCTGACAATGCGTAAGAAGGCGGCGATGCTGAAGCTTCTCAGTAACACAGAGGTCATTTGAGTATTCTACTTATTACTCAAAAGGTCAAAGGATGATCTTATCACCCAAGCATCAAGTGTTTTGGTACCCACTAAAGATCTCCCGTCTACATCATTAGAAACCTAAGTTCCAGCATACAGGCTGATTTTCAGATGCCTCAACGTTCTGACTGATCTAATCTTTAATCTTTGTGTCTTGCTTCCTTTGCTATAAAACCATTCTGATTCTGCCCAAGACCCACGGGGTCTACCTAATCCCCTGAATCTACAAATTCCCTTTGGGTACCATCAGGCACTCAAAGTAGGACAGAGGCTTGTGCAAGTCTCCTGAATTTGCCTCATCTTCCCAGCCTTAGCACCATTTGGAAGAACTGGTGGACACTGCCATGGATGAAAACAAGTTTTGAGTTTTCTAGAAGGATAACACAAACCAGAAGCTGGAGAAGTGGTTGCACACTCAAAGTGTCAAGCAGAGCTGACCACCTGCATAGCTGCAACCTAGTGCTAACACACTGATTTTGAGGAGAACTCAGCTCATGCCTGGTGCTACCTTGATTTGATGACTGCAAAACGACTGCACTTTTGTGCCTTCAAGGGAACTTTTGATGCTGAACGTAATAGGAACTGGAGAAAGGAACTAGACCTCCTGGATAAGAAACCCAGAAATAAAGAGCTCTGAGCTTACGAACACTGTATGGCAGTGTAAGTGTATTTATGCATCCTGGTTTTGGAGTCTACTGTTACTCATATTTTACACACACTATGGCCTAGGGAGTAATACAAAACATGAGCATACCTAATACAGCCTTTCTCCAGAGCACAGACTATGCCCACTTAGCCAAAGCACTACAGAAGACAATCCATGCTTGGGCTTAATTACTGGGGCAAGATGTTAACACATTTACAAGAAATTTAGGGACACCGAAATAAAACAAAAAGATATAAAGGATAAAACAAAAAGAGTACATTGCCTTCTAAACAAAAACAAAGTATTTGGCTCTATGACTAGAAGATGCAACAACAAACATGCAAGACCAATCACAAAATACATATGTCTGGACTTACAGATAAACATTGTGAAAAGTGAAGTCAACCAACAAGGCTGAAAGAGAAACTAACTGAAAAACCCTTTTGTGTTTCTCTTTTTCAGAAATTAAGAATACGGGTGGTTGTGCAGAAGGCAAACTGAATGCAGCATGAGAACAGATTCTGTTTCCAGCCATCAAAAAGACCAAGAGCTTGGCAGATTAATTAAGCTACCAAAGAAACGTCCCTGCTGGTGGGTACGGCAGCATATGGGGAAGAAGTGGGTATTCCAGATGGGGAAGAAAGAGCTTTTGCTAACTATGACTGCTTATAGTCCTCTAAAATTATTACTTGCTGATAGTCTGCCATAGCAGCACACCTAACTAGCTTGTGATGGGTGTCATTAATGACACAGAAATTTAGTTTACTATAAAAGTAAAACAAGAATTAATTTTTTTTATTTAATAGACAAGTCAAGGCTTATTAAAATGACACTTCTATCAAAAGGTAGCAGTAGGGCAGAAATACACTAATGAGGTTTAGAGATTCCCAGTAACTCCTTAAGTTTTTAATGACAACTCAGAGCTGAAATCCACTCTTAGAATTTTGAAAAAATATTTTAAAATTTGCATAAACTGTCAGAAGTCCCCTAATGCAGTATAAAAATTGTTCAAGACTATGAGTGGAAGAAGGGGTGGCAGGGGAATGAAGAGAAAATCACCTAAATCTCTTGTTTTACAGTGAAAGATCCATCAATGCACAACAGCATGTTGCCCTTGCTGCCTGGCAAGGCTACTATAGGAAACAAGTTCCTAAGTCAGTGATGATCCCAGCAGATCATGAGAGATTAACTTCTAGGATAGCTAATAAACCTGTTTTAAGTGGTATCATGGCAGTAAGTAGTATTTGTTGCTGAGGCAGCTAAACCCTATTCCATGTCTGCAGCTTATACTGTAGGCTGCATTACATACAGGGCAAGTGGCTCTGCAGGTACCAGAGTCAAGCACACCAGAGCCATCCTGCTGGATACAGCTCAGACTCATCACCACCACATAATATGTGCATCATGCTTTTCCCGTGCAATGAGGAGATTGTGAATGACTTCTTTGCACACTACATAAGGGAAGCTTGCTTTCACACACAGGAACTACCCCTAACCATCATTCACTATCTATGCACACCTGAGAGCAAAAGTTACTCCCACCTGGAAGTAAAGCTGTGGAAAAGAGCCTCTAAAAAGCTGGAAACTTCAGCAAGCATCATGCATCTCATAAGCCAATATACCAGGGTTTTTACTAGAAAACTCCATGCAATCACAAGCTGCTACTGCTTGACTTAGAGTCAAGCCTTCCTGCTGCTATGTGAGTTTTAGATCTTCTGTAGATGTGACACAAACAGGGCTTCTGTAACACTTGCTCACCTGCACTCAACGCTCCTTTGCTCAGCCACACAACATGGATCAAAGCAAAACCGACATGACTGGTCCCAAAAGGAGCGTTTTGTTTCACACTATGTGCAAGATCCCATCACCAGCCAACCCAGGTGCTGTTTTCATTCTACCCACACACAAATCAATGACAAAAAGCAAACTCATTCACACAGGTGGTGCATTTCACCACCCTAAAAGTCAGGGTTTTCTCATACCCTTCATTTAATGCCACTGCTGTCAAATCCATAACACGTTATAACAAATACAGGCTTTATGTAACCTAATAAATAAAAGTCACCCAGGCAATAGCTATGCATAAATTTTAGCTAAAAACATTTTGTTAGAAGAACATGAATGTCCTCTGTAAAGCGGATAGCATTTTAAAATAATGTTCTAGCCATTGTTAATACTTTATTGCTATTCATCATGGAACCATTAATCATGGTGAACTCATTTGGTATTAATGTGGATGTCATAAAGTACTTCTGTTGCATTTCAATTATAACTCAGCCTTTCAGATGCTGCCAGCACTACATGGAGAGCTTTGAAAACCAAATTTGAATAGTCTGTTCAGAGATAACTACAATTGCATTCTGGCACAGAGAAACAACCTTTTCCATTCCTAATGCCCACCCTTGAAGGGCTGAGGAGCCCATGTGGCCTTGCCCTGACCCAGGGCTGGGTGCAAGGAAGAGGGAGCCCAGTGGAAGGCTCTGGGGAAGTCACAGCCATCCAGACCCAGCTGTCTTCCTCCTCGAAAATGAGGGTAGGAGCAGCATTTCTTCGGGCTGGTTCAACCACAGCTAACTGGCAGCAAGGCCATACTCTCAGGCCCCTAGGGAGATTTCGCTTTTCCCCATCACTCCTGTGATTCCCTGAGGCACTATCTTGCTTCCAGAGCAGATTGCTTTGGTTTTTTCTCAGATGTGTAGTGTCTGTCCAAACAAAAACACCAGAGAGAACATATATCTACAGCCTACTGCCTTTAGAGACAGCAAAGGAGTACGCAGTACATCAGAGCAGACTTAAGGGAGCTGATACCCTGACCTCTCTGAAGACAGTTTAAAAAAAACAACCCCTCTTTCTGTCCTCCAGAGGCACTGAAAAAGGAAAATAGGCAGCACAAAATGCAACATGGACCTAGACAACTATCAGCTCCTTGCCATCAGGGAAGCCAGGAACTATGTGTAAATTTACATTGACAAACCAGGATTTTTGTTCCCTCAACTGCCAGCAGAGTTTCCAGCAGCATTTTTGTATACAGAATCAAGTAACAACGGCTCAACAATTGTAACTCTTCCCATCAGGAACTGTGTTAAATGGAGAAATGACAAAACACTTCTCACTAGCTAAAGGAACTTTTTTTTTTAATTCTTGCATATAATTCCCATTCTGTTTTATCTAGGTCACCAATGTAACATGCAAGCACACAGAAAAAACTCCTACCTTGGGAGCTCTGGCATGTTTTCCACATCTGGCATCTTTGACAAGGCTGATATCTAGCAGTTCAGTCTCCTAGAAGAAAAAAATGCAACACAAACAATTACTACATTAGTCAACAAGTCCTGTTGTGTTAACAGTGCCCTACTTGCCACATCTGCCTGGGATTCGCAGTGATGCCTGTCCAAACTGAGAGCAGCTTCAAGGAGTGCTCTGTTGCACTTAAGCGGAACTAATAGCAATACCAAGACCTTAGACACATAAGCTGGTCTCCTTAAAATAGGGCAGGTCTCTCATGATATATAGAATGTACAGAAGACATGAGTCGGGCCTATCTCCTGGATCACCAAATACCAGCTGCTTTACTTTTACTTATTTCTTTTTAATACAATTTTAGCATTTTGATGCTACTCAGTGTGAAAAAGGCAATGTTCCAAACAGAAAACCCTGTCTCTGCAATCGAAAACCTACTTCATTATTGCCAGAACATTTTGAAAAGCACACATAAGCCCCAAGAAGTGTTATATCTACAATTATAACAGGTTTCAACAATTTTAGTGACTACTGCTCAGTAAAAAGCATGCACTTTTGACAAGCATTTCATAGTTCACACATTGCTCCCGAGTTGTGGGTTATACAACACATGCCATGCTTGGAACAAAACTGGCATGTGATGACAGCTTCTGTTAAGCAAATTCCTATCCTCCCCTACACATGTGTAACATGAAGAACCTCCTTTCACTGATAACCTCTCAGGTCTCCACCCTCCCTGCCAGTGCCTGGCAGCACGGGAAGGATGAGAGCTGAGCCCATGGTGCCCTGGGTGTGCCTGCCAGTGCCAGCCCAGCAGGGAGCACCCACCCCTCGGGGATCAGCGCAGAGCATTCACCTCTCCAAACCCACAGCAAACTACAGCCTCCAGCCAACATCACCTTCCCCAGTCTCATCCTACGACAGGGCATCTTTGGATGTTGCCATGTTGTTTCTTTGTTGAATGCCTTGACATTTTTGAGCAGGGAGCATTTGGAAGGAGGAAGGATGCCGGAGACTGCAGCAGCACAATTCCCAGCTGCCGGCTCCCTCACAAGCACACACATCCATGGGGCATTCCATGTGCTACTTCCAGGAATGCCACTGACTGTCCTGCGAGACATGGCAAGAACATCTGACTTGATTTAGCATTACTTGACAATCCTAAAGCACATCTTAATGCTGTCTGCCTCATTTACACTAGCATATGGATTAATAGTCCATGCTAGCATGGCTCGATTGCAGACTAAATGTATTCTGCAAGTACTTCAGTGGGAGTGTGACCACTCCGTAATTAGGGCTACTCCACTTCAATGCATTTCAGCCTTCCAGTAGTAATTGCAAATGATGTGCAGAGAACTTGAAACCTCTGTGCTGGACAAAGCCACTAGATTTTTTTTAATTCCAAGGAGAAAAGAAAAATACATTCTCATGGACATTTTATTTTCACACAGGTTACTTCACAGCCTTATTTCTTTTTCATTTTAAGGGACCCTCCTGCACAGCTCTTGTAAATGCTTGTCTAATAAGACATGAGCTCTACCAC
The DNA here is from genome assembly GCA_013398125.1 of Aegotheles bennettii. Taxonomy (NCBI): domain Eukaryota; kingdom Metazoa; phylum Chordata; class Aves; order Caprimulgiformes; family Aegothelidae; genus Aegotheles; species Aegotheles bennettii. The sequence goes on along the minus strand of VZRW01006418.1, from coordinate 105,089 downwards.
CAAATGTTCACCCGACTGTACATTCATTTCATCGCCTCCATCCCCCATATCAGTGCCAATTCTCCTCTGTTACAGAACCAGCTGAACTTGCATGAGCATTATTTTTAGCTCTTCATCAAGCCTGTTTAGGAGAAACTTTTACTTTGGAGATCTTGATTTTTTTTGTTCATACTTGTCTGAAACAGGACAAGGTGTCAAAACTTGCACGGAATAGGAAGAATTATAGGCAGGGTTGTCAAAGGTAATATTTTGTAAACGTCTTTAGGAAATAATCCAAACCCCATCGATACACAAGGCATAGAGACATGAGCACTCTTCCGACAGCACTGCAGCCTCTCACAGGGATGGCTGATCACTGTACATAAAAGCTTGTCCACAGCTGTCCCTGTTACAGCTCAGGAGCTCCTGGTGGTTTCTGAACCCAATATTCAGGTCCAGTTTGAAGCTGAACTTACTTCCAGACCTAAATTACGTTGATCATTATCCTGCCAGATGCAAGCACAACTGACATCAGGGGGAAAAGCTCAATACTGAGTGCAGAAAAGCCCTTAGTGCACCAAAGTCTGGGGAATCTCTCACTATTCAATGAGACTGTGAAATGTTTTACAGAAGCTACAGGCACATGCAGAGCACGTCATAAAAATAAGATTTTTGTCATCTGAAAGGACTGACAAGCACTAAAAATAAAGGCTTTAAGAGCAAACGCATGAGGGAAATGAAAGATGCTGAAGAAAAATGAATCTCAAAGATGCTGAGCGGCACACGGGCTAAATTTTGGAATTTTTTTTGGCTGAATTGGTCTGGCATTTTAGCTTTATAAAAAAAAAGAATAACAATATAATAAATCACTTACAAAAGTGCAACTAGACCGCCCATAACCCAAACATAAAAAGACCCTTTTGTATGGAATAACACACATTGGAAAGAGACACAGAAAAGGAAACAGCAACAGTCAGCACCCCCAAGGACAGTACAAGGGACCTGAACAACCCTGCTCAGGTTTGCATCCTCCTGGACGAAGGAGGATGAAGAGGTATAGGGTTGGTTTGGAGTTTTGACTACTACTTTTAAGCCACTTGCATGCCACTTGCAGAAAATGTGACAGCCTGAGGACCCAAGACCTAGCAAGGACATTCTAAGAATAATAGAGGAAGAGTGAAGTTTTGTGGGGCTACTTTAACAAGACCAGCTGGCATGGCAGTAGGAAAGGTTGACCCCCTGAATACCCACCTATGGCCTTGCTGCACTGTTACCTCTTTGCTGTGTCACCTCTGTGATGTAGAAAGCAGGTTTTGTAACCTTAACCCTGTCCCTAGAATCCTTTATATCCCTGTTTGACAAGACCATTTAATTCGGGGTGGTAGTTACAGAAGCCATAGGAAAATAAAGGCCAAAGTTGCAGCCACCATCCAGTATCAGAAACGAATGGTCCAGGTTCCATAAATACATTTTATATGTATGTTCGGGTCAGCAAAAGCAATAACCTGATAGATGCTGTGGCCTGTCTTCTAAATTAAGTAGAAGAGAGCAGGTTATGCATCCATGTAAGTGTCTCTGCAGGCAGCATTCAGCTGGGCTTGGATAAATCAGCATTCATAATGTGCCATTTCTTGGAAGTTCTTTGGTTCAAAAATACCAAACCTCCTGGAATTCCCTGACCCCTGGGCACATGCTTTCATCTTCAAACAACTAATTAAGAGGACACAGAGCAACTTCCTCCCCAGTGGGAGAAAAGACCATTTCCTATTTCCCTATTGCAAAATATGGACAGATTTTTCTAAAGGGAAAATACACCGAAGTACTGGAGAGAAAAACACCCCATTTCCTGCGCAGCAACACAGCCCAAACCCTCCTCTGCTTAAGTCAATGGGAGTTTTGCTACTGATTTCCTCCATGCAGGCTTGGAAACTGCACTCTGTGCTTCATGAGGCACGAAAGCCATAGCAACCAGAAAAAGAAAAAAAAACCAAACCAGACAACAAAAACTTCTGCAAGTCCAACTTTTCCCTGTTTAGACCTCCCCAGTCATTGCTGTTGGGACTTATTAATCTTGCAATAGAGTAACAACTTGGAATGCAAGTGGTGGATCCTCTCAGTAATTTGTAATACAGCAATTTTGGAGAAGTGAATTATTAATCCTATCGTGTTTGTTTTCAATTAGCAGCTGAGACAGAGATGCATTCATATGGGGTAGATTGTGCAATCTCACTTCTATGGGTGAGCACACACCACAAAAGCAATGGATTGTGCAACCCTCAGTGACTGCTTGAGCACTTATAATTAGGCCCATCTGAATTTAATAAAGCAGCACCAATTTATACCAGCTGAGGATCTGGCTCACTCGTATTTTAAACTGCCCAAAATGATGCCAAGTGAATCACAGTGTCTTGGGAACTTGGTCATGACGTAGCCCCAGCTCCAAAGAAGGATTCCTTATCTGTCCCACTGGAGAGCTCTGCTGAAGAGCCCTCGGCAGCATGGTGGGCTGAGAGAGGGATCAAGTGTCCTACAGAATTTCACAAAAACTATGTCAAGGAGACACGGCAAAAGTGGGTGTGCATTGCAACAGCTGCATGGGTTACTTGGTCCAGACATCTAATTACTTATATACCAAACAAAATAATTCCACTTAGCTCTGAGTACTGACTGTGGCCAGGTACTCCTGTGTCGCTCTGCCCTACGTTAGCTCAACCTCCATTTCCACATCCCTTCTGGTCAGGTGTTCTTTTTCCCCCCCTGTATGAAGCGTCGCCACATGCTGCCAGTAACCATGGAGCCATCCTCACGGTCACGTTCCTGCAGGTATTGATGTTTAGGGATACAGTCTAACTGATGCACATCTAATTAAACTCTAAAAACCTCATTTTCCCCTTAGCTTTGAAATCTGCTGCTTCTAGTTTCAAATCTGAGGAAGGAACCATATGCCTGAAAGCTTACCTAATTCTTATAAATATTACCGGTCAATCTAATAGAAGACAAAACACTGCCTTCAAAGTTGGTCTGATGGAGTGCTGGCAAAATAAACTTGGAAAAACTAAGCTGGTTTTGTAAACAAGCACCATTTAGTGCTACTGAATGGCAACATCTGGTGAAAGTTTTCAAAGGGAAAAGGCCATTTTGCTAAAGCAAACTTCAAACGGAGACTTAAGCAACATCTATTGGGAATAGTTAATCCTAATGAAGTGTTTCTTCAGCATAGGAAGACTCCATTTTAACATTTTCTGAGCTTGAAGCATTGAATATTTCTTGAAGCAAAAAAAAATGATGCAGTTCTAGGTTACTTTTATTTTTATTCTCCATTTAAAAAGTGTTATTTAAAATAAAAACACAAAATGGAAGTGACTAATTTCCTTATAACGTGTTAGAAAGAAAATATTAACACCAACATTTGAATCTGATCAGGAACAAGTACAAGTTACACTAAAGAAGTATCTGGCCCTATAGATTCACAGTAAATGTATCCACAAACTCAGCAATTTGCAACCATTTATAGAATACACCTCATTGAGGTTTGAGAGACTTTGACAGCGTGCTGATCAATCTGCCACAGTCAGATTACTCCAGGACTGACATTATCTGCAGTGAGAATGAACATTTAAGTGCCAGCTTAGAGAGGGGGCTTTCACTGCTAGGGGATGTCAGGTACAATGCCCCTGTTAAAACCACATCTATTTTTCTCCGTTATGATTAAGAATAAATTGAATGAAATATCATTAAGAATAAAATTGAATGAAACACAGCAATTTGTCTCCCCTCCCCAAAGGAAAACTGTGGAGGACTGGCGAGTTGCTTTAACAGAAACCTGCATTGATGGCTATGAGAAGAAATGAAGAGGCAGTCAATGACATTAGGGGGAGCTGAGCTAAGGTGGTGCTGTGCTTCCCTGAAAGTCCCATTACAGACCTTGTAAGCTGCATCCCACTAGAGAGGCAGCCCCTAAAGAAACTGTCTGTGTTTCCTCCTGGCAGCACACAATACAATTCTCAGGCACCAAAATCATGGGCTGTGTCAGTAAGCAAGCAGCACGGTAGCACATACACCCTGAAGTCAATGGTAAAACTCTCCCTGACAATAGCAAAGTCTTTTCCTGCATAAAGGTCAAAAAGTTCCCAAGTTCAAAATACATTCCCACCTACCCCTTTTAACAAGCCACTGAAGATGATTATACTAATGCTGTAGATTGCCAACCTAACCAAAGCAGCCAGACCTCTTCTAGCTCCTTGCAGGTGATGTTCTCCTCACAGAGGCTACGAAGAAGCAATTGCAAGGCATTCAAATAATGAAAGATACACTCAGGTTAATCCAAACACATATTCCAAAGGGTTATTAAAACTTCTGGCATGTTCAATCGTGATTAAAGTGATTTCTGAATTCTCTGACTTCTAAACAAAATCCAAAACCCAATACAAATCCACCGCCCAGGCATCCAAAGTGAGAAGGCTGAGAGGCGCAGCTGTTCTTGAGGGGGCAGAGACAGAACACACTTTGCAGCCATCACTAATTCACTCAAAATCACTGGCCATTTTCTGGCCAATATACACTGGCAGAAAATCACAGCAGCCCCATCCACTTCGGGGCCATTCAGAGCATGAGGCTGGGCACGCTTCACCATATACACAGGGGAAGTTCAACTCCTGGACCTCTCTCTCTCAGGAATTATTTTAAGTGGGGAGCTGTTTATCATCAGCAGCACTACATCTCCCCACTGAGTTGGTGAAGATGCTCTACCAATTCTTCTGCTACCTACAGTGCTAAGAGGCACCCCCCGAGGCAGGGAGTGATGGAGATGGAAGGAAGAACATAGATGTGTTCCTCCTCCACAGCGTAGCAGCTCGGACAACAAGGAGGGGTGGTTTTAAACGTTGCTTTGACCACATGAGCATCTTAGGTCTGGACTAGCGTTTCTGATCAAATAGTCCAGGCAGACACCTGGCTTCTTTACAACTCATGGCATTCAGCCCTGATTCAGGCAACTGAATGGTTAAGGTTAGTGCATTGTCCGACTCGGAGTACAACTTTGATCCCCTCCATCCCACCTGCCCAGTGAATTCCCAGCCAACACTCTCTGGAGAAGCTCCCTGGCTTGCTTCCTCAGCCTCTCCTGTTCTGAAAATAAATAAATAAGGTTCATTAGACAAGGAGGAAGGCAATGCACTTGGGACTCTGTTATACTTGGCTCCTCAGGTGGTTCTCCCAGCATTCTTAGTTAAAGCACCTGGTGAGGTGACCACTACAATCAACTGTAACTGGATGGTGGATGATCTTCTCCAAGCAAACAATTTCAAGGGGCTTGGTATCTCAGGGAATGGAAATTTTTCAAACATCACTTGAACAGAATGCCTTCTTACAACCCAAAACGAACTATCTGCAAATGTGAACCTAAGCTAAGCTTCACCTGGGTGGTTATTAACTGTTTTAAAGTCAAAAAGAGTCAGAGGACCTCAGCACCAGCAAGGCAAGAACTAGTATTTATGATTTGACTCAACTGCTCTGGGAATAAGCTCCAAATACTTTGCAAGGTTTCTGTGCTTGCAGGTCCTTCATGAAGTGCCAAGTTACTGAAAGGCCCTTATAGCAAGGATTCCTATAGAAGAGTTAGCCACAAACCACAAAGTTCTTGTTATCTTAATAACGCTCAGTCTCTCAATGTCTCCCTGGAGACATAAGGACAGCAATATTTTCTAGTACAGGGAAAATAGTCTGCAGTTCATATGAAGCACTGGGTTGTTAGGGAAAAAAAATTGGAAGGAATTTTTATGCTAAGTACCCTTTTAATAATGAAAGCAAAACAAGTCTTCTGCATCTATGCATATAGTTCTTTGTTGCTTCATTACGGAAAATCTCATTTACTTGGATTTACAGACCCTGTGGCTAAGCAGTCTAGAAAGTGGTGTACAGATCTCACAATGCAAGTCTTAGTGCCAGGAAATAGTCAGGAAGCAGAAGGATACGCAGAGGTAAAGATTTGCTACTTGCCTTCATCACAGCAAACTGACTGGCACAAACAGGCCAAGGACACACCAAGCAGTCAGTGTGTTATGGTCAGAAATCATCTCAGATTTTAAAAGTAATGCACTGAAAAAATAGAACATTTCCATAACAACAGATTAAAATTTATTCTGTCCCCTCTTCAGCCATGTCTGAAGCTACAGTTCTAGTCCAAAGTCCCCAGTGGTCAACAGGGTATAAACTCAGCTTGGTAGACAAAAAAAAAAATACTTCCCATTTGCTGGAGTATCAGTGTACACTCCACAAAAACAAACCACAATCCTAAGATCTTATAGCCTAAATACACAAGACACTAAGTGGATGCAATAAGGAAATAGATATGTGGAGGCACCTCCCAGCAGCACAGAAGTAAACAGTGGAAAAGCTGGGAAGGTATCTCCATATCTAAGTCCTATGGCTATTAGCCTGCAGTCTCCTTACCATGCAGCTGCCTTTGCATTGGACTCTTAGCTAATGATGCTCTACCTTTCCATGAAAGTCAGTGTGTCCTGGAGAAAGAGTTACATACAAATTTGTTACTTGAGAGTTAGGAGCTTTACAATGACAGGAACCTGATGTTTTTTTGAGAAATTGGTTGTGACATGACAAACCAAGTGAGAAATCAGCCTCTGGCAGAGCTAGAAACAGGTCCCTGGTCATTTAGTTTCCCATCAGAGCGTGCTACCTCCCATGACCAGTCAGCTGTGGATGAGCTGTATAGCTGCTTCTTGTTTTAAATCTTTTGAGGAGCTCATTTGAGACTCCTTCAGAAGCTGCATCCCATCCCGCTGCACTATGCTGCGACACAATGGGACATCCTGCACCAACAGGAGCTTGTCTCTCAAGTTCAGGGCAATGCAAGCACACTTGTGGCTCAAAACTAGAAGTATCTCATCCAAACAACTTGGTTTTCTTGCAGCTGGCAGTAGGAGTTGCACGGACACAAGCACCTTGAACGCAGCAGTTGGAAATGGTTTGGTTCTGCTAAAATTGCTCTCATGGAGCTCCTTGTCCCACTCACACAACTGAGTGACAAAAAGAGGAAAAGGAGAACTGATGAGGTGCAGCCACATTCAAAAGAGGAAAGAGCTGGGGGAGGACCTGCTGCAAAAGAAAATACAGAGCACATTGTAGGCAGCCTTCATAATGGTACTTGACTGATTTTTATTCACGTAACTGAGAATAACCTGGCAATTTTAACTTCAGAGTCGCAAGAAAAAGTACAGTGGATTGAGTTTTAAGCAGCACATAAAAAGCTGTATTTCTATTAAGAAACTTCTCTTTTCATATCAAAAGTCATAATTCATGTGTGATTATGATGATTAAACGCCTTCTCAGAAAGGGCCATATCATATTTTGGAGGTGATGTGCTTGTGCCATTATTTCACGCTGACCGAAAGAAGCCAGGCTATACAGCCCACTATTACAGTTTTGTTTTTGAAGCAAGTGAAGTGTATGATTTTCAGTGGAGTGCCCCACACAGTGAACACCAGGAGCAGAGACTTCCATCTCACGTGGAAGAGCCACTGTACAACTCCTGCCCACTGCCCTGCACTGCTCTACCACTGCACACAATGTTGCATCTCCTCCTCAGGCAAATCTCCTGTTGATCAACAGAAGTTTTTTCCAAGATCGAACAAGATCAAGTCCCTTGAACTTCTTCTATAAAAGTCATTTTCTATTCATGCAGCACCAGTTCAACGCATCTTAAAGAATACCAATACATTTATGGTTTTGAATATACATTTTTAGAAAAGCCCAGAGCTTTTAATTGCTTTATATTAAAACAATAAATAGTTTTCGTACATGTAAATTTAACAAAACTGGGAGATTAGGAACTTGGAATTGCTCTGCTCCCTACATAGCACAAGAAGTTTTAAGGTTCCACATAGCAATACAGGCCCTACTTACACACCTGGGACTGTCATGGAGGGCTAAGGTAAAAGGATAAAAACTGAGAAGTGTGCAGAAGCACAACATATATTCCTGAAAACTTCTCTAGCTAAGGCCCTGGCATGTGTTACTTAAATGGAAAATCCACAGTCCAGGCACACTTCCAACTGGAGACTCCTGCTATAACATCATGCTTAAACACTAAAGACAATCATTGAAAACTGACAAATTCACTTTTGAAAATAAAGGTATTTCATGGTGTTAGAGTCCAAGGTTTGGTTTCTGGGATGCATTTAAAGCTGAAACAGCACTAACAGACACGTTGACAAGATTTCTCCCCAGGACACAAAAATCTCTTCGAATCAGTTATTTTGCTAGCACATCTGTTATTAAAAGGTGCAGATTTCTCACTGGGTTTTTAAATAAATCATCCTGGTCTTACATCTAATCCATACCAGACCTGGAGCCTGAAGAAAACCTAAAACAACATCTGCATTTTAGAAAACAGAGAGAGGAAATGAACACAGCAGCTGTAGAGGCACATTAAACTCATAGGTAAAGCTTTAGATCAGATGGTGAAAGGAGTCTGTGAAGGTAAAACAAAAATAAATAAAAATTAAGAGACCACATGAGCTTGCCAGACAGATCATATCTAACTAAGCTGATACATTTATTTCTTGGCACAGGAAGCTTTGAAGATCTTCTCTGCCTGAATTTTGATTAATTACGTGAGCCAGAAATGGCTCATCCAAAACTCTGGTCACCAATACTCAGAGGTGAATTTAACTTAAAGAAGGTATAGAGAGGGTTTCAAAAGCAATCGTAGAGCTTGGCTTCCACAGAACAGCAAAAGGAAGGCTAAGAGGGGTGTGATTATTATCTACAAATATATGCATTGTATAATCAGTTGAGAGGAAGAGATGCTATTCTATCTAGAAAGAAATAAGACCTGAGCTATATAGATTCTAATAAGTATGGGCAAAATTAGGACCATTTTTCTTCAGATACTGAGAGCAAAAAATCACTTTTGAAGTGGAGTTTGACATGTTTCTGAATATGAAAATAATACAAGTACTAAACAATATTCCAGAACATAGAAAATCTTTGCCTATAGTATAGACTTAAAAGAATTATATTTAAATCCTTGACTTCTCACCATTCCAACCACAATAAAGTTGCCGTGGGGCAGGCGAGAGAATAATTCATTAAATACTAATTCATAAGTGGCTTATTTTGTAGGTCTTGGTACTCCAACACGCAGAAAGAAAAGTTTTTCCCAGATGGAACCTCAGCAGCTTGCTCCTCTCAAGGAGGAAGACGTACACAAACACCAGCTGAAGATGTCTGTGTACAGCCAAACAGATGAAAATCATTTAGGTGAGCACACAATATAAGCATAAGAAAGCATTGGTTTGTCATTAGGCAAATCATATTTTGCTTCTTCAAATGTACACTGCAGTACTCACTAGCCCTATTGCAGTAACTCAGCAGCAGCTCTCAACTGCCACATTCTCCTCCCTGTGCTGTGCCAGCAGAAAAATGATTCTCCTTGTCACAGAACGCTTACTCCATCCTCCTGCAGCCTATTTCACTTCATCCGCTGTTGCCATATTTTAATTTCCCTTATTACCTCCATTTGCTGCTTACCTTGTAAATATAAGTGAGCTCAAGACATAGTTATTTGTTTGGTATTTATTAGGGAATTAATTAGAGGGGAGTAAGAATTTCTTGCTAATTTATTTTGTACAAGCTGTAATCATTATTATTTTGCACGCTCCCAGGGTTTATGATAAGTGCACATTAAAAATCAAAGCAAAAAAAAAAGAGAATCTGCAGATCAGAATCAGTGGGTGAATCTCTAAAGATTTAATTTACATTCATCTACTATTACTCTGAATGTATAATATTCTGTATTATTATTTTATAAATCTCTAGATAGATCTCGGGAATTATTTTTATTAAGGTATTTGTATGTGCATGCCTCAGATTCTTCTAGTCTTGGCAGCTGTACTTGAAATTAAAATTTACACTGAATGAGAAAATACAAGTCATTCTGCAAACACAACAAAGATTAAGTCAATGGCAACTTGTTGGAAGACCTTGAGTTCTTGCCAAGCCACGTTTCCCAAAATATTTTGCCCTACACCACACTCAAGCCTCAATTATCAGCTACTCTCCTGCAGGAGCCAGCTGTTCTGAGCAGGAAACACACACACAAAACATGTAACCAAGTTGTAATTCAGCAAAAAACTTGGGGACACTTAGACAGATGTATGATTAGGGTCGTCTTATCTGTAATCAAACCGAATAATGCATTTTTCTTACTAGAGATTCACTTCAGCCTACACCTTAGGTGTGTTACTGGTTGTGTTCAGCATTATACTCAGCCATAACACACTCGTAATTTTGCATTTGTTTCACTGGCTCAATCTAACAGTTTGGGGGCTGCTATAAGGTTGGAGGTTTTTTGTTGTCTGTGACTTGTCTCCATTTGTTGACAACACACAGAAAAACGCCATTCTTCTCTCCTATCAAGGCACTCTTTGCTCTTTCTTGCTTTTATTTTGTTCCAGTATACGGAGGTAAATGCAAAGCAGCAAACCCAAGGTTAGCCCTGTTGTCTAATGATGTTTCCTTATTTAGCAGTTAGTGTTACCGCAATCTCCTGGTCTCTCCCTCACAAATGTTCTCAGTTCTGTTCTCTGGAGCATAATTATTCTAAGCACCTTTCCCCCAGCAGCAGCATGCTACTATTTCTTGACTATTCAAAAGAAGGTTTGTCTTCTCGAAGGTGACCGAAACACTTCATGAAGAAAATATCCAAGGGCTCAGTCCTGACAGTGTACTGCAATGGAAGATTAGGATCCAAATACTTTCTGGATTTGTATGACTGAAAAACCCCAGCCTCTAAAACGTACAGCACAACAATGCAATCTCTGCATTTTTGAAACATCTCAAGGACATTTTCCATTGGCATAACCAACCTGCAGCCCTGAAGGGCATTTAACACCCAGGCAGGCTGGTATGAATCCATTCATACTACATATTACCAGAAAAACCCTATCACTGCGTGCACTTGTCCAACACTCTTTGTTACGTGACCTGGATGTCAGCTCTTCATTTCTTTGCCAAACTTTAACCATTCAGCACGAAATAATCATGCTGGATGATTGCCTGGGCTGCGGTGGGTTGGTTGTTTTTACTCTTAAAGTAGCAGCCAGGGTGATTTTACCAATTTCCTTAAATGAAGCTGCAATTTCTGAAATAAGGCACATGTCTCCAAAGGAGATGAACGGGAGCCAAAACGGTATGGAAAATATGTTTTATGCATGCTTTAAAATATCAGCTACTTCTTGTATGTGGGAAGATCTAATGCCTTCCCGCTTGGAGAAATACCTCTGCATTTATAAGTGAAAAGAGACAACTTATTTAACTAGACCTGTAAAAATACAGCCAGGTTTGGACCAACTAGAACACCAGACATTCTCAATTTGCACATAAGGAATATAAAACATGAAAAATTCATGTTCATATTATTATTCTCCAAATACATAAGGAAACTAAAATGAAATTTATTCTAGCATCTTATAACTTCTAAGTGGTTGACTCTGCAACCTAAATAATCTTTTAACAAGTATCTCATTTCACATTTAATAAAAATATTGTTAGTGTGTCTTTCAAAGCAGGCTAGGCTGCCTCCAGAATAACACCAAAAAGCACTAGCAATGGGTAAAAGCCTGCTAGTTAGAAGAAAAAAAAAAAAGCTCGGCAGCCTTAGAAAATGGATGTTTTTTTCAGTAATTATGTGGATGGAGACACAGCTATTTTTGTCGACATCTTCAAAGAAACTTTGAAAGTTATGAAAAGTAAACAGAGGGAAAAAAATCAGCAAGCACAATGGTATTTTCTTTCCAGAGAAATGGTATTTTGTTCTCCTGAATAGATTTGTCTTTTTTTCACTGCTGTGTTTCAAAGAGAACACCATTTGGGTAGAGGCTCGGGTTCGTGAAATCACCTACTGTGATTTTAATCCACGCACACATCAGCTCAGGCATTTTACTGATGAGATTTTAATTGGAGTGTGGTCACCCTCAAAAATCCCTCCCATAACACATAGCTAGGCTGGCTGTAAATCAGGACAGTAGGGATGATGACACAAGATATTTAAAATTAGAAACTGTCTGACAGCTAAGCCCATGAAGACAGTTGGTGGGGAGAGAGCAAATAAACAGGAACTTGCTGGGTCAAATTTCTATGTTTTGTGGTCAACTCTCGCAGCTTTATGATGACAATTGTGATATTTAGGGCTATATTTGTAAATTTTTTTTATTATTATTATTATTTGTAAGGTCAAGCTCCTGTACAGGAATTACAAGATTAAACATGGAGTGTGAGGTACAGAGGGACACACAAGATTTTAGGCACACATCTCCTGGCTTTTATGTGTATTCAATGAAAAATACTTCAATTAAACTAAATGGACTCTCAGGTTCTCATGATCCTTCCCCAGACACTGATGAGCAAACTCTAGTTAGTAAAGGCCACATTTCCCCATGGTCCCTTATTTTTTCAGGGTGTTTTAAATGAAATCACCAGTGGCAAATCAACAAAGCTTCTCACCTAAGGGTCAAGGGTGACCACAGTGAATACATTTTAGTTAATAACAAGCAAACATAAAATGTGCATAAACCCTGACAAGATCACTGGGTACGTGAAACAGCTGCTTTCCAGTAACCCTGGTTTTGGCCTCAATGGACCAGACCTGGAGGTATTAGTCAATATGACTAAGGGAATCCAAGTCTATGCTGCCACAAGAGCTTTTCCCATTCTGTATGAAGTGTTAAGTAAACTTACTCATTTCCTCAAGCCAATGACTAATATTACAGAAGTTTGTGCAACTCTAAATTTCACCACAGAGCTTTTGCAGAGCAATTAACCAGCACACAGCCAAACTTAAAAAAGACATCTTGCCCATGACACTTTGATGGCACCAGCTGACGCCCTAAACCACAACTGAAATACTTCCAAATGTAAACACAGCTCTTATTGTCTTCTGATACTGTTCCCATGTATGAAGTTTCAAGAGCTTTGCTATAAATGCAGCAATTGTCTTACAAACAAATGAAAAACAGAGGGACTTCTGACCCTCTTTCTTCCACATCTTTTGCATGTATTGCTGTTACGAAACTTGCCTCTTCTGTAACAAAAAACATGGCCCTAGATGATGTTGTGGACCTTTATAGTCTAGACTGAAAAAGTAGTATAGCCTCCAGGATCTTCCCAACCTGACTCTAAATACTAATCTGTGTATTAACAGCTCTTGGAGTGTAGGTATATGTAGACATCATAGCATGCCAGTTTCCTTTCTTAAAGCAAATACAGTTTTCCATTCACTAAAATTTGCAGAAATAGCTTTAATTTCTCTGGAAATCTGACTTTACATGTTAGTTCAGATCAGAATTTACCTTCTTCAATACAGAAAGGCCTCTTAAATAGAAACAGTGTTTATCTGTTCTTAAAAATACGATTGTATTTGGGTTGGTAAAGGCTTAATCTCTCTCAGTAGTCTCAGTCTTCTCACAGGGATTATTTACCATCTCAGTTAAAGGAGAACAGAATAATGTGGCCAATTAGAAAGACAAAGGAGCTTGGGTTTTCTATTAAACTTGAAATTAGCCTGAAACTACAGTTGCAACTATCCTTATGGATAAACAAACCATAGCCAATTATTGCAGCAGCAAACTAAGTTAAGAGACAGTACCAAACCAGTTTAAACATCAGATTAATTTTTTGAACAAGTACGTGCCCAAGATGGCAGAACCCTTCAGCAATTTGTTTTACAGAATCCAGCATATCCTTCTCCTTACAGCCCTGAAGGAGGAAAACAGAACATCAGGTGTTGTGAAAGCCCAAACGTTTAAAACCACAGAGCTGTTTTAGCACCAGTAGGAATTTTATTTTGTTTTCATAATTTTGAACTATTTTTGTTATGCATTTAACAAACTAATTTGTGCTCCAGAAAGATCCTGTCAATATCTGAGTAGCATGTCTAACCTTCACCAAATAAATCAACTGATGTAGACTTTTATTGCCCCAGATATACCATCTGCATTTGATCATCTCATAAATTATTGCTCATCTCCAATCCTCAGAAGATTCTGAATGATCCATTATCAAGCAAAAGCCTAAATGATGTAATATTACAATTCCATTGATGGCATATAGCTACCCCCCTCCAAAATTCAGAATTAAATAAAACTGCAGGCTGGACATATTTACTCTATTCATTTCAGAAATATTGAAGGCATTTCTTTGTTTTTTCTATACTTGCCATACAGGGACAGAAATTCACACATCATCTTTCCCCCAGCAATAAATCCCAAGGCAAGACGACAGCACTGCAGAGAGTATTTCTCAACATCCTCTGCTCCCAGATCAATTTTGTTTCTGAAGGGGTTTCTTGCTCTGTCAGAGTCCAAGGCAGACTAAATGCCAGGCAGTACAAAGCAGCAGGAAAGACTCGCTTCCTGAATGGATTTAAAAGGGAAACTTTGGAAATAGCCAGAGAACTACCATTTGCTTTGGCTACATAAATCCTCCTAGAATTTCCCTCGAATACAGAAATCCTCCCGGGGACTGTCTTAGCATGTTTCTGCATTTGGCAGCTGCTGCAAAAGTGGTTTCAGAGAAGCAGATGCAGCGATTCGTGCCCAGCTATCCCATATAAAAGATCAGAACATGTCCTGTACACGGGCAGTACATGCTGATGAGGGAAGCACACGCTGAACACTGCCACACACAGCACACGCCATTGACTGGACACTTTGAGAGCTTGCACTGTGCTCCCCAGTTCACCACTGCTGGGACGTACTGCAATGCCCCAAACCTCTGGGCAGCTCCCGAGGGTGTTACAAGGAAGGCAGCCCTTGCCCTTCTCTGCTTGCAATTCCAGGAACCAACCATAGTTGGTTTATTACCACTACTGGTAATAAAATGTGCCCTCTGGGCATGCAGAACCTTCTCCCTTTGTAGCAACTCTCTGTTGCTCTTCTCTTTCAACCTCAAAATCAGATTGTCTCCAGAATGCCAAATGCTATATCAAGAGAAAAAAAAAAAAGAACCCTTGTTCCCAAAACCTGGTAAGAAAATGGATTTATTTCTAAGAATTACAGTAGTAACTGCCATTCATGATGGGCCTTCACACATCTGCACTTACAGCTCCCTGAGCACAAGGAGGTGAAAAAAAAAATCTGATTTGAATCTATTATGTAATTTCTATGGCTTTTATGGAAGACATTTTAACAATTGTCTCCTATGCATGCAGGTTAACATGTCTCATATAGTATGGAGTCAATATCCCACCCAATGTAAATCTCAAAGTTCAGCACGCCCCGAATTAAATTCTGTAATGACTTCTAAAGCTGGCAGTGTAACCTGCAATGTCAATACTGTACTGTAGTCCATGGTTATAATTTGTTAGGTCAATAATTCACCACAATCTACTAAACTTAGTACTGACTTCCTCAAGAGCAGTAAAATAAATGTTTGAAAGATTCCCAATAGCGTATTTATAGTTAACTATAATTAGCTCTGCAGCATCACAGAAATACATCACAGAAATTATATATATAAATCAGACTCTGATTTTAATTTCACACTTATTCTCCAAGGAGCAGCATAAACAATTGCAACTATTCCTCTGGATCTTGATAGCTTTAATCCACAGCACAGTCTGCATAGTCAGTGAGACTCCTTGATATTTTTTTCTCTGACTACATCAGGAGTTTCAGCAGAAGCCGAAGGCCAATTCCTATCTAAGAAATATCAGGATAGCTTCTAATCAGAAAACCATCTGATTCCATCTTGCAATTCAGGTCTTTGGGCTGCAGTTGTCACGGAAAAGAACTGGCTCAGGATCACACCAGATGAAAGTGATACAAAGGGGAAAGCATCCCTACCCCAGTTAGTGCATAACTCAGAGGTCCACCATGTAGAGGTTCTCTCCTTACTACAGCTGCTTGCTCTATTCAGATATAACCTTCTGGACAACCTACAAGCCTGGTTCAACAACAGTCTGTAAAATCAAAGCACTGATTTTCAATAAAAGGATCAACAGCGAGTGTTAGATGTGTAGCTTGGTTACCTACATTACTTCACATTGTATTATTTAAAACAAAACAAAAAACCAAACAACAACAAAAACACAAATACAGGAGAGATTTTAAAATTTTCTCTGTTAGGCAACCAGGACTTCTATGGCATGCAGAAGTGCTGGCGGTGATCTGTGGTGTTTGAATGCTTTCAAAAGCTTGTCTCTACTTTTGGGATAGATATGAGCTCTGTGAAGGGGAAAAAAGAAGAAAAGAAAAAAAAAAGCCTAGCTGGCAAATGTTGATGTACAGCAGCTCAAATTATGCTGCACACTGCTGGATTCCTTTTTTTCATCTGTACGCCAGGAACAATTGACCTAAGGCAAGACTTTTTTTATTGCAACTTTTGGCAGATCCAGTCAATATCCATTATTTACAATTATGCTTTTTGTGTTTCTGCTGCCGTACCTCTGCCTAACTGTTACGTCCAGATAGGACTTCACCATATAATTACTCCAAGTTCTTTTAGTAAGCAATGCAGATGCAAGATACGGGAGAAAAACAGTACCAGCCAGTATGAAATTACATTCCTAACAACACTTCTGCAACACATCTCTCTAAGCAGAAAGTACACGGAAGGCTAGGACTGAAAAACCTCTATGAGGGCTCGAGACCCTTTTCTCCGGTTTCCTTCGGTACCTCAACATCCTTTGTTTTCTGAATCTATAGCAACAGGCAGCTGCCTGGACCTGCACTTGCAAAATCCCACTTGTACCACTGTGCACTGCATCGTTGGAGTCCTGTATGCCTGTGTTTTAAACAGAACTGTTGCAGACAACATCCGAGACCTCAGAAACAGGGAGGAGAGAAGCACATGGGAACTTTCGTCAATGCTCTCAGCGTATTTGCGGTGAGCAACTCGCTGGTGTGTTAGTGACAGGACTGTGTTGTTACACAGCACTGCAGGAACAGCTTTGCTTCCAAAGACAAAGTCTCTCCTGGTTTGGGTATACTCTGGGGACAAGCAAAGATCAGGAGGGAGCAGAAGACCCCAGGGAAGAGACAGGGGCATAAGGGGCTGACACAACATACATTATTTTGTTATTTACTCCCAGAATAACTTCTCTGAAAAAGCCCAAACCAACACCAACAGTAAAAAAAAAAAAAACAAAACCTAAATGAAATTAGTAATTTTTAACATATCACTTTAAAAAAAAAAAAAAAGTAAAAGTTCTGGATAAAGGTAAAGATTTAAAAAAGCTTTAAAAATTGATGTCCTTCTAGATTTTAAAAATACATATAGCTACAGTCAAAGCCTTCTTTCCCTTCCACACCAAGACGACCAAGCCTAGAAGCCTGCTGCCCAAGACCAATATAACAATGACAAGCAGTGAGGAGGCATCTCGGCCACCTGCTAGAATAAAGAGCCTGAGAAGAAAAAGCCCAAGAAGAAAAAGCCCCTGCTCTGCACCAGGGTGACAGGGACAGCAGGGCTGAGGGACAGCACCAGCTGCCGTCACAGGACCCAGCGTCAGTGTGATCTGCTGCTGCCTCTGAAAGTCACAGCATATAAGTTAAACTCAGCTTGACACAATTCAACCCAGCAGGAGGTTATGGAGCTCCAGCTGACAAGTTTTTGACATGACAGCAGGGTGACAGACTTACAATAAGCTGATACAGTTTGTCATATGACAAATCCATCTAATGGCCACAGGTCCTGAACTTTCCCTCTGGTTAGCTGAGGGCACATTAGGCAGATAACAGTTTATCACCCAGCTACATCTGTGCCTCTCTCTTCTGCTTCTGGAACAGCCAGAACTTTTTCTATGGAAAGGTGAAAAGGAGGGGTGGGGGGGAGCCAAAGCACTTTAAATACCAAATACACAACATGCAATACACTCCACTGATACTTCCTTTCAGAGCTCCTTGCAAATAGCCACATCTTGAAGCATCTCCCTTGCTTTCACTCCTGACACACTCCTTTTTGCATCTTCTAGCTACTGGTAAAAGTAAGCTTTGGGCTGGAATTTGCAAATGCACTCAGTGTGGGAGTTGCTCAACTCCCCCTGGAATAAATGGTGTAAGTACTAGCACTAATGGAGGAAGACAGCCAAGAATAGTTCCTCTGAGAAATGAGCTTGTATGAATTACCTATCCTGCTAGGGCTCTTGGAGGACAGAGGACTCTTTGGCAAAGCTGCACTTTGAACATCTCTTTCTAAGCCAGCATAGCCGCAAAATTAGTGTAAATGAATAATGGCAGACCAAAACAGTTTCAGTAACGTAATTTTGCTGTGCACTTAATACAGTACAAATGTGTGCATTCTGTTCCGAAATGCACCTCTACCAAAAAGCAAAGGGTAACTTTTAAACCCTATTTTAACACTTTTCTTTGCACATCCCTTCTAAAGATGAAGGGTCAGATGTGGCCCAGTCTTTGCAACCCTCGAGCAAAACACAGCAGGGTGACGTACCACAGCACAGATAACTTTACTGTTACTACACAACCAAGAGCAGCAGCAGAGTTCAGTAACTCACAGTGTTTGTGCAGGGATTATAGGAATCAACACTGTAAGAAAAAATTGCAAGCATGGGAATGGACTAGCATAGTGCTACAGAATCCTCAACAAACCCCGTGCAAGTTCTGCTTCTCCTAACTTACACAGGTGATGGAAGGAAAGGTACTGCTGGTTTATTCACGTGCTAACACAACACGAGGCTCTGAGCACGCAGTGGTAAGCAAGAAGGAAGGGGAATTTTAAGACCCAATTACTACTTGTGCTACTTCAGGTATTTGTTAAAATCTGCTCCAAAACCAGCAACAGAATAGAAGTGTTACCTTTAAGACCCTTCTCTTCTTAAACACAAGAACTGTTTTAAATTAGCACTAAACATAACACTAAGCATATATTTACATAATGTAATACTAGATGCTATGCCAGCCTGTATGTGAGTAGGGTCTAAAAAACCTTCAAAGGTTATACAAGAATTTTAGAAACAGACATTTGTGGAAGTGACAGCCTGGCACACTGTAGAGTGTAATAGTTCTGCTGAGGACGTGTGGGAGCACACAACGGTAGGTAGAGCTTGAGCTTGCAATCTGGAGTTCCTGCTTCCACTTATCTACCGCTCCCTTTCTGTAGTTCCCCTTCTCTCCTAATATTCCCAGTTCTGGACTATTGAGGTAAGTGGTCAGGCTCACAGTAGCCGTGTCTGCAGAAAGGTCCCCTGAAGCCGAGCTGTGAGCAGGACACAGCACACGTGCTCCATGCCATCAGGAGCTGGAGACCACCTTTACCCCCTGTCCTCACCAGGTTACTCAAGGACTGTCCCTACTCCAAGAGCAATCCCTCCCAATGCCTGAATGCAGGCAAGAGACCTCCCTTATCCTCATTGAAGACCTTTTGACATCTGCTCAGCCTTTGCTGACTTTGGGAAGCTTTACAGCACTGTTGTGGCAGGGTGGTTTTGTTGTTTGGTTGGTTTGGTTTTTTTCAGAAAGAGACCCTTAAGCAGCTGTAGAGTTTCCATTTGGGTGGTGATGCTCCGAGGTTCAATTTTACTTTAAAGTAGCTGCAGCAGACCAAAAGATTTGCTGGCAACCGTTCAGCAATAATGTTCCCTGCCAGCAATTTCAGCCGCACAGAGCCCATGCTGGATTCGTGTGCATAAGGCAGGATTTCACAAGTGACCCTTCACACACACAAAATCTCCTTCCCTCACACAAACCCAGAAGTACTGTTATGTCAGGCTCAGAACGTTCACTCTGACCAAAATGAAGTGCCTCGGGTTGATTTAGCGTTACACATGAAGGTGCAGCAAGTGCTTCTTTTGACCGACCAGCACTCGTGAGCAAGAGATGGAAAGACAAGACTGGTTGAAAGAATCTCCTGTACCTGCCCTCTCCTGCAATTTCTATATACTTTAAGGGGGTTTGGAGCAAGAAGACAATTAAGTTTATTTTAGAACATTCACTTGGAAAACAGGTAGGACAAGGAAAAAGCAGATTTCCATCTCCAATCAAGCTCTTAGGGAGACATTCTCTTTTAATGCTCACTGAACACTTTCTATGAGAAGAGAATTCATCCTATTTTCTCCGTTCTGCTTCTCTGGAGCAGCTCATTTCCTTCCAGTTGCTACTTTGCAGAATTAGTATGTATTTCCTCACAAACCTCTTGCTACCATCAGCTGAACTTGTCTTTAGTAACGTGCAGCAAATGATAGCATGCGGCTGCACTTGAATTCTAGAAAAAAAGGAAATCACATTTGTTCTGCCATAACCAGGTAAGGCAAAATAATTTGTGGGTTGGTTTTAAATTGCACGTGTTTAAAAACATACAGGAAAAACTACTTTTGGATTGTTTGTACCAATGGTGCATGTCACGGACCATCAGCTTCAACTTCTCCTAGCCTTTGATAGCTTGTTGTTTAGCCACAAGGGAGAAGAGGAAGTTATTTCTTTTTGTGGCAAAAAAAAAAATAAACAACCCTCTTCCATTCCTCCAAACCCACTCCCCTCCTCACACACACCAGAAAACCCAAAACCAAACAAACAAAAGCCCCAGAGGAAATCAACATTAAAAAAACAAACAAGCATGAAATTCCTTAAACTATATCACCTTTGAAGGGAACATTTGGCAACCACTTCAAAATAATAAGTGGAGATATGAAACCCATATTGTACCTCCTCCCTTTGCAGAAATAAATTCAGAAATCCTGTGACACCTAAGAGATCCATCAGCAAAAAAAACAGTGGGGCTTTTGCATGTGTGTGTGTGTCTGCAAAGACCGAGGTCAGCAGATCTATGGTCCTGGTTTGATTCTGCCACCTTTAAAGACATTTCATCTTGTTTAGATTGTAGCTCAGTATTTAAAGTTGGCAAGTCACATCTTCTAAACTTTCCAGAATGTCATTTAAATTAGCTGAAAAAAAAAAATAATATATATATATATATATATATATATAATGTTTGGGTATTCTCCCTCACCACCAAAAAATCCATATCCAGGGCTCCATCTACATGATACCTTGTATTTTTTAGTTAAGTCCAGTGATCCAAGAAAATCTGTAAACAAGCTTATGTATTACATGATTTTAAAATTTTAAAAGTGACATTTAAGCTTCTCTGTTATTTGCTTTTTTTTTAACTATTTAAAAGTTTTCTTTTCACCTACAGTGGCAAGAAAATTCATTTCTCAAACCAAGCAAAAATATGACTGTTACTTATGGTACGGCAGAAATTAGGACTTTTTAAACAAAACACTAAATATGATGAAGCTTAGGCTGTACTAGAACTTCATAGGATCTATGAACAGCTGTAGGAACAGATGAAACCAAAGGTAAAAATAACAGCACCTCTGATATGACCAGGAATTGCACCACTGATTTCAATAGGACTCCATTCTTCACATTGCCTGCCCACATTTCACTTCTTTTGTGTTAGTCAATTGTGCTTTGGCATCTTGCCCTCCTGTTGCGAGTCTCAAGTTGTAAATGAGCTTTCAAGGTTAAAAAAAGCGTAAGGAAATGAGATTTCCTACTGCTAAACAAAAATCACAATGAAGTATTAAGGCGGCTTTCCCAAAAGTGCACATTGGTCACTCTTCTGATAAGAAAACGTTAAAAATAAAATCAAACAGGTGACTCATTTGCCTTTCACCACAACCCACAGCAGCACAGCCCTCTGCCAGCGAGATGCTCTGACCCACCAAACGGCAGCTGCATTAACACCTCGACATCAGTATTTTCACATGGGTGCTCCAGAGTAGCCCCTCCAAAGATGCCTTTGCTGCATGAATCAAGCCTAAGCAGAAAGCAGGTGGAATGGGGAAAAAATACATGGCAAAATTCAGGCAGTAAATGAACCTCTCTTAAACACAAGGTATATTTGTCTGCTCTACAGGATAATCATCATCATCATCATCATAGTATGTCTCGGAAGAAATCTGGAGACATATCTTGCTGTCTGTTTTGCAAACAGGCTTAATGAGAGTCATGTGGATAATGTTTTTCATTAAATTGAGGATATGAGCCTGAATCAACTCCACTGAAATCAATGGGAGTCTTTCCATTCATCTTAATGAGGCTGAATCAACTTTTGTAACACCAGAATGCAAACCCCTTCATTCATTCTGCCTCACAGAAGGTATCTGCTATTTTCAGAAGAGTCTAATGACAATCTTACCACACCAAAAATTAGCCAAATAAGGTCAAGATAAAAGAATGTACATCCATGTCAGTAGGAAATATCTATCATTACTCTACTTTTCAGGGTTATCTTCATACTAAATGAATCACATCTTCTTGAACATGATCTGAAAAACCTCAGAAGGTGCTGACAGAGAAGTAATGTGCATATGTGGGATATGCGCAGAGAACTGATGTGTAGCACAGTCTTGCATTTTTATATAAAGCCATGTTCATACTACGAATGTAAGGAAAATAAAATACAGTATTTTTTAAAAAAGCTAAAGAAACAGCCTCGTTTCTTCCAAGCAGAAACAACTGGATTAGTTTAAAGCTCGCATTTACAAGAAAAAGGAGAAGCAAAGGAAAACCATGCTCTCCTATACATGAATTCTGCAAATGATGTATTTTAACAAGTACATAAACCATTTTCAGGGAAGTCAAAAACGGAATACGGATTCTTACTCCAGCAAGGGACTCCTGTGTTCTCGTTACCCTTGCTTAAGGGCAGCAAGTGGCAGCATCTCCATTGATAAATTTTTCTGAGTTTCTTTTGTGCTTTCTTTTGTTTTTATACTAAATAACAGCAAGGTAATGAGCAGGAAAGGAAGGCTGCATCAGACCAAAAGTATGTCAAGAAAAGCTACAAGGATGGATACGATTGTTATTATTCCCACCACAGCAGTGCTTGGAAACTCACGCCATGCTTAGAGCTGTTTTTGGCTATGTCCAACACGAACACATGCTGCAAGACAGACTCTACTTGCAAGAATACAAATTACAGTGCTGCTAATTTAATAACTGCCAATTGGATATAGATTTGGAATGAAAATATTTTTTACTTAACTGTTGAGTTTTAGCTACTTCAAAGGCAGTTCTACCACTCCTGACAAATAAGTCTTGTCACCAACTTTGAGCAACTTCCTCCTTCCCTACTTTTCCTCATTGTTAGCAAAGATATCGATGCTATTTTTACTCTGTATTTTTCCTTGTAAACTGCACGCATTATGACAACCCCCCTCCCAGGCCTTTGGAAGCTCTGCACTTCCAAAGAACAGAAACCCTTCCTGTGGCACATTTGCAACTTCTGTTACTGTTAATGAGGGCTACATATCAGAAGTTCCTTTGGGGAGGCTGCTTTAGTTCCTTGCCCATTTCCCATAGCATTTGGGGGTGCAGCTCACCTTGGTCTAGTGCTTTGTCAACTTGTCATAGTTCTAATTACCTTATTATCTGCCCCCCTACTCGGGTCAAGCCTTTTTGTTTCCTACATTGCCTTTCAGGGTCCTATTGCTCATCCTAGGGAATATTTTTTTCACCTTTTCTTCCTGCATGTGAAAAGCAATGCAGTGAAACCAAGTGAACTTGCTCAGTGAGCTTCCCAGCTTCTGCCCGGCTGCAAGCCTGAAGGCACAAGCTAATTAGGCACATGCCAGACAGATCACATCTTACACCTCATGCTTTGCTCTCTCCAGCTGATTGCCTTTTATCAGCACCCTCAGTCATCCTCAGCTTGCTTTCTTTTTCAGGTCTTAGTGTGCCTGTCACTTCACAATGAGTTCTTTTAATATGAAGTATCTGGAGAGGCGGAATGGAAACAGATCTGAAAATGTAGGAAACCAGATACTGAAAAAACCACAGAGACGGTGACATCAGTCTCCAAATTCTGGGTTTCCATGGCTAAGAATAAGCTATGCATGCTATCTACGCATGCTGTATGAAAAGGCTCTTGGGAAGGCAGAACATTAAGGACCATGAAAGAGATAACAAACTTCTATTTGCAGTTTGCCCCATTAAAGAGAATCGCTTCCCTTGCATCCACAGAGCTATATCTAAGAAGGTGTTGAGATCTTCTAGGTTGAAACACAGTAAAGATGAGTCTGCACCTTATGAGAGTGGATTCTGGGCACTGGTTCCAGCAGTGAGCCCTTCTGCTACTGCCTTCTCCTCGCAATTCTCTCAGCCCAGAAAGCTGTTTTCTCATTTTTTCCCCAATCCTTTTCTCCCACACCTTTCTACATTCCCTCCAAACGGCAGCAGGAAGATCAGCTTTGGCTCTGTTCTGCCATAAGCCGTCCCTCCCATGATACTGATACTCCTGAGGCATTAAGTACATCCCCAGTTGATTTACTCAGCTTTTGATTTATAAAGCATATGCAAAAAAGGCATCTTGGCAAGAAAACAGAGCTACATCTATTCTATCAAAGGCAATTAAACTCAAAAGTGCAAGTCAACAATTTCCTCTCAAAAAAAACCTAAACAAAAAACAAGAGAAGAAAGGGATTGAATCCAAAGGACTAAAGCCAGCATTTGATTCAGCACACCTTTCAGGAAAGAAGAATAACCCAGCCTGATGGCCATGTACCACACTGAGTTTACATTGCTAGCTGTTAGCACAACCATCCCTTTATTTCTGTTGACCAGGAAGCACCGAACCGAGAACACAATGAACATGGGCCTCCACGTTGTCAGTGGCACAGAACAATGTCAAAATATTTCCAGGAAGCTACAGACAAAAGCCCAGTACATAAATACAGAAGGCTCAGAACATTGAGTATGTAAAGAATACGAGTTTCCAAAAACATTACTGAATATCGTCACCGTGACAAGATGCCCATGAATCTATAAACTGCTCAGACCAGTCTTGAAGCACACAAATTCAACAAGATCCTGACCAGCTACATTCAAAACAGCTCAGGTCTCATTTTAAGATTATTTTCAAGAGGTCCTTCCCTTAGCAGACTGAGATCTCCAAATGTTGATTTTGGTGCTGGTGTGACCCACTAGCAGGTGCATCTTGTAAATCCCACCTTTTCTTGCCTAATCTGACATGAACAGGACCACTGGTGCTGCAGTGGGTGGGGAAAGCCCTTAGTCCAATATTGTTTTGTGTCCAGTCACTGCTGGTGCCCAGCCAGGGAAGCTGCCGTGAGGGCAAACCTCACCCCTGCAATGCAGGGGACAGTAATGCTGAAAATCCAGTCCTATTTTTAGGTGCCAAAATCCTTCCAGGTTTTCTGAAAAGCAGATGGCAGACTGGAAGATACCTCAAGCTGGAGGGAAGGAAGAGTTACCTTTTCCTCCATTCTCCTCTCACTCTGTGTTTGTTTCCAGCAAGCACCTCAAGCTTCCCATTTCCATGATTTGTTACTTCTACATATTAATTGTGCCTATCCTGTCTTTTTTCTGTTTACCTTTTCATCTGCTTTCTTTGGCATTATTTTAGTCATCCAAACAGCTGATTTTCTTCCTTTAATCAAAGTGCCCTTCCTCTCTTATCCACACAGTCCCAAAACATACAGGTCTGAAAAACTGCAAGGTCTGAGGGTAAAGGATTTGTTCTTGCTTTCTTTGGTGTATTTGGGTTTTGTCTTCAATCACTTCTCGCCTGCTCTAGAAGCAGAAGGTTGCTCTGGAGGACCTGTGTGATCAGATCTCTGGCAATAAGAGCGTGTTTTCTGCTGGATTCCTCAAGCCAAAAAAAATTAAAGATCAAATCAAAGGGGAAAGGCTAGGCAAAAATAGTTTTTGATCTTTGGATTAACTGAATGGCATCAATCCTCTAGGATGGCAACCAAACAACAGCCCAACAAAGCCCTTAAAATAAGTTACAAAGGAAGACAGCCATTAACACAGAAAGGCAGCAGTACCAGCATGATGGGAGGGAATAAAGCAAGCCAGCTATGCCCCAAAGGATGGCTGCTGCCACAGAAAGAATTCAGGCTTGGAATAAATGACAGGATTTTGATCCCAGCCATGACCAGCACTTCCAGCACTCACCATTGGGACCAAAATTTCAAAAAGGGCTCAGCTAGTTCTTATTTCAGTAAAAAAAAAAACACAACAAACCAAAAACCAAAAACAAACAAAAAAAAACCCCAAACAAAAAAAAAAAGAAGTAGCAGCCAATTTTTTCAAAGAAATCAACATCTGGCCACAAGCTGCTCTAACGTCTATTTAGAAGCCCCTGGTGTTAATATATATTTCTCTCATTACATTACTCTGCATCTCTCCTGGGTTAGCCAATTCGACCTTGTCTTTCAGGTATGTTCAACATCCACTCGGTTAAACTTTTCTGTTAGCTCCATCACAGCTGTTTCGCTTCCAGTCTCACATCCTCAGTCGTTCTGCTCCGAATTACCAGCACTGCTCTCCCCTCTGCCAGCCCACACATGTTTGGACTCAGGAAGCGAGCTGAGGTTAGCTGCACACGCACACCTCCCTGGTTAGTTCCTTTTAATGGAACACAGCCTCTGGTGCCCAGGTAGCAAAATGCTTCCATTATCTCACTGACCTTTTTGCATATTTTAAGAGGTTATTTTGTGGCTTGTGCAAATAACACCGCAGAGTTCATAGAGATTTGTGTTGTCTTTCCCACATCCTCACCTGTCCCGTAATACAGCCCCTCAGTGGTCATATCATAATCAATGAATGCAATAGATGTAACCCAGCCTATTCCTCTTACACCCAAACACTGCAGGAATAAACAGGGAAAGAAGTATTTTGATGTGATGCATAAAGAATAACTGCATTACACTGGATGACTTTATGCTAGAAAAGACCTAGGCCAAAGCAGAAGGAATGGAGAAACTACTGTACTGCTGGATAAGAGGGAACAGAAGAACATGGGACTGCCTGTACATAGTCCCCAAGTTCTACCAGTGTCTCCCCTACGTTCCCAGGGAGCCTGAGGCATGATGGGCTCCAGCACAAACAAAGGGAGGTAGACAAAGAGAGTGCTGCTTGGCAAGAAGGCTGCTTGGCTTGTGAGCCATGGCAGCTAGCTCCTGAGGATGAGTCAACTGCATGAAAACCCAAAGATGATTTCAGATGGCTTCCCCTTCTGCAGCTGTAACCACTGAACAGCAACTGCCTGGCTGCAATGCCAGCCTCACAGGAGAGGAGGTCTTCTGGAGCATTCACATCCTTGACTCCCACTGAGCTTGTGTTAAAAAAGCAAGCTAGGTTTACACTTACAGCACTAGACTAAGATTCAGGAGATTAACATTCATTTTCTGTCTTTGCTAAACCAGACCACCAATTCACACTGTCTCAGACTCACTTTGACAGGATGAAGATACTGTTTTCTCCCATGCCAGATTTTTCTTTGTCATTTAGGAGTTTGCCTGTTTGTTTTTCCAGAATAAGGACTAAACTCTATGCATGTTTGGAACTTTCTATCTCCAAAAAAAATAATACAAGATTTTACAAACATATCAAAAGAAGCTGCACAACAGGTACTTTACAAGAACAATACTTTAAATGACAGAGATTTTATTTTTGTGGCGGAATGGAAATTTACCCAGTTCAGGAACATACCTTGGTGCTGTGAATATGTGCCAGTATCATCTCTGCCATTCCTATGCAAGTTTTTAGTTCTGCAATATTAAATAAGGCTCTTATTAAAGATTTATCACAACCTGTCCCCTAGCATCTGGTGGCTGTGTACCGCAAAGCTAGAGAAGCACAGCAAAAATAATGTAGATGCTCTGAGGCCAGCCAGGCTTCCTGTGAATTCCAAAATATCTTCTGACACCAAGCTTGCCACGGAATAAAATACAGAGCTATTTCTATTTAAAACTTTTAATGATCCACTAAATTAGTGTGTGGAATGAGGAGAGAACGGCATGGGAAAGGTGTTGCATTTTCTTTGTTTGTTTGTTTTAAATAAACATCAATGAGCTATAGTGTAATTTAAGCAAAAAAAAGTTTGCCAAACCTTACATCAAAGTTCAGCTGACATTTTTGTGAATTTAAAAAAAAAAGTTACTCTACTGCAGTAGAGCGGTTTGATGCATAAAAATTAATTTGATGCATAACAAGATGAAAATTTTTTCTAATCTTCTGAAGTCACTGAAGTCATTGAAGACCAAAGAGAAAATAAAACCAGACTCAGTGGTGAAATAAACATTTACAAAAGGACCAGACAGAGCTACATCCCCTGACTAACAAATAGCAGGAACTGCATCAAGACAGGAGGAATTGGTACTTCCTTGCACTGCAGTTGTTTTGCACCAGGATCTAACTTTATGTCAAAATAAAAATAAAATATTCACCCCTCAATCTGAAGCACTGGTGATGTTTCCCCCCATAATTCCAAAGATTCTTCCTGTACTGCAATTGAACGAATGCAAAACGGTACTCTCAAAGCTGCCATGGTTGCTAGGAAAACAACTGTGAAAACCTAGAAGTCTTCAAACAAAATGTTAGAGCAATCAAGACCATGAGAATACTGAGAAAAGAGAGACCTGTTTCTTAGAAGAGTAAGATGAAGAAAGGCAGCTCTGCGTAGCTGTTTTAGATGCACATGGAGACTTGTATGCATTTCATGTGACAATAAGAGGGACGGACTCACTGCCTCCAGGGCTGCCACAAAGTCCCCCACTCTCCAGAGGTTTCAGTTTCATGCTGTAGAACTTCTATCAGATATTGAATAGTAATTTTTTTGTTAGAAAATGCACATCTCTTGTTCTCAGACTATACAGAGAGAGCTGATTAAGCTTCTCTCCCAAATTTAATTTAGTGCTGCATACTCACAAAATAAGTCACAATTGTATTTTGCTATGAATCAATAAGGATTATAGAGCACATAATCAGATCAAAAATGGAGAGCACAACTTGCACAGCAGAATCCTGATACAAGAAATCTCCCCATTACAGGGTAAGTTGTGCCATGGGAAAGGGATGTGCACTTCTGGCCAGCTTGTATTTGTAGAAGGGGACAAAGGTGGACAACAAATGCTGTTTGAATTCAGGATGAGGAGGCAGCAGCAGAATATATGGACCGCAAGTATTCTGGCAGTCCATACCAGCACTACACACTATTGGTTTTCTGCATTATCCTAAGACTCTTAAATCAATAGTGGCAGAAGGATTCAGCTATCACAACAGCATCTCTAATGGTCTATTTTACAGCTGTGCTATATCAGCTATCACTAAACAACACGTGCACACACAACCAGAAAAAATAATCCTAGAGTATATACAAATTCCTGGAGTACTTAAGGATCTTTGGGAAGTCCTACATGAGTGGCAAAGCTAATCAGAGCAGTCAGGAGCTAGTGCTGATTCCCTAAGTATCTGGCCAGCTTTCATTCACAGGACCATTTGCCCTGTGATGAAAGCTGAAAAATTCCAAAGGAGGTATGAGACTCCAGGAAAGTCCTATACTAAATGAAGAGAAAAGGCAAAGATAGCACTTCCTATATTTGAGATTCACACTTACTGCTTTCCATTTTATTTTGGTTTTCCCTATGTTTATATATGGCATCCCACACTTATTTAACACCTGTTTAAACACTGTTTAATCACTTGATACTCACTCTTGTAGTTCTTGTTAAGCAGGATTTATGGCACTGACATGATTAGGCAACAACCATTGGCATTGATAATCATTAGGCTAAGGCAGTTCCCTGGGAGATGTCCCAGTAAAAGTGGCTGTCTCAATTAAGCACATTGCAATTAAGTGGACTATATGTATAGGGTGATTTCACAAGGAGAACAAGGCATTTCAAATGCCCCTTTTTAAATATATATATTTAATGCAAAATTAGTACTTTTGATTAGAGAATAATAAAGGTTCCTCTAATAATCCCTTTTCTTGGTAACTGCAAACTCTCATTTCAATGCTAAAGGTTTCCTCTCCAGACCCCATAAATTCTGTGGACCCCATAAATCTGTGTTTCTGCTTCGCCTGAACTGAGAGGCACAGGTTACAGTGGAGGCCTTGCCAACCAGAGCTGTCCCAAGAGAGGTCCCCTTCGCCCAGGGGATGAACAACAGGGAGGACAGCTGTAGGGTGTGCAGTGACAGAGTCTGCTGCCTGCTGATCTCTGCTTCACTTGTTAGGGGAATTGGAAGAACACAGGGAAATGAGGCTAGGAAATGCAGGAAGACAAGTCAAAGTCTTATGGCCAAAATCAGTTCAGTTTTCCTGTCAGCAGCTCACTTTCTCCAGAGTTTCATGGAGATGCCAGGCCAACCTCCCTGGGCAGGCCTGTGTAACCACACTGTCTCAGTCCAGTATGCTGAGGTTGGTCCCAAGCCCCTTCTGTCTATACACAACTCTTGCGTGACCTTGGTGAGCTGGCTGGGTAGCATGAAGGGCATATGCCAAGAATCCATTTTTGTTTTGGCTCATATCCAGTCCTCCCTGCAGCAGAGACATACATTAGGCCTCCTGAGTGCTGCTGATCTCTCCAATGCTATCCCAGTCTCCCTGGTGTTTAGGAAAGGCAAGTGTTTATCCCATCATTCATGGGAAAGAATCATATGGCAGCTCAGCTCACCACCGCATGGAGAACCTCGGGGGGAACCGTCATTAAGACATGGGTTTTGAGCACATCTGAGCCCCACAGACGGTGCCAAATGCCCCAGAAAGTTTACAGTGAGGTGTATTTGTAACCTTGCATAAAAGGCTGTTGATGATGCATTCCCCATTTCAGGGCAAAGAGAGAGGATGCAGAGTGGCAACCTGCAAGATCCATTTGCTGCAGGGCCAGTATCTTTAGTTCCAACCAAAACCAATGGGAGCTGTTCTTGGAGCTTATAAAATGCTGCCTAATTTCAAGAAGCCTGTAAAATAAACCTGCGTACGTGTCTCAAAGTCAAGGGACACATTCTGCCTCCTTACTCTGTGCCCTGCTTTCTTAGTATACAGTTGAGGTGAAGATATTTCCTGTGTGACAATGGTGCAGGAAACA
Source organism: Aegotheles bennettii (assembly GCA_013398125.1). Classification (NCBI taxonomy): domain Eukaryota; kingdom Metazoa; phylum Chordata; class Aves; order Caprimulgiformes; family Aegothelidae; genus Aegotheles; species Aegotheles bennettii. The sequence continues at coordinate 74,230 of VZRW01006418.1, read as the reverse complement.
GAGATCAATTCTTTTTGGCGCTTCTCTTTGATAACCACAGTGAGGTAAGCCAGATACTGTATCACAAGACAATTAACATTGCAGTCAAGCTTTGCACTGAACAATGAGGTGAAAACAAGATGTCAGATAATCTCTGTCCATTCAGTGAGTATCACCTACCTGTTGCTCTGAATAAGAGCGAAGCCATAGAAAAGGTAATGCAGAAACACATAATTAAAGACTGTAACATAACGCACACACATAAGAAGCCTATAGGTAAGTTCTCAGAGTGACTTAAACTTCTGCTATTTTTTAGCTTTTAACTTACTGACGGAACAATCTTCTTAGGTAATTTCAAATGGTTTGGGTTGGTTTTTTTAACCAGAAAGTGTAAGTGAAAGAGTTTGTGTATACTCATTACTAGGCAGGCAGTCATCCTTCTTTACAGGAAAGATTTGGGGTACACTTACAAGCCACAGAGCATCCCTGGCAGATACTTCTCTCCATTTAGGAAGCTTTAATCCCCTCCTGTCTGCTGCATGTGCCCACCAGCACAGCAGCTGTTCTCATCAAAGCACCAGAGCCAACACTCCCAGTACTGTGCAATCAAACGGACCGCTGAAATTGAAACTCAGGACTCCAAATCACTGGGGGAAAAAATTCACTTTGACAATAGGAAATTAATCTTCTAAATCATCAAGATTCTTGAAAATATTACCCTAAACTTACAGTTTAATTTCCAAACTGTAGGAAAGAGCAAAGCAAAGCTTGTAATAAGACAAAACTACTTTTATATTTTTTAGAGATACTGCAGCAAGTCCCAGGTCCCTGGCATCATGCTCCTGCGTAGTTGAAGTTACTGATTCATACCTCATTTCTGGCAAACTTCATTGAACCAGTTGACCTGATACCTCTTTCCCAGATGAGAACAATTAAGACAGTAAAAACGTGCTCGGCACACACTCCAGCGCTGCTTCCATATGCAAAGCAGTGCCATGGAAACAGAGAAATGCCAGTGCGTCGGTGAGGGCAATCGGCAGTCACCAGATGAGCAGTGAATCAAGGGCTGAGGAAAACAGCTGTCAGCAGGCTTACTTAAATAGATTGCATTTCACAGGGCAGCTCACATTAATACTGCAGTATGGTATTTAAATATCGGGACAGAAATTTGTTGCTTCATCATTAGCTACCACGTTATCACTTGCCTGGCCAGATCACAAAAGGGCAGTGGTGTGACCTGTAGTCTGAGGAAATACAGGATTCTGCTTTAGCTCTGTGTTTCAATAGCCATTGCTACTTACTTTCTACAGCTTGTAATTTTACACTTTTCCACCCAATACAACCTAAACAATTGTATATTGTTTTCTTGCCCTTTTGTTTCCCAGAGAAAGAAAACAGAGCAGCCCCTGTGTATTGTCCTACTGCACTTTCTAATTTTAATAGCAACAGACAAACCACTTATTTCAAAGCAGAAGCTTTTTAGCATCCTCTGCAGCAACCCTGCAAAGGACTCTGCTTCCCCAACGAGCTGAGCAGCAAGCAGGACAGCCCCCCCACTCCAGCTCCGTGCAGATGCAAACATCTGCCTCGCTCTCCCACAGGTCCCTGTGACATCCAACCAAAGACTTCAGGGAAATCTGCTCCTTCCCTGCTCAGCACTGCTCCTGATCACTCACGGCATTGCAGAGCAAGTGGTGAATGCTATCAGCTCAGAACGGCAGAGAGGTAAATATAATACAGAGGAAATGAGAAGAAAAAGAAGCAACATCTGCTGAAGAGGCAGGCAAAGGCTCTGACAGATGTTCTCCAGTGAAATGTGCTGTGGATGTGTCAGATCTCACTCTCCAGGGGTATCTGCCCCATTAGAAGATAACAGGGTGCCAGGCAGAAGACTGAGGTGCCGCACTCAAGGCGCAACCCAGGGCCTTAAGCCAGAGGTGAAGATAAATTTTAGCTATTATGCCAGACTGACCTACAGCAACCTTCCTGCCTATTCTGCTGTCAGTGAGGTCTTAAACCACCAAAGTTTACTGTGGGACATCTGTCAGAGCCTGACTGTACAGTGAGACTTGCATTACAGAAAATATTACAAATTCCCTCTGAGCTCCATGGGCTGTGACAGCAGCTGCATCAGTCTAGCTTGTCTACTCTTATTTATTTATTTGGTAATATTTGATAATCTCATAACTAGTCAACTGCTAATGAACATGCATGCCAAAAATATCAATCAGCCATATACCACCTCTCATAACTGTTTCACTGCTATTTTACCAGCGCTAACGCAAAGCGGTGAGAATTTCTAGAGGACTTGGCTTTTTCTATTTCTGAAAACTCTTCAAATTAAATGCTGCATATATATTTGAAGTCCCACTGCAGACATTTACTGTCTTCAAGTTCCAAATGACATTTGTAATATTTTGGATCACCAAAATGAGAGCCAAAGAAAACACAGGATTTTTTTTTTTCTCCTTAAAAACAACACAAAACGAAACCTCCCTCAAAAAGGTCTTCCCAGGGCATTTCATCTTGAATACCCTGAGAACCAAGGCACGCAAGTTTAAGAGCAGCAAGAAAAATTGCCTGAGCTTATGAGGCTGTGTTTTTCAAAACCAAATGTAAGCCTTGTGCAAGTGGCAATGATGCCATCGGCTCTGTACATCTACAGGCTCTACAGAAGAAAGTAAACGCTGTGCTCCAGCTCTTCTGTGTGGCAAACACCCAAAAACCCTGCAGCTCCAGTACCTGTCGCACCTGTAGTGGTTAGAAGACCTAAGATTTGAAATAAAAATAATGGAGGCATTTTTATAATCTTATCCCTAATAAGTATTTGGTCACTTGAAAACCTCCTTGTCTGTGAATGAGGTGTGTCACCCCTCCACTCCCCCCTTTCTTTTTAAACCATAACCCTTCAAACAGCACGGTAAGAAGAAAAATAAACCAAGGAGCCTTTCACTAAAAACAAAAAGGGTGATGCTGCCACTTCAGCTACATTCCTCATGCCTTCTCCTAAAATACTCTAATAACATGTTTATTTAAACACTGAAACAGGAGACTTTTAACCATTTCTATTTATGTAGAATTCCAGTGAAGTGACCAATGGCAAAATTTCAATAATTACTCAACAAATCTGGCGTTTTGAATCAATGATTTCCTGTTTTGCTCTCACTGTAAGAGTGATTCAGATCTCCCCTGAAGCTAAAGGAAAGTGATTTCAGCATTTATCAGCCCAAGGTTCCCCTATTCTGTAACTCACAGACCTGAGAGACAGAAGCAGTGCTTATTTGCCTAAGAGCTGCCCGTGAAAAAACTGAGTTGCCTGGTAAGAAGTCCAGCACTGCCCTTACTTCCCATTTTACTGGTGGACATGAGTTGCAATTGGGATGATCTTGGTTATCTACTAGACGAACATGAATATATAAAGTATCAGTAATATATTATTTATAAAAGCATAATTTCTTTAAAATCTCTGTAATGATAAGAAAGCATATTCTGTAGCAAATGTCTGAGCTTAATGAAAAATTTTAAGGTATTTTTCCCAATACTAAGAGAACATAGCTGAGAATAACAAACTTTTAATGACTCTAGATTTTTCTATTTGCATTTGCAAAGTAAGTTAGGAAGTCTAGATTTTTTGGCAAGGAAGCATGCTAAACTTATCACTCTCACCTGGAGACTGGAAATGCTATCAATCAGTTGTGCCCAGGACCACAAAAGGTCTTTTATCTGGTTTTAATGCAGATTTTTTGTTTTTTGTTCTAAGACTTTGAAAACAGTTCTGCACATTTAAGACTCAAATTTCTAGAAAAAAAAAGTTTAAAGTTTCTCTGCCAATAAAAATGCTAACATTGTATTTATAGAAACTTTGCTCACTTCCTACAGCAGAACAGATAAACTTTAAATTGTGTCATTTAATAATGGGCAATTAAGTAGTATAAGCAAATTAAGCGTAATACAAGCAGCTCAGTGGAGCTGAATACACACTGTCCTAATAGAAACAGCAGGTTCTCCTAGAAAAATCTGACACTTCCACAACTCAAAAATTTTGACAAACACTTGTCCTCCCTCCCTTGTGAATATTTTTCCTTCCCAGTCATTCATCAGTTCTAGATTAGTAATTTTACTGAGGTTTTTTTCAAATGCCAAAGTCCTGCAGCAAGGGGAGGCAGCATTAGGGGTTTCAGATAGCTGTGAATATGTGCACTTCTAGGCACATTAGGAATAAACGCGAAATTTTTCAGCTTCATTCTTTACAACTGATGTTTGCCATACCTATATCCTTACTTCTCTGTCTACAAACTGTCCCACAAGGTTGTAAAAACTACAGTTGTCCCTTTGAAATACCTAGTGCTACTAGTGAAATATCCAGATGATGCTTTTTGGATTTTTTTTCTTCTTTTAGATTGTAGAGAAAAACACAGAAGTGGTTACTGCAGGATTTTGATGTTATGTTGCTCTGTACCTGCAGGGATCAATCCTTTCCAGGGAAAGAAATGCCAAAGAAACAAGAGCTTTGGCATCTTACCCAGAATATGTGGGCTTCTGGATTCAGACAGGGTACTTAGTTTATCCCTTATGGCTGTAAATGAATGAAATTCTCAAGTTCAGGCTGTAGAAAAACAAAAGACCCGAAGGTCCCTGTTCCTGAATCCGACCATCAGCTGGCAACCACAAACCACAGTGAAGGACAGGTTAATGTCCATCCCCAACAGACCTTGTGAAAGGGCTTTGCTTTCATTTAAAAATGCCTTTCTTCTGCCTTCTGGCTTTGAAAGTACAGAAGGTGAGATGTGCTACACTTTCCCTACAGCTTTCAGAACTAGTAATGGTGTTTCGCAAGTCTTTATTTTATCTTTTCACGAGACAATAAATCTCAAGGTATAAATTGAGAGCAGATGGAGCAAGATGTTAGACTGTCAGCTTCCATTAACAACATCGGGGGCTCACCACACACCGCAGCCAAGCTGGAGCCTTTCATCTTGCCCCTGTGCAACTAGTGGAGGAGCTACTTGTCTGTGTTAGGGCTATTAACAGACGAACACGAGTTGAAACCAGATGTGACTACGCTGATAGCCAGCCAATTATTGTTATAGGATGGTTTTACCCATAAATCACTAGATCACAGTGCTATCTGACTCATTTTTAAAGGATTGCAGATCAGAACAACAGTGAAAAGCTGCCTGGGAAAGCAGAGGTGGATCTCCTAACCCTCCTTCCCATCAAAAACTGCAAGTTGTACTGTCAAATTTGGGCATTTGAGGACTGGGGAACAAAAAAATCTATGATGTTACACTCTGCTATCCCATGCAGCTGCAAAAAGAAAACCCCAATAGTCATGAGCACCCCCTTCTAGCACGTTTCAGTCCAAAGGAGGTGACTACAGGCATCTGCAAGCTGGGGAAATGCAACAGGAGCAAGTGAAGACTCCCCGGGAGAGGGGAGCTTCCTCCAGCTTTGGAGACAGAACAGTTCTGAGAAAAAACAGCACAAACCTCCTTCTCAGGGAAAACCACACTGAGTACATGAACTAAAGTGTGATGTTTAATGAATACCAAACAAAGCAAGCCTGCAGGCTCCTGTGTTACTACCACATTCGCTTTTCCCAGACTTTCAGAAGTATGATGACTGTACAGGGGAGCCAAGCAGAAGATGTTGGCTGCTGGTGCCTTCTCTGCTCTCCGTCTCAGCATTCCTCCACAATTTCTAGAGGTGACCAGTCTGCCTGAGCCTATTTGGTAACAACCTGTAGATGCCAGTTTCAAAGGTGGTCTGCCCGTGTTAAACAGTTATCAACTTCACCAGCCAGTTTCCATCACTATCTGCTCTATATATAACCACGTTCTGCCTCATACCTGTGGAGCCTGTGGTCACCAGCACCCCACTGCTGCGAGCAGAACCCATGCTGTGGAATGAGGAACTGCCACCCCAACAAAGAGGCCCAGACCTGCACATCCTTTGAGACTGTAGATTCACAGCTTGATTCTCCAAAACACTTACACAACTTGGAGCATGAGAGGACACTCACAGAGACAGATTCATAGCCTTCCTCCTTTTTTAAAAAGAAAAAACCACCACAGATTGCCAGGCAATGGAGAAACTGTTGTATTGACTCAGTACCATTATACATCGACCAAACTCCTATACACAGTCAAACATATGATCAGACTGATGCATCACTTAAACAGATGCAAAGTCTAGATATTTTGGAAAGCAAAACTCTGGAAATATAAAAGGTTCATTTGGCATCACAAGCTTTCTCCAAGCCTCTTTCCCTCTCAGCTATTTCCTGTTTAATCACCAATACACACGTTATGCGATTTTTGCAAACTGAAGAGCAACTCACTGCTTTTATGAATTGAAGGAACGTAGCCATGTTGACAAGAAAAACTGAATAAAAAAAAAAATTCAGCAAATCCAGTGACTGCCCTAGCCTAAAGTAAACCACAAGATCCATTAGTCCATTAAAAGGATCTCATTTAGCAAATATGTAATGAAGTATCATCTCTCAAGGTTGTGTACACTCTACAAAATTAATAAGAAATGCTTTGGCAGAAATTCAGGTAGCACAGAAAGGCAGAATTTAAAGTAGGTATTTAAAAAAAAAAAAAAAAAGGAGAAAAAAAATGTTATGTTTCAATTCCTAAACCACTTAGATACCTTCCTCTGGAGAAGGACTTCAGTTCAGCCAGAACTGAAGGTGGCAAGAACTGAAGGTGGCAAGAGCCACCTGGCAGGACTCACATTACCCAGTACAGTGGGACTTTCAGCATCTTCGGTCCTGATTTCATCGCTGTAGCACACTGATTGCTTGTGACAGGTGAAAAAGGACATGAGAGGACAAGAAATGCTAGGGGCAGACAGCTTTTGCTCAATCTTGCTGATCACTGTGTAAAGTATTTTTGAAGTATTATGTCAGCACTTTGACAGAGTCCAAAGAAGGAGATAAGTGTGCAAAGTCAGGGTCAGACGGATTACCTTGGCTGACAAATGTCCTGGTTGATCAGGGTTGTTTGCATACTGTGAGAAACTCAAGTATTTCTCGTAGTGGCTCTTCGTCCTTGAATCAACCAGCTCAGTCTTTGGCTTCCAGTTGTGATATGGTGTTTATCAGTCACATGTAACCTGTCCCCTGAGGTGGGCTCACTAACAGTGCTCTATTTAATGCACCTGGTAACACTGACCATGATGTGCTATCCCAGATGAAAAGGAAGGAGGAGTATTTCATGGTGAATTCAGGATGATCTAGTTTGTATGTCAGACAGGAACACAGGTTCATTCTGGTTAATGCTTGTTTTTCCACCTTTACTACTAGTTTGAACCAAAGTGAGTCTTATTTCACCTCAGACTCAGAACTGGATGGGAAATTAAACACTTGGCAGATTCCTCTAAGTTTCAGCAAAAGGATCTAGGAAAACACACTGTAAAGACAAAAATAATGCTTTGAGTAGCATCAATGAAAGATTTTAAGGTAAAAGCTTTGATTCACCTTTTTTCTCTCTAGTTAACTGGAGAATATTCTGGAGACTCAGGGCTGTTGGTGTGTTTGCAGAGTTCAGAAAGCTTTAAGATGAAGGAAAGATCCTGAGATAATTACGAATAGTTAATTTAAGCCCAACTTTCAGAAACATTATGAGAGAATCAGAAGGCTGAGGAGATGAAGAGTGAGTCACTGAGCTTTTTGCTTGCATGCAGTCACTGCTAATCCAGCCTGGGTAGTCGACAGCAAACCCTGTTGTTACCTGCTGGTGGTTTGTATTAAATGGTTACTCACCAGCCCTCCTCTGGAGCCTCCACATTCTCCACAGCTGCAGGCAGAACCATCAGAGAGAGAAGTACTTCCCTCTCTATATATATTAGTTTAAACCAGGCAGGACTGCTCATTTACACACTGACTTTTGACAAAGGGACAGCAGTCTCTGCCAAAGCTTGCCTAGCATTAACTCCACACACCTTACTCTGACATCAGGAAAGCTCCACATGGAGAGAAGTGCAAGGTGATGAAGCTGTGAAACCACAGCATGGTCACACAGGGCCAGGCTACAATGTGACAGCCAGCAATGAGTTAGTTTACCACAATAAAATCTGTTCCAGCCATTTGCATAATCGTGCAGAGTCCAGCCATGCTCACACCTTGCTGAGAAAGTTGAACACAAATGTGACTTCTGCATGCTGCAGAGGCCACAAGTGCAGGCTTGACACCACGCTGCTCTCCATGCAGAATGCCAAAATACCCAATTTGTCTGCTCTGCGGGTTATGTTACTTTGTGAGCTGCCAGTATTTGCCAAGGAACTTTCACCAGTAGCAACTGAGGCCTTTCACTTCCTATCATAGCTGTCAATGACCCCTTAAAGCCCAACATCAGCCTTGAGTTAGTCATGTTACAGCCTTAAAACCTTCTGAATGCTTTAAAAAACATTTTGCAAATCAAAAGCATCTGCTCCAAATCACTCTTTAGCTGGTCACAGTATCATACCTAAAATTCACTTGTCTTTATTTATCCAATTTTGAAGAACCACTTTGTGTTTTATCAGTAAACCAGCAATTAAGGTCATATTATTTGGAGATTTTACAACTGACCACATCATATTTCAATCACACGGTTCCCTTGTTGCTCTGAGTATTTAACTAAATGTAACATTGCTGTTGCATTAAGATGAGGAAGGACCAGTGTTTGACCAAGTTTTAACCAATGCAGAATGTGCCAGTCCCTGCCACATGACCATACCAGCCACAGCGTGGCACAGCTCGGAGTACAGAAGAGTTTGCAGATTGTTTTGCTGCTCTTTAACTTCTACCTCTCAGCAACAACTGAAGAACACTGATTTCCTAAGACTATGAAATTAAAAAAACCCAAAACATATTTTCAACTATATCAAAACTAGCAAACATGAAGAACCTGCCAGAAAGCTCCATTTGCTAAATTCAAATGGCCACCATGCCTAACAGGCACACTCAACTGTGCGAGTGGCTTTAAGCAAACAAACCAAAGACAAGGAGAAATTTCTCAGCAGCCCAGAGCAGCGTTGATGCCAACTGGCCATCAGCTGATAAAATGGAAAACAAAACCAAAAAGCCACAAAGTAAAAACGACCTAGAAGATGCTTTCTGGCATATTCAAATGAAGAGATTTAGTTTGGCATATGGTACTCCCACATCTTACGAAAAGCTGAAAAGTTGTTTTTTTATTAGCAGTCAAATTTTAAGAGTCTTCTCTCCAAGGAAGTCAGTGGCTTCTCTGCTTTTTGGACCTAACTTATTTTTGTTACAAGTTATGACTACAAGGTTCCCATGAGACCCAGATAACATCAATCTAGGTGCAGTCTCAAAGAAGTATCAACAAAGACAAGACATAAAGGAAGTACTATTAATCCCCACATTGGAGATCAAGACCTGAAGCAAAGCAAGGCTAAGTGAACCCTTCTTGTTTACTCAAGAAGTCTGTATCTAGCCTGGAAAACAAGTCCAAGTCTACTAATTTTCAGTCCAGCCTTTTAGCCACAAAATAGACTTCTTTCCAACTAATAAAGGCTTACATGAATTTTAGTTTGACATTTGCACACAGGCCAATCAGTAAATCTTTCATAGGAGGATACAGAGCACAGATGTACACAGAAAAAAAAAGAAGTAGATAAAAATACAGTATATATTTTAATCTTCTTTTTAAGCATTTGTTTTTCTCACCCTTCCCTGACCCACCCTCTCCTGCCACCATGCAGGCAAATAAATTCTCATCTATCCACATAATGTACACCTGGCTTGTTTCACTTGCTGCGCTGTTGTAACTACACTGACCTTATCTTTATCTTTGTTCAAGGGGACAAATGGAGTGATGCAAAAACCACTAAACGAATGGCTTAAAGTTAAAGGAAAGACAGTTAAACAGACGACTGCAGTAATGTGAATTAGTTTGAAGAGCTTACAGGGAGCTGCCGAAGTGCAGCCACCTTCTCAGGAGCTGAACAGCCATCGCAGATAACTCTGTGATGGAAGAATGGAAGCTGCCAGTTTCTCCTGAATGATTCTAAACGTTGCTGTGCATTACACAGTGTCTGTAATCCCCATCACCAAAGCATAACCTTCCCGAGTTCTAGCAGGAGTTTGAGCTTTACGAAGAAACTGCAGACCCAGGTTGGAATTAAATCAATATGAATTAGTTCTAAACTGAAAAGTCGCTATTAGTTGATAGGTGAAGCTATTTCACCTCAAGAGGACAGAAATTAATAAACTCATATTCCCTTGGTTGGAGTGGCCCTGTCAGAGATGACTCACTGGTGTCAATGCGTTGCAGCTCAAGTTTGACACAGCGAGTAGCATGTAGCTTATTTCCGGAAAACAGAATTTTAAGTGTTTGTTGACCCGACATCATGGTTTGCAGCAAGCCTCCCAAAGTCCCTCAGGAGTCGGTCTGGGTACAGAGGGTGATCAGACTGTGATGGTAACAGCTGGCAATGCTGAAGCCTACAACTCGCCTGATCCATGTCTCCAATTACTGCTGGTATGATACATGTACGGTCCTGTGACGCATACAGAGATTATTACCCTACAGGGGGATGTTTATTTATATATGCAGAATACACTGTCAAGTTAAAAATAGTATTTTCTGTGTGTGAAAATACCTACACTTGGATTATAAAAGCACATTCTACACTCTGACTGCAGAATGCATCTGTTACGGCAACTGCTTGGGAGCTGCTACGTACCTGAAAGCATCAGCAAGTCCTGCCAAGTTCTGTATATCCAGAAGAGCTTCTGAGCTCTGCTCCTGTCCTGTCAGCAAGGTTTGTTTCTCCAGTTGGATGCAAACCCTTGACCTAATCAAAGTCATTGCTGGATGTGGCCCAACTTCAGTGAACACTGTTTGCAGACTTTCAGGCATCACCACTGGTAAAGTTCAAGTCCAAGCCCATGGAATGCAAGCACCATTTTAAAATGAATAATTTTAAACACTAGAAGTTTAGTGTTTAAACACTAAACATTCCTATGAAACAATTGGCAAAACTACTTCAGAATTCTATTCCTACACAACAAAGCAAATTTTACACATCAGGAAGCACACTTTAAATGTTCCTTTGCAGGGTCTATTCACTAATACTTCTACGGATTCATGTTACCGCATATTTCTTCCAAACAGAAATGAAGGCAGAAGGCACGCAATGGTTACCCAGCCAAGCAGTTCAGGGAAGGGACTGCTTTCACATCACTGCACATGAGGATTGTAGGAGGTAAATAAGGGCTTTTATGTGATCTCAGAGCATACATAATACAAACTGGCCAATTTTAAAATAGGCAGCATTCAGAATTACAAGTGGGGATTCAGTGAAGGCAGAGGATATCAGCTCTGTTAAAAACTTGACATGGAAGCATAATGAGATCTGATGCTTTTTAGCATCAGGCCGGTCAGAGAGCAAGCAAAGGACTCATCTAGCCTAACCTCCATCCAAGCACCATCTTCCTCTTGGCCAAGTATTCCTGAAGACTTGCACAGCAGGAAGCCTAGACTAGACATGGAAGACTGAGATGGAGCTTCAGGATAGATGAGGCTTTGTAATAGCATAGCAGGATAAAAGTGGGATGGGAGGAAGACCTATCCTACACACAGAATTAACTAAGTGAAGAAACCCATGTTACCAAGAACAGCATCCATTTGTGAATTGCTAGCTGGCAATAATGCAAAGTAATTTAAATGCAGCTCTTCTAACATATACCTAAATATCAGACTGCGGTAAGCAGAAAAGCTAACATACTGTCTTATTAACTTTGGAGACCTAAGGGATTAAAGAACTGAAATTCAGTAAGATCAGGACAATCATTAAGTGAAAACAAACAAAATGATCTTTGTCAAAGAGAGACTGTCTCTTTTATATTCTAGTCATAAAGGAAAAAAAATGTTTAATTTCTCCATCCTTCAAATGAACTAGAATAACATCACCTAATCTGCATAACTTAGATGCAAGACTTTATATCCAGGACAAACCATATTTGCAAGAAAGCTGGAAAAAAGTGTTCTCCAAGAGAACAGATGAAAAGCTGTTCATGCAGCAATGTATTTATTAATTAAAAAAATCTTACAACTTATTAGCAATAAAATGTATTAATAGTATCCACTTGCATGGAATGCATAGAGTGGAAGGACAAGAATAAGTTGTGCCATCCATGATCCCCTCTCAACAGCCAGCTCTGCCATGGCACCCCAAAACACACACAGTGGTTCCTGCTGATTTGAGACCTGCAAAGGAGGGGGGCATAGTGCCTAGTACAATCTTGATGGCTTCACATTTGGCCTTCTCTACCATGGTATGTCTCAGAGCTGTGTCCATGCAGACTGCTGGACTCACTCAGATTCCAAAAGTGCCTTGAAACACCTACACAACTGTCTCCAACCAATACCACTGCTGAGCATGCAATGCTGAGGTCAAGGCCTGCGAGCACTGGTATGCACAGCAGGGATGTGGGTGCAATAAGCAGGAGCATCTAGTTCTGTGCGTGCACCACAACCAGGAAGAAGCAAGTGTTTCCAACAGATAGCAATTGATACAACTTGCAAATCCCTGCTCCTCCACTGTGGGTGCCCAGAGTTTAGCATGAGCTGCAAACTTCATGCAAGGAGACAGAATAAGCAAATGTACGTTCCGCAGTGCCACTGCAAAGCCTAATCTTTCTCAGGGGTTGTTGCTATAAAAGACCTTCAATATACTTGATCTCATTTACTTAAAAAAGACTGTCAGAAAGACTTGTCAGCAACTTCTTGGAAAGGCAGCAGGGGGAGGGGAAGCAGATTGTTAACATTAGAATATCACCTACCATCTGGATGTGTTTAACACAGGATCAGATATAAGATTTGGAAGTAAATTTGCAGTCCTTGGTCTCACGCCCAGACAAAACTTGAACTCAAGAACTTGAAGACATGTTCTCGTCTGTGGGATGAGAACATGTTAATAAAAGCTCCAAACACTCAGGCAATTTCACTGCATATACTCCCTTGCACTTCTTCAAAAAAATGTTAAGTGCATTTAAAAGAAAAAAAAGAAAACTATAAAAAGCCAATGAACACCTACAAGCTCTACTGTACACTGAAGAAAAATTTTAAAAAAAGGGAATATACAAAAGTACTGTAACTTCTGAAATTCTGCAGTTTCAAATAGTCAACCAATAAATGGACTTATTGATAGGCTCCAGCTGAAAGGAAGCTTGTGGCTGCCGCTTATTTAACAATTATCTCGGTCCCAGCCTCTGCTTTTGAATAGAAGGATTAGTGTAAAATGTAAGAAGGAACAGAGAACACAAAGTAACCTCAGACTTGAAATGGAAGTACTATGAAGAGGTAATTAAAACATAAAGGAATTAAATGTTGCATTCAATGATGTGACTTATTTTGACAAACTGTGTTTTGCAGCATCTGAGTAACTACAATGGATTTGAACTCCAGAGGGAATCTACAATTGCCCATGAAATTCCTTGTTTTAGGAACAGAGGATATGTAGGGCTCATCACATCCTTTTAATCAGGAACTCCCTGGTATCACCCCAGCCATCAGTTTCCTCCCTCTCCACCTCTCCCCATCCCTTCAGGACTACTTTGTCAAATGAACACCAAATAAACCCCAGACTGCATTTTGATCTGAGAGTTTTTCATAACATTAGTTTCATTAAATAGATTCAATAAATAGTTCAACATGCAGAAAAATGAGACTTTGCCTCTTCAGATGCACTCACAAAACTATCTTTAAAAATAGCAGCAAGTGAGCAGCACAACAAAATGAGTTCACAGTAATTCATAGTGGGTAAAATAAAGAAGGGCAATATTCTTTCTGCTAGCAAACAAAAACAGAACACCACTTTCCAGCGCCATAGACCTGGACCTATTTCTTAGGCTCACTTTCTCCCTCCTTCCTGGCAGCAGGAAAGACTTGGAGGGGGGCTAAGAAAAAGCCCTTGCTCTACACCAGAGTTGTCTGTTTTGTTAATACCTAGATTCATATACAGCACATGAAAGAATTACTCTGGTGAGCTCTGAGTGCTTTTAATAGCACTTATACCCAGAACACATCAATGTGACACACAAGTCTAACACCAAGAGCAGGCAACTACCTTGGCAGCAACACAAATTCACAAAACCCCAATAAACTTCTTCAGGAACATCAGCACCAGCCTTGCCCTCACAAGTCTCCCCCCCATCTCTCCGCAACCCAAATCAGCATACCCTGGGTAAGATCACCTCCTCTACAAAAGACCTTTTAAAGTCAAAATCTAGAGCATAAAATTTTAGTGCATGTTTTTAAATAAATTATTTCTACATTTTAAATATTTATTGTCAACAACACCACCCAACAACAACCTGCTAGCACCCATCTGAAAAACATAAACTATGTTTTGCACTTGCCATAGTGATTTCCCCTATTTATTTTCTTAAATAAGTAAACAGAAGGTCAGAGCAAGAACAAAATAGATTTTTCTGGATGGAAAACTTTATTTGGTGGTGAATTACTTTCTCTCCTCCTCGTTCTTTTTAAAGGGAAGGAAAGGAAAAAGGACATTTCAGATCAAAAAAAGCACTAAAGATTAATACAAGAATTAAAAAAACCCAAACACATCCTAAACCAACCCACAAGTTTTGCTGTAGCTTTTAACCGTACCCTTTCCTTCCACAGCCAAATGGTGCTGCAGCCGTACCTCCACCACCCACACAATCAGCATGTCACTTCCCAAGGCATTTACTGCCAGGAGTGCTGGCAGCTTTACACCTACATGGGTTGTCTTCTCTGCCACCGAAGGTACCTTTCTGCCACGGGTAGGTAGCACACAGTCACTACCATTTAAAACTGAGCAAAGACAGGTTGTTAAGTTAAAACAGGCAACGTCAACCAAAGGCAGGCAATAAAGCACCGCCCTTGCCTGGTTATCTTACAGTATAAATGATGCACATCCTCACTGCTGTAGGAGTAGTGCTGTTCCACCAGTGATGATTTAAGGATGCAGGAGAGGAAATGGCTTTCAGTAAGTTAAGCAAGCCAGTGGGTACAGACAGGACAGGCCTGAGGAAAGGACTGCCCACCCAAAAGGTTGTCCTTGTCCAGCTATCACATTGCCAAAGTGCACATCTGTTTGCCAGAGGAGGACATCGCCAGCTGTTCAGCAGGCCACGAAGTACTTACATTTCTGATCAGGCTGCATGTAACAGAGGAGAAGCCACAACACAAGAAGCCTTCCCTGGGTTAGGGAAGGAGTTGATAAGCAAGCGAGAATTTTTCCCACAAGAAATTTTGATGAAAAACAACACATTGTCAGACTTTTATAAAAAAAATATTTACTTGTGGAAAAAGAAAACATTTTCACTTTGATGGCCCAAAAAAGGAATAGTTCCATGTTCTCCAGTATAACCATACATACTTCTTATGAAAACAGAAGTGTTGTATAAAAGCTGTCTATCTGATGAACTAAGCACACTCTGATAAAAAAAATTATCATCTCAAACATTTGGAGAGAACACACTCTTCCAGCTCTACTTAAGAGAGGAATAACCTCACAGTAAAGCTCTTTAATTGCACCAAACATCACATTCAGAAACACTCTATTTCACCAGAGTTAGTCAGCAGGGATTGCAACTAAAATATGCAGGTACTGCTGGAGTCATGGGTTATGGTATATGCTAACATACAGCACTAACACCATTACCCTGTGTTTGAGTACATATGTATGTCTGTGTACACAGCATATTTATATACACACATAAGTGCATGTATATACATGTGTACGTCTGTATATTTCATGGCATGTCCAGGCTAGGATTATAGCTAGTTCAAAAGGCAAAATTGTTTTAAGCAAACGATCTGGAGCAAAACACTAAACATTTTTCTTTTCCAGCTACTGTGACACAGAGCTTAGCTGGGCTACATCAGAACCACAGCCTCATCAGCTCCAAGGAGCTGCACTGATTAGCGAGGCTGTACTAACCCAAGCTAGATGCAGACTGCTTCTCACTCCCCCCCTTTCTTATTTTTTATGATTTTATTTCTAAAAATGGCATAGCAGAAATTACGAAAGACTTGACAGTAAGAGCTGCCAGCCCTCAGTACAGCAATGCAGGCGATCTGGTCAGTAATGTACCATACAAATAATCATGTAAATAAGTGAAGCATACAGCAAATAGATGTTTTGTAGCAGGAGCTTGTTCTTACGAAAGTCAGAATGTGCCAGTATAACATAACACATTAGTATAGCATAAAGTTTATTTTGAAGCATCTGAAGACCTTGAGAGGAAAAGTATTCTCAGTGTAGAGCCTATTATTATGACAATGTAAAGCCAAATTGGAAACTTTCAAACATACACTTAAACAACAATATTCCTGATGGACAGCATTGATTTCATCTCGCCAGCCAGCACAGGGGCTGTGTGAGGGAGTGCGAATGTATGTGCTTAGAGCAGTGTAGGAGGACAAAATGGGACCCATGCTAAGAACAGTTGTGCAAGACTTCCTTTCACTGTGAAAATATATTGCCCCTTCAGATGGAATATTGATGTTGATGATATTTCCATTTAAACTTAAAAGCCCCACTTGGTCACAAGTTATTTTAAATACAAACACTCCAGTGCCAGCCCAGAGTTTTGTTACATCAAGGTACAGGTGAAGTGCTGTGAACAAAAAGCTTATCCCAGCAAAGCTTGTGGGAATTTTGGTACGGACTTTAATAGAGCCTGAGTCTTTCCCTATTGCATCCACATTATCCAGTCTCCCTTTATTCTCATTCTGGTTCCCCTCCAACCCAAAGCATTAACCTTGCAATCAAGGAACACTAAAAGTACTCATGAAAGAAGAGTACATTTATTGCATGTTAAGGCACTTCTCAGCACTGACAAGGACTCGGGCTGCATCAGACTTACGAACTACAAAGCAACATTTGATCATCTCTTACTGCCCTGAAAGCTCCTTCAAAATAAGCAGATTGAAATGGTTTACAAAGCAACTGTCACACTACCGTTCCTGCTAAAGAACACCGTGTGAAATTAGCTTGTTCTTTTTAAAGTGTAATTCAGCCGTGAGCAAAACCAGTTAGATTCATTTAAGCTATTAGGTATGATGTGCAGTCATCTTCCTACCCAGACCTGTTTAATCAAATTGGCTTTCACTCATTCTCAGCTATACTCAGGGAAACATATACAGGCACAGCAACGTCCAGCCCTACCCTGGAACAGAATAAACACAAATGTTTATCATCTCTTCTAATGATACATTCTGACATTAGAAAGTGTTTCTGAACCAGGACATTACAGTCACTAAAAACAGCAGAATCAAATCAAACCAAACATTCAACCCCTATTCGGACAAAGATTTCGTCCCGATTAAAATTTCTGTTTGTTTTAATTAAAAGCAGCAAAACCTTCAGTTGCCCTATATCACTGGGTAGGCTTTAATTTGCAAAGCAGAGAGCACTGCTTAAAAGGAAGACAATTTTTTTAAAGCATCTGAAATTAAAAGGATTTATCTAAGTCACAAAGGAGTATCAGTTCCCAGCCAAAAAAAAAAACGGTGATTTTAAGAACACATGAGATTCTGTACCATTTGGTTGCTTTATCTTGCCTGCTTTGACAAGTAAACTTGTGCAATAAATAAAGTCTTTGTAAACTGTGATTTTTCCCATCATTCATAATTAGAGCATTCCCCGATTTGTCAGCTTCTTATTAAAGAATAACAATAATTTTCTATTACAACATCGTGATCTAAAACCATTTAACAGTTCCTCTATGCTACTGAATACGAGAATGCACTAATTAATTGCATTCCCTCTGTTTCATGTTTCATAAAAACTTTAGCAGAGATTTCAAAGGCACAAAATGACACTTAAACAGCCTGCATTCCCTAGAAAACAGCCATGTGTGCCTTTGCTAATTTCTTTCTAAAAGGAATGGCCACAACAAACGAAGTTAGATAGACTTCTGTTTTAGAATGACTTAAAAATTCATGTCTAGTTACAGCTCGCACTTTAATCCTAAAGATGCTCACTCCCTCCAGTTTATTGAATTTAAATACACTGAAGTCGGGCACATTCCTCTCTCACAAGTTTTTCCCATGAATGAATAGGCCCAATATATCACAAAATCAGTAAATGAAACTAAACAGCATAAACCAACTAGTTATTTTCTGGTTTATACATAAATACAGGATGGAGTTATTTTCTGGCTATCAGAACTACAGATTGTAGAATTTAAGAAAATTAGAAGAAATATATCAAACAAAACTCCAAGGATATTAGTTGGAAAAGATGTGGTAAAGTATAAATTCCACTATGAATAAATATTTTCTCTAATGAATCTAGTAGTATCTTTTGTTGGGGGAAGAAAGGCAGTGCAATCTCTCAGGTATCTGAGAAACCCTGAGCACAATGGCAACAGACTCTTATTTAACAAAATATGAAACTGTGTACCAGTGTCGACCAGCTGTAACTTAATGCATCCTAAAATAGGTTTTACTCATTTCATGATGTATTAATGCAAGAAGGTAAAATAAGGGATAGATAATCTATTTATGCTTCTTATCCTAAAAGTATATATGATCTGATGTCAGCATTGACACTTTTCTTTCTTATATAATTAGGACGTAGGATGCCTATTACTAGGACACCTACATAAATATTAAATTAGGACATTTGTTCTTCTCAGTTATTACAGTTAAATCTCTGGAAGAAATTCTTTTACTTCTACAAACCTCGTATTAATCAAACTCTCAGTAAAATAAAGCTACTGTATAAATGTATTGATCTTACAGAGGTACTATTTAACTTTGAAGTTTACATCCAAATAAATATTTTTCCAAAATTGTGAAATATTATAATCCTCATGCTGAGATTCCCATTCAAGGAGAAGTCAACACCACAGCAGTAAAAACGCAGCGCCTGGATCGCACAAGGGCTGTGCACTGGGTATGCTCGTTGTCAGGCTGTCAGTATTTCCAATCAGTGTAGCTACCATACCAAAAAAACCACGTCTAGCCATGGAAATTATTTAGCCCCTCAAAACTATAAATAGTTCTTTAAAAGAAAGACAGTTTATGTCTATTTTTGTTAGACAAACTGGGTTAAAACAGACAGCATTGCTGCAGACAGATGAGAAAATGTTGTCATGGGGGGGTAGACACCTGAGAGCCAGCTCACAGCAATTCTTTCAAGTCACCAGGTCAGGGATTGGTTTCCTTCAAAGTGGGTTAGCCCAGCCCCTCTGAAAGCCAGGGGTTTCAGATCCTGATAAACAGCCCAGGGGCATTTAATACTCCAGCTCTTCCCAGTAAATTGGCAGGTGCTCCAGGCACTACCTTCATTCTAAGGGATGTTTTGCCACACAGCCAAGGCTTCATCGTCAATCTTTTCTGATCATTTTTTAATGAATAAACAGACAACATTTTGTGGCTTGGTTTAAAAAAAAAATAAAAAAAATCAGATCTCATCAGGTCTTTACTCACAAAGAAAGTGAAAGGACGGCCTTGCATATTCATTGAACTAACTGTGCAACACACAGAGGAACTCCAAGGTATGTCAGTGAAGCCCAATTTTAGACACAAGAGCATGGGATCGCTCTGGTGAGATGAATGCAGTAGATAAGCATAGCAGAAAATTCAGAACTAAAACCAAAGACTTTTGAAAGGTGAGGAATGATAACATTACCTAATAAAAATGCCAGCATTCCTACCTCAGTGTACCATTACAAACTTCTGCTGGAGAATTCAATAGGCTGTAAGCAGGTCCAGTGCTGAAAATAAGTTAAAAACTGAAAAGTACTGAAACTCTGAAAAATTGCTTATGTTCTTCCAGCAGAACTAACAGCCTCCCACCCTCTTAACCAACGCTGCTTCTCTCTGGTTTGGACCCAAAGAAACAAAGCAAAATCAAAGCATTTAAAATGCCTCAAAACCAGCTTTTCTGTCTGCATCACCCACACAAACAAGGAGCAACTCCGAGGAAGCCCACAGAATTGTTCCACCTTCGCTCTGCGGTATGGGAGAGCAGACGATGGCACTTTCCCCTCCCACGTAAGCATTGATAAATAAAATGTGTGAAGGCTCAAAATGAAACATGAGATTGTTTGCCTCTAACAAGAGTCCTGTGTCACATCACACTAACAAACCGGCCGCATTCCTGCTTGCTGCCTGTAGGACATCCGCTATCTGCACGCTCCAAGCTCACAGAGCCTCGGACTCACCCCCGAAGTGCCCAGGAGCGAGGTCTCTATTAACAGCCTCCATCTCAGGTCTGCACAGAAACTTTTGGGCTAGAGATAGGCAACGCTGCCCGGGGAATGTGCTGAAGCAGTGCGGGCTGGCCTGACCCAAGAGTCTTGTTTCCAGAAGCTCCCAGCAGCTGCCCCCAGGGCACAATCTGGTCAGCATCTCAGCAAGAACAGTATCCGATTCTGACTAAAAACATCTTTTCCTTTTTGAACCACACTATTTCCAGTCGAGTACTAAGCAACTCTTTAGAGATCCAACCCGCTAGGACCAGTCTAGACGTGACTAAACTTCTGCCTGTGCAAAACCAGAGGTGACCAAGTTGGGCTGCAGTGTGACAGAGGGGAGAGCGTGCTTCTCGAGGGAGCCCACTAACTCTGCCTTCCGCTCCACGAGATACCTCCAGCGTGTATCAATTCTGCAAACAGAGCACAAAGCACCTTAAAAAGTTTCTTGTGGAGAAGAGAAGACGGCTGGGTAAACACCTCAGCTGGAGTGAAGTGCTGGATTATTTGTTACTCAGCACAGCTGCGCAATTTTAAAGGCAAGACCAGCTTCAGGAATTTATCTGTTGTTATAATAAGGTTTTGCCCATGACACAGCTTAATTGCATTCAGCTTTGTGTACACACTAGGATGAAGTCTATATTTAATAAACTGCCACAACCCCTCATCAACAAATACGCTCATTATAGCCAAACTTACCCTAACTATTTATGCTTTTGCTTTGTCACACTCAGTAAAACAAAATGAGCTATACCAAGAAAAACTAAACAAAACATCTTTATGCTGGTAAAGCAATGTTTGTGTCACGGCTTTCATCAGTATAAGGTGTTAACAACAGAGTTAAAGATCCTTTGTGCTCTCCTATCTCTTACTGCCATGAGCCAAAAGCAGTGAGAACTGACTCAGGTGGGGTAAGGAGCAGTCCCTATCCTGAAAGGCTTACACCAAGAACTACAAAAGAAAAAAAAAGTGTTGCTTTTACTCCACTCTTGAGAAAAAAGCCACAGATAAAGTGAATTGGGCAAGGTGAAGACAAAGTTCTGTAGCTGACATGAAAACAAGGCTACCTGTTCAGCTGGCTCAGGTATCGGTCCACAAGACCTGACCTCTCCACGCTCTCAGAGTGCGATTTTAAGGGTGCACAATTTTAGTTTTGTGACTTTTTTTTTTAAGGAAGGTTCCTCTTTTATCAAGAGGAATGGATGACATTCATTCACAGTGGATAAGCAGTCTGAAGAAGAAAAGATATATCATCATTTCAGCAAATGATGAATCACTTGCAAAACATTCCTCCCCTTTACTATTTTACTGGGGAACACAACCTTCCTAAACATCAAAATACCAGTATCATGCACATTTACGCTAATGGCAACGTGTTTCACACTGACATCTGGTCTTGCCAACAGCACTGTTGACAATCCAGGGAAATAAAGAAACACATATTTCAAACACAACAAGCACAAACACACAGAAAACAGAATCTGAAGGGATGGGAGGCTTGTAGAGCCCCTGTCGTGAGATCATCCACATCATGAAACCAACTCCAAGAAATGCAATAAAACATGTGAATTCTCCACTGACAGCTCTGGAAAAAAATTGTAACAAGCAAACAGAAAAATCCGGGACCCGATTGTATTAGTGGGTGAGAGTGCAATGAACAGA
Organism: Aegotheles bennettii; assembly: GCA_013398125.1. Lineage (NCBI taxonomy): Eukaryota > Metazoa > Chordata > Aves > Caprimulgiformes > Aegothelidae > Aegotheles > Aegotheles bennettii. Next base: position 52,374 of record VZRW01006418.1, on the reverse strand, counting down.
TGGGGTGATGCAGGGAGGAGGATCCCCATCATGACAAGAAATAGATGATTCTCTTCAAAGAGATGACAAGACTATCAGCAAGAGTAGCTGCCAGACAGGACTACGTTGGATCTGGCCTGGCTACCAAAACACACCAGAATGCTAGGTAACCATCCCATTAAAACAGCAAAGACTTTTACAACCCATAACCAGGTGCAAGGGTGGATTAAGTCAGGAGGGGATGCTAACCCTGTCCCACTTGCCTGGTAAATCTCCCAGACAGCTCTGCACTTCCAAAGGCAATTTTATGTGACACAGCTTTTGACCCATTTCACGATTTCAAGGCTACCATGTCACCTATGGATGGGGCTGTGATTGCTGATGGTTGCAATTAGCACCTACTAATAGGCTGTAAATTCTTCTCTCCGGTCAAAGATCAACTGCTATGATTGCCTCTAAACTGCTGTGATTGCCTCTAAACTGCTGTGATTGCCTCTAAATAGTGCAGCACACAGTAGCCACAGACTAATCTCCAGGATAGTATCTCACTATTGCAAACAATTCCACATCCCACAAATTAATCAATAAAGTAAGGCACAAGGCCTCCCTGCCATGGCATTTTTCAGACTGCCTAGATGGTAAATTAGGGCCCAAGTTTACCCCCGTACACTTAGGAAGTTAACTGCAGTACACCGAGCTCTGGAAACTGAAGTAGCTCGTGTCCCAGTTATATCGACACCTCGCAAACACTGGCTTCCACACAGTCCCAGTCGCAGGGTGCCGGTCAAAGCCAACATTGCTGCAAGCATTCTGAACCCAAGAATTCTCTCCTTTGTCCCATAAGCATTTGCAACACTGTTTTGTCTTCCAAGTGATGCACTGTAAAACACGATGCTGCAAACTAAAGAAGCAGATCGACTAACTGCTGTCAAAAACGGTCGGGGTTACGGCGCACGTGTTATGGTGTGCATCTCCTCGGAGTTCTGCTTGCCAAACACAACGCCAGCTCTGCTAGAGCAGGATGCCTTGGAGGCTTCATTCACGTACTCCTAACATTTGTATCTGCCAAGATATTTTCAAGCTATTTCTTCTTGGAGTGTCCTGAAAGGAATGTATCAAAACATAAGGATTTTTATTGAGATTTGAGGTCTGCTTCAAAAATACCACTGGGGTCAATGAAAGTCTTTGTTAAGCTTTAGCTTCAGCCTTCAGGAAAAACACAAAAAGAAAGAAAATGTAACACTTGCATACAACTTCTTGAACAAACCTGTGCCTGTCCTCGGCTAAACATTCCTGGGACATTACCATCAACACTTACAAAATCTTCCCACTTTGGATCATACAACTGCCTGCCAACAGAAGACATTTATGAATGCCCTTACTAAGTGGTGTATCTTATGCTTTCAACCTTTTCTTGGTTTTTGGGTGTCCAGATCACAACTGGTTTTACTGAATATACTGTGCAGTCAAGTGGTAAAAAGACCCTTCCTATACATCCTTCATGGCTGCTTCATCAGTTCTCCAAAAGGCACCCATTTTCAGGAGTGATCCCTGGCCACAGGTCAAACAACACAATATGCCCACACTGATTAGAGCTTAGCCTCTCTTTAGCAGATTAGTCACGACCAATTGACCTATGCGATGGACACAACCATGCCTTGGCCCCTACATGGAGCCTCTCATACCTTGTGACATGTTTATTACCTTTTGTGTGCTCCCCAACCTCCCAGTAAAACATATAAAATGCTCTGAAAGTTGGGTCATAGCCTCCCCATAAAGCACCCACTGCGACCGAGTGCTATTGGGGTGGTGCAACGTTATAGCAACGAGATGGTTCCAGTGACCTGGAAACACACATCTCCATTTGTCTTTACCAGGTATTGCCAATCAAAGAAAGAACAAGCACTTATATAAAGCCTCATTTTTCGTTTTATAAAACCTACAAATCATTCTAGAAATAGGTTACAGCTACTTCACTGCAACCAAACCCCAATGTTTACATTCAAACCAATAATAGATGCCACCAGGTACTCGGTCTCACCCTTAACAGAAACACAAATGTACTTAAGTACTCTGTGTTTTTATTTCAAAAGGCTGCAATAGTCAATATGCATAATGATGAAACAAATTACTATAACATACTACTTGAAAAACATTTCCTTAGAGCTTCATTAACTCAGTATTAAACCAAATTAGGATATAGCAAGCATATCTACAGGGTAGAAATTAATGACATATTTGCATTTTAGTCACACTATAACTTTATACAGCCGGGCCTGACTGCCACCTTTATCTGCAATAAAATTGTCACTGAAGTCAATGAAAGCTCTCAGACAAGGTCTACAGCTCTCAGGGCATGACTTTGCAGGATGCTCAGAGAAGTCAGCTGGCATTAGTGTAACATATGACCTAAAGAAGATTAGTTAAACTCTATGTGGATGCTTTCTTTCAGGATTAAAGTGACTTTAATATGATTTTGTTACTTAAGTTTGGAAGAGAAGTAAACTAAATCGAATTAGGCCACTTTAATGGTGAAGAAAAGCATCCACACGGAGTTTTGATGCAGTGCAACAAGCTGCTTTAAAAATTAACTCATATTAGTTTTCCCATGTGCCCATTCATTCATAAACCCTTTAGGAACGCTATAGTTTTAGAACTATTAATCTGATTATAAATGAAATTTCACTTCATCAAATTACACAATTCCAACTGCTAGCGTGAAGAAATCACTAAATACTAAAGTGAGCTCCCTGGAAAAGTCACCCAGATTCAGAAGAAACAGGGTATTTTTGCTGTGATAGTTCTGTGAGTTATACTAAAGGACTACAAAAACACTCAACCCTTTTTAGAATTTGATGAATGGCATCCAGTGTGATATTTCAGAGAGTGGAAAGAAGGGTTTGATGTATCTTTTGGTTTTGCTTTCAGGCAGAGTAACTTCACTAGCAAAGAGCATGTTCCATATCTACTAACACAGAGCATACTCCCAGGTATAATGAGACCTCCAGTATCTTATATATCCTTCTATGCAAACCAATCAAGGAAAGTCACATAATAATTAAATTGTTATTAAACAGCTCAGAGGAAAAGACAAGGCAGTGAAGTAAGGCTCAAAGGATGATTTGACATGTACTGTCTCAAGAGTACTGGGCCAATGTATTTTATAACCCTCATTGACAGAGAAAGAATGAGGGGAGATGAATCCAGAATAACTGCTAAAATAATCTCTAACACTCCAAAAGTACTGCTTACTGTTTTGCCTAGATCATTTCAAACCTCAGTCAGATACTTCCCCCTCAGTCACATTTGCACAGAAACTCTGCAAACACCATTGCACTAAAGGTGGAGAGGTCTCAGTAGAGCTATAAAAGAAACATCTCTTCACAGGGCAAATTTTAAACATACAGAGCATATACATGCATTCTTATAGTACCTTATTACAGCACACGCAACTGTTGGTCTCCAGCTGAACCAGAACACGTCGTGTTTTACAGACATTCAGGTTTCTTAACAGAGATGACCTAGTAAAAAGAAAGTCCTCCCAGCCAGCCCCTGTGCTCTTGAACAAGTCAGACACAGCTCGTATCAGGACATCCAGCTCTCAGCAGAACGTGACCAGACTCACCATTACTGTGATGAATAAGATCTTGTAGTTACACGCTGGTGCATCATGAAGAAACAAGGCACAATAACACATAATTAGGTACAATAACACATAATTAGGTACATCACAGAAGTCTGCATTTTCCTTAATTTCTCCCGTAATAGCCACATTCAAAACTAAGCTATCAGATCGATGAATCTGTGAGCTATTTTAAGTGCTTTGACAACTGCCCTCTGGAGTCTGATAGAAGTTAACAGCGCTTATAACAAGTAAACTAAAACTAGTGGGCTTAAAAATATTATAACACCCAAAGTAACAGTAAAAACAAAATCAGAGGTTTGCAAGCCTCTTTTCTTTAGACCTTCCTGACTCACTGAATTAAGAACAGGGGGCAATTCCAGCTTTCCAGCAGTTTTTCAGACTGAGTGTTTAGGATGTGTCAGGTGCATACTTAATTACAACACGATTGAAGTAGGTATCAAGATCACAAGGAAAGAAATGTTACATTAAAATGGAGAGAGTTGATCTAACGCTGCAATTAACATGAACTCAAGATAAAGAGTTGTTTGAGTTGATAGGGGAAACATCATACACCGAATTAAGATCAGTATTATAGCTTTAGAAATGAAGCAAGCAAGCTAGATAAGCAGCAGCACCTAATAATTGAGTATTTACACAGCTGTAAAACATCTACCAGGAGAATTGCGAGTACATGTGTTTGGAATCATGGCAGAGGAAATACACTCCATCTGATCCTGTACAACAATTTGCTTTATTGCCTGGCTGCTCTTGGTTCCTACAAGAACACCAGGAAGGTTCATTGATTTAAGCCACGTGTATCTGAGTAAATTAACAATCCAAACCACTCCTTTATTCAAAGGGGAAAAAAATTACCAAGACGACTGTTAAAGCTTAACAGAAGAAAACGCTTAGTTAAAACCTAAAACAGAGGAATCTTTTGCTCAGAAGCCTGCAAATTGAATAGTTCTCACCTGGGTGTGTTGTAGGCTGCTACTGGGAAGAACTCCACTACCTTGCTTGCTCATGCACTGCACATGAACAAACAGATGCTGGTGTCCAGGTCTGCCAGAGAACCAGTTTCACAAAAACACTCATCCAGGAAAAGAAAGTGCTCAATGTACTTCTGCTAACAGGCTGAGCAGTTCTTTCATTAATTAATTTGTCCTGGCTTATCAGCAGGCAGACTTGTATTTGTCTTACCTTCAAATGGCTACATAAGAATAATTTATTAATTTAATATGTTTGTTTATTAGACATAAGAAGTATTTTAAACTTTCTCAGGTTTAGACTTGCAATAACCTTAGAAATTACTTAATCAATACTTTGTACTTAGTACTGTGCTTTAACACAAAGTACTTTATAGAAGCTGGTGATAATATTTAGCACAGATGAAAATGAAAAAGCTATTGCAGGAGATAAAGAAGGACCTGCTCACACCTACTATATCCTCAGCCTTCTACTCACAGCACCTTCAACTTACACTGGAAATAAACATTACTAGTCACAAGTACAACACTCAGCCACACGGATCAGAATGGTCATTTCACTCATTTCTGCCCTACCAGCTTTGCAAAAGCTGTCTGTGAAAAATGCAGGCATGGACATCAGCAACTTCAGTCTTAGGCACTTAGAACAAAGTGGTAAAAGCTTTTAGCAAACGCTGAACACATACTGTTGTGAAACAACTACAGAAGCAGGCAAAAACCCTTAGCTTTCCTATGAAGATTGGGATGCCTCAGAAGAGGTTTGCCTGCACAAAAGATGCTGCAAGCTTCCTAATACAGTCACAACCAAAATTATAGGGAGTATTTTCAATAAACAAATTTGATTTCCTCCTTCCTTTGCCACTAGCTCCCAGTATCTGCCATAACTAGAACACCTTCTCTGTTGCATCCTACTCCCCCTTCTAGCTCCCCGTTGGCACAACAGAAGAAGGAAGCTCTGCTGCCCTGCATGTTTGATATGCAGCTCCAAGATGCTCCAAGGGCAACTCTGAAATTCCTTTTCCTACAGCCACGCTCTCTTCACAGTCCCAAACCCAGCAGCAGGAAACATATGTTGGGGCAGAGAGCAAGTACTGAGATATATCCCTGCAATCTCAAGGAAGCAGGTGGTTCCTCACAGATCATTGCCAGTTCCCACATCTCAGAGCAATTCATGGCCTGGGTGTGGCAGAAGTATAATCAGTCCTTAAATATCCTTTTCTTCTCCACACTGTTCAGCCCACGCACAGCAAAGCCCCGTTCCCTTATGTCTGGTGACACCATAGTAGCAAAGAGATTCAAGACATGCAAGTTTCCTGTTTTCATTGTTCTGCACACTTTGGCAGCGATATGCTCAAAACCAACTGATTCAGGTCATTAATCAAATCAACACAGAGCTGGCTAACAATCTGTTTTAACTCAGTTGGCAACTGATAGCTGTCTACATCTCCGAATTCGTGTAGCCCTGGTTAAGTTTTAATCAGCTGCACAGCCCTTAAACCATCCTTCTGGTTTGCCAAACGAAGGAGACAGATTCTGGGAATTAAACTTCTGATGTTCATAGCTGTACTGGCTCATTCAAGGAGCCCTTACTGAGGGTATTCCATGTCTGTCACTCAAAATTGGCTGTTTTCTTCAGCGTTGCTGCCAGTAAGCTGTTCAAAATGAAAGCCAAAGGGGAACAAACACAGGCAAGTGGACATCCAGATATGGTAAAATCTTGAGATCTTAAACACAGTCCAAAAATTATCCCTTTGCCAAAATGAAAACGCATCTCAAGTTTAGGCAAGAAAACTAAGGCGAGAGCTCTGTCTTTATATAATTTAGAAACAGTATGTGTCTGCCAGTTTCAAGAGAAACACACTCACCTTGAAAGAAACAAAGTAATAAGCTATTATAAACTACTACTGGTAATAAAGACTAAAATAAAAATAAAATAAAATTTTTAAAAAATCAAAATACTAAGTTATTCCACCTTGCCAAGCATGCACTACTGCAGAACTGCGACCAGTTTTTGTATTTCCAAATACATGACAAGCAAGCTATAAATAAACAAGTTCAAGATGTGCATCGGTATCACAGACACCACCCACTCACTCTGCTGTCCTTCATTCTCCACAGCCCATTTCTGATGTTATCTTTATTTCCTTCTCCTTTGCATTAAGAGACTGGAGGAGAACGATGCAGCCTGTCAAACACCATCAGGTACATTTGCACTTGGCTTTTATTCACCCCATACTGTTTCCCACCCTGGATTTCTTGTATTCAAGTACTGCCTCCTAGCCAGTGTCAGCTCATACATCACTCCGTAGGATGAAAACTGTTAAGATATTAGGTGTTCCTAAGAGCATATTACATACATGCTTGGGCATTTTATTTATTATTATTTAAGCAGTAAAATGCAGACAGGAAGAGGTTTATCAAACAGTCAGCATCTATGCACCTAAAGCTTCACTTCAGCCACTGAGGTCTTTCCAGAGGTAAAATTATTTCATTCACTTATTAATTGGTCTTACTGTATCCTGCCCATAAGAAAGAAATGTTCTGCTGTGGAAAGTTGCTGTCACATGTACAAATCTCGGAACTCTACATGAATAACCACACTGTTACTACAACCAGCAAGTATATGACAGGCTTCCACACCACGAGATTCACAGGGTCACCTTATGTATTTATGACCTGTTTTGCAGCTTGAAGTTAAGCTAGAAATGGATGCAAAATAAATGCAGAATCTTTGAAAACAAGCATCAACCAACCCGTCACAGTGTAAGCACATTCTAAAGTCATGACATTAAAAGCCCCTCAGAGTATAGGGAAAGACAATGTTTTTGTTGGAGATTAACTAGGATTTCTTGGGACCTTCAGATCAAAAGAAAACTATGCAAGTAATTCCAGTCACCATGTAGATATACAATGTGAGCCACTCTCAGAAACAAGAAAATAACTGCTCTAATGTTCCAGCATCACAAGAATCAGCCACCAAGTATACAAAAGAAAATCAATGTAACTGTAAATATTTGTAAGAATGTCAGCTAAAAAGAAACAAATGTTAAGAAAAAGTCTACATTTGCATACAACTGAGCCACGATCAGATGAAGCCACATTCGAAGTCCTACCATCCTTATGTACTGCCATCAACCAAAGAATGTGTTAGGCGAGTCATTTAAGGTCTTCAAGACTATAACATTAATTTCTACTAAACAGTTCCACTGAGCTTTACAAGCAAGGAGCACAAAGGTGTCTTACATCTCTCCTGCATTCCTTCTTCCCCCCTGAAAGGTCATTGCTAAGGGGGTGCCTCCACAGCCTCCAGAGGTTCCCAGGAATTTTGAAGAGGCCATCCTGCCTGCTTCTGTCAGCACTGTACCCAGTCCAGGCAAGTACACAGTCTCTCTCAGAGATGCTGATTAGCTCAGGCTCAAGACAAATTAATTGCAGCATTGTCGTAAGTCTTCTGACATCAAAGACATACCCCGCCAGGGCCACGCCACAGAATTTCAGTGTTTACAACAGGAACGATTTCTCAGAAATCATTTTAAACTCAATGCTATATAGTTGCATTCTAACCCATTTCAGGTGCTCATCAGCAAGGATGACAAGAATGCACCTCTTCAGTCTCCTCTCAAGCTCAGAGGACCAGGCTTGACTTGCCCTCATTGCCTTTTCCCTGAGCACTTTAAGAGAACCATTTAGATAGCATGAGATGAATGGAAATCATGAATTCAAGCGATATTACTGATTCTCAGAAATGAGATCTGAACATGCAAGTGCTAATGTTTGAACTGAAACCCCAGCTGTTCCAAAAGTTATGCTCATCAACAGTGAGAACAGCTACATAATACAGAGACCCTACACATCCAACAGAGCCTGAAGGTTGGATGTCAAGTACCCTTTGCTCATTAACGGTCATTTGAAGAAATTATCCATCCAATAGTTTGAAGATGTACACACTTGATTGTCAGTAATAGCTGATGTTGAGTTCCTAAAGAGGAAAGCTGGCCAAATTCACTGCAGAGAGAATTTGGAATGACTTACAAGAGTTTGGCTCCAGGTATTTTCAGCAGGCAAACCTGTAACATGGGAGGCCTGCAGGTACTTAGAAGTCTTAGTAGCTACCAAGCAGTGGGTGGCAAAGCCCACAGCTCCAACTGGCTATTTATTTCCAGGCTAAAGGTGCACGTGGCTTCTAAAGATTATCATGCATGTTTGCTCAGCAAAGTGGGCATACAGTTCCACACACAAGCAGTGGTACCTCACCAGCAAAGACACTATTCACACCTTTATGAACTTTGCTATGAAAAGCCATGTTGTTTTCCAGCAGCCTGGTACAAAGGGCTTCACCAGACCTGTTAGAGACCCTGGCAGCAGTAAACCAAACACTTCTGAGGGCAACAATCAAGGAAATGGAACCCAAGATGGTTTTAGGCCATGTCTAAAGTAACCAGGCAAACCTCAAACCCATGCTCACCCATTGCTAAAGCTACTGCCTGTATTCTCAGTAGAGTCTGAAGCATTTCTAGCTATACAAACAGCATACTTAAAAATTTGATTGTGGAGATGGAACTGCAATTGGATAGCCTTATAAATCTGCTGCCTTCATAGCTTACTAAATAAGTTCTGCTTCTGACAAAGTGAAATGTCTCCAAAAATAGTAACATTCTATCTTAAACTGTTAAACTGCAGTCTTATAACCATATAACCTCAGGAGCCATACTTCATTTTGTTGCTTACAAGCATGTGTTTGTGTGTTCACAGAAAAATGGTAACACAAAGGGTTAATACAGTAGCATTTTCAGTGTCCCGTGAGAAGCCTCAACATAAGAATCCTGTATGTTTTTGAATGCTTAAGTTTTTGCTAATATGTTGCATTAACACTAGGATGGGGTGGGGTATTTTTATAATTTATTATCCTCTCACCTTCCAATCTTCACAGGTCTTTGACAGATCTCACTACAATCGCCAGATGCAAGAGAACAGTTAGAGTTCCTCTAGAAACAAATCTGCCCTTTTTTGTTACTAATGCCATAGCAAGCACCACTTTGACACAGAGTGAGTATAAGCTATTTAACATTGCCCATGGTAGAAAGAGACAATGAACTGAAAAGGAATTTGATCCCTTCACACCTTCTTTCCTTTATCCTCCTCCACAGTGAAGCCAATACTCAGAGCCACATGTAAAATACACTTGGCAATTGAATGGCTGCAGCTGCCAAGTTTCAAAATTATTTTTTCCCCATCTCAGCAACAGTAGCGGGAACACTATCACATCCTTTTTATCCATTTCTGGGTATCCCATAGAAAGCACCGAGTTTGGTTGTACATGGGAGCTGGAGGTGCTTCTAGCAGAAAAGCAATTTAAGCATAAGATCCACTCAGGTGGTTTTCACATAATCAGAAAAAAATATTTACTTGCTCCAGATTAAATTTAAGTTTTTATCAGAGTTTTATCAGTTTTATATCATACAAAAGACAACTGTCCTATGTTTTAATCAACCACAATAGCCACAGGTCTGGGCAGGGTAGAAATACTCTATTTCTGTAGCTGTAGAGACACTCATCAAGATGCCATCCTCATTTGCATGGAGAATACTTTTGAAGGTGGATCCCAGTCCTTTTTCTAACAAGTGTAATCAATTTAAACTTCAGAGAATTTTCTTTAAAAAATAAGCATGCTGGACAGATTTTGCCCTAAGCTTGTAACTCCACACATCATCTGTTTTTTATGGCATTCATACCTGTTCCAGCCCTGCACTGTAATAGATAGAGTTACAAGTCAAAAGTTACACTTGGTAACTTTAATTCCCTTCAGTGCAGCTTTTGAAAGAGACATCATCACAAGACCCAAGATACTTGGTCACCCCACCCAGCCAGTGCTCACACCTGCTTTGCAGCAAGCGACAGGGAATGAGCCCCAGTTACAAGTGAAACATCTTTGGCTAAAACACCACAATATCAGATACTGGGGTTTAATGTGTTTACAGGTAATCAATACATTTTTTTTGCCTGATGTGACATGATACCAAATGGGATGTTGGGACCCCTGGAGTAGCCTCACTATTTGGTGAAAGAGATGGAAAGCAAAAGACAATAAAGATGAAATACCAGCAACATGACCATGTAGAGTTTTAAAAGGAAAGCTAACCACTAGAAAATGCAGCCACCAGCTTTGATAATGACATCTTCTAACGTGACATAAAAGAAAAGCATTAAATGTCCCCTTCCTCATGCTAAAAGAATGTATCAAAGTTACAAATGAAAGTTAATTGTAATATCCTTCTCTGTAATACGTGGGGAAAGGTTCTCCTTTTGCACCACCATACGTAAACACAGTAATTGGATATTGCTCAATGCATTGATCATATTTCATGGAGGAAGGAACTTGTTTGAAAGTTATAACTCTCGTATCTCAGAATTTAAAGTTAAAAACCAGCAACTGCTGTGAAGAGTACATGCATCTAGATTCTTCAGGGGTTCTCTTTATATTCATATAGTGATATCCATTAAATGGTAGTTTCTCCAGAGTTAACAGCAAACAACTAAAAACCTTCTGCCCTGGCTTACAGCAGAAACTGTACAACCCAGCAGTGGGTGTTCAATGGCCTTGCCTGGGGACAGAAGCTGAATAGGTCAAGAGGAGGTCCCAAAGTTCAGCCAGCCACTGGAATCACATGTTGAGAGCCACGAGCAAAAAGCTGAAACTGGTTGAAGCCATGGGATTAAGAACATATCACTGCCTTCCTCCCTTTACTCATCTGCCAAACCAAAGGCAAATCAACAGCACCCAACCTGCAGAGCTTCCCAAGGGTGCTCACATGAATCACAGCAGAGAGGATATTTGACTGGCAGTTACGTTTCCGGAGGCCAATACTCATTTGTGTGCTGCAGGACTTTCACAGCTACAGGCTGAATCCATTTGACAGCATGAAAAATCATGAATTCCATTAACCCATGAAGCCGCATGGATTTTGGAATTCTAGAATTAGGCACTGTGTTAATGCACCCTTCCAAGTAGCTAACAAAAATAAAAAATATCACAAGAACGTGATACAGGCATATTTTTTCCCCCATTAAAGTGCTGTAAGTACAGAGGAATATTTTTCCCCAAGTATTTACTTATCACACCTTTTTCCCCATTTCACGTTCTGTTTATTTTCGTTTCAATGTAACAGATGAAGTATTTAACTGCACAGTGTAAACAATATATCAGATACATCAAATGCTGAACTAAGTGGGCCAAAATAAATTGGAGATAGCTTGCTTTCTCTTTATTGCTGCTATTATGATCTCCAAAAGATAGCACAATCCCTCACTGCAAAATGCAGTTGAGAGTTTTTCCAGCTAGCTGGAGGGATAAAAGCAAACCTGAGTCTTCTCATTACAGCACCCAGACAATTTGATTTAATCCTGATTAGACCATTCATTCTCAGGAGCTCCACTACAATATCACATATGTCTTTATAATCTGTCTTCTACCTGTATGGCAGCAAGGCTGTTCATTCCAATAAATGTAGCTTTAATTGTGTGTATTGGATATAAAAAGCAGTTTTCACAGAAATAAACAATTACTCAGGTCAGCTTCTCACAAGCCAACTCTGGTCTAATATTTCTTGCTCTTGAAGCAACTCCATACCTAAGACTTACTCTTACAAGGCCTCCAACATTCATCTGAAAACAGAATATCTTTAATCAAACAGGACATTTTAATAATCCCATCATTGACAAATTCATTTTAGTGTGACAGATGCTTTCCACAGCAAGTATACAATAAAGCCTTGCATATGCAAGCTACAGAATTTAAAGAAAATAAAAAATATGTTTCAAAAATGTGATTTTACACTGTCCTAGCAGCTGTAGGGCCTGTGTAAAATAGAAAGGAAAAAGGTCTTTCCTGCCAAATCAAGGCAATCTTGCATGTATTTAATGCACTTAAGAGGTATCTAATATTGTCCTCACAGTTGGTAATTAATGTCTCAACTGCAATTCTAGATTAATGGTTAATACACTGCTTATTTCTTAAGCTACGTGGAATGCAACTTTTGTTACATACCTAAATGAGAACATGCATCAAACAGTAAAAAGCAGAAAGACTCTGAAGCCTCGTTCCACTATCACACTAAGTTTACATATGCTACAGCACTAAATGGAATATGGTTACCAGGGAAAAAGCCTCGTGCACCAAGAGTCTGTTTGTAAATACATCAAAACAGTTCAATATTTCTAATTAAGCAAAGATCAGAAGCGCCACGAACTAACAGAAAGGCCTTTGGCAGTAGTTTATCCAAACACGTTTCAAAAATATTCTTGAAATTCATCTCTGATGATCCCTTACTGCCAATGCCTTCTGAAAGCTGTAGCACACTCAATCTTATAGATAAGAACAGCAAATTTCACACTGATGTTACATGAAATTGAAACTTTTGATTGAACAGTTCAGCTGTTCATACAGTATTCTATAGTTGGCCAAATCAGCAGATTGACTGTTTCCTGTCAATTTAGCCAATGGCAAGCAGACAAAGGTAAGTAGTGCAGCTGTAGTCTAGGCTACCAGCATAAATCATTCTTCCAGTGTTTTTAAAAGTTCCCCCCAAGACCTTTACGCACACTATTTTAGCAAGGGAATGCATGTCTGCTGTGGATGGACAACAGGGACAAGTGATTTAGATAACATCATGAATGATATTTTAAGTTGTCAGCATCAAGAAGCAGAACAAGATGAACAAATTTCAGTGCGTAAAACCATTCACATCACATATGTCATGTAATTGATATTAAAGCCAAATAGTAATTTTAAGGTCTGTGAATGCAAACTTCTTTTTGCACTGATGTCAAACCTTGCAAGTACAGTAGACACTCTGGAAATAACATTAGTTTAGTTTGAGTATAGAGCTAAGTGTGGCTCAGAAGCCTGTCACTTCTCAGAATGATGCAAATACAGAATGAGCATCAACACTATTAAGAAGGTTATTTGTGGAAGTAGTGAAACTTAGTAGTCTCCTTCCCTCTGAAACTAGTATTTTGGAAGCTATCAGACAATTAACATAATTTGGTAAGGACATACCATGCCATTGAAGGAACTGGACTGAACACTGGCTGTCTAGAATCATGGAGTTCATAGAGGTGCAGTGAAGAAACCCAGTGGGTTTCCCTTTTCTGATCCAGATACCAGTGTGGAAAATGGCTTCAGAAGAGCAAAGCCTCACAGAACGTGACAGTGGGCAGTGTCAAGCCCTGGCAGTGAGACCCTGAACCCTGTACAGGTACAGCAGCTCCCTGCAGAAGCATCAGGAAGGTTACAGAGTAAGTCACAGGTACAAGCAGCCTATAAGTAAACACCAGTAACTTGTCACCTTCGACTAATCCCAGGAAACGCTGCACACAAATACTCTAGTATTACCCTCAAACAGAATAACTCTTAAAACTAGCTTAAAAGTAGCCTAAGTCAGGCTCTAATCTAGTTCTTGCTACATCACTGGATTAGATCTGTCATCAGTCCATATGCATTTAAAACATTTCTAGGGTGATGAACTGATGATACCCAGGACCCATGACAAGCGATAGAGCTGCTCTGAACACCTATGGGGAACGAGCAAAACAAACCCAAGAAAACTCATACACAACAACCATTTCCTACCACATGCACAACCAAAACCTCACAAACTATGAAAACACTTTTATTTCACCTTCCTGAACACAACTAGACTCAGAATTTGCAAAAATGTCAAGTCCTTCCTTTGGGCATCAGACTCGTGCAGAATTATGATATCATGGAAGTGGATTTACTTATCTGATATACTTAAAGACTTTGTGTTACTAATATTATAACTGCATACAAAGACAAAGGATTTCATGCTGTATCCAGAAAACAATGACCCATGTTCTTTTGAGCCATTTTTGCTAAAACAGGAGAGAACTAAATTATGGCTTCAAAGTGTCAGGCAGGCTGGGGAACAGATAGAAGGAAAAAAAAAAACAAAAAACCAAAAAGATAAAATTCTCTTTCCAAAAATAAAATAGCTGCACTTAAAAGGTCAAGATTGGTTTATGTCCTGAGTGAAAGAATAGTTGCTAGACACTTAGAACATGAACTGAAAATCAAATGCAGACTGGCCTAGAGAGCATCTGTGACAGAAACTTGTCAGTTAAGATGCAGTACTCATCTGCTACATTGCCAGCAGACAGTCACCAAAATGCTGCTCCCTTCCTAATTCTTCCGTTCTTTCCTCTTCCATCCTTTCACCTAGACTGCATATAAGAAAAAAATTTGAAAGTGTTTGCTATTGATGTAAGCACTTTTCTAGTCCAGAACATTAATGACAGAAAAGTTATTTAATTTTGCCAAAAGCATATAACTACTAATTGAGCATGAAGTGGAAGCATCCCAGCTTGTTATTACAACGTGTAAATTCCAACGTCATTTCCCATGTGCATTTTGATGCTGCTGCTCCAACTGACAACAGCTTGCAGAACTCACTGTTCTCACGGCCAAAGAAACATCCCTTCCATCCCCATTCCTCCTCAGAAATACGGATTTCTTTTCTGACCTAACCAGCCTCTCACTTGGCACATGCTCCTGGTCCTTACAGTTTCCAAAAGAACTCTAATATTCTGCCTGTCTTTCCTCCCTTAAATCACTTTCTCCTAAATATGAACATCCACATCACATGAGATCACCCGGCACAGCAGGGAGCTGCGGGAGAAGTTGTGCCTGCTTTGGCCACCCCAGTGAAGGTTGATGAAAAGTAACACAAAGAGATGAGTGCATCTGGGCATTTTCTGTGTAGAATCACACCTACTATACCAGGACACTTCCAGAATCTGGAAATACTCAAGCAACACACTGTTGGTACACCATATGAAACCAGACAGATGCATGAGCATAGCCAGTGGCTTGCTTCCCACAGAATTCTGCTCAGGATTTCTATTCACTTGTGTCTTCCTCAAAAACACAAGTCTTCTAACAGAAGTCAGGATGGTAATTTTGAAAGTAAATTCCACAAAACCTTGAGGATTGGACTTTGTGATTCTAAATCATTAGTTTCTTGTATATAAAATAAACATCCTAATAATGGGAACAGAAATTGTATTGCAAGTATTAATATTTCTTTGAAAGCACACATGAGGATAAACGAGATTCTGGTTGCTGGCAAAGGAAATTGCTTATTTAAACTTTCATGGAGCCACAGGTCATTTATTTCCTTAAAATTCTTTCTAGCCTAAATGTAGCTACAATACCTTTAAGTTTAAGTCGAACTGGCATTTTAAAACACTTGGCCTTAGCAATGGCATTTAAAATAATGTGAGGATAATTACTGACATTTACTGTGCCGTAGGGAGAGCATGCAGAAACGGAGCAAGCAAGCATCTGAGCTTCGCTGATGCCCAATAATTCAACAATATTATTAGTGTCAGTACAAGGCCACGTTAAATCTGGTCTTCCACATCCATTCCAAGTTTGCAGACACTCAAGGAGCACTTATCTTCCAGTAAATAAGAACTCAAACACTGTTCAAAGTACTTGAGAACAAATATTATAAACTTGATTCTGGCACTGTTCAGGATTACAGATACAAATGATACCGTGTACTGCTCAAAGGAGTAAGAGCATTTTGCAGGCCTTCGTATTTCTAGTCTGAACTATCAAGTGATTAAAAATACTTGTGACCAGGCTGTCAACAAAATAACAAAAAAAGTACATTAAACTGATATTTCTGCCATTTTGTCTTGGAAAGTTACCTGGAAATCTTGAAGTCAAAGCTGTGCCACCAATTGCTGTGACTGTTTTATAAAGACCTGCTGAAATTATTTACAAATATCTGAAATCCACCTAAACCACTCAAGAGGCAAGACAACATTTTCTTCTGGTCAAAAATATGTGAGTTCTTGCAAATGTCAGGACTCATGTCACTACATTTCCCACCATAATTAACTGAGAAAATGACACCAGCAGCGGGTGCCTTCTCTAGTGATCATCCCAGGCTCTGCTCCCCTGTATTTAATATGCCTGCCTTCACATTGTTTTTGTAGTGCTAGTCCACCCATGAAAAAGACCACCTTCCCCTACCACCCCCCGCTCCCGAAATTCCCTATGCAGCCTATTGAATCCTGTGAAAATATTCCAGAAGGAATTCTCTATTCATAGTACCCAGAAGTTCCTGTTCCAGTGCTTATCCCATAAAGAAACAAGCATCTCTAAGACAGGGATGGTATTCAATTTTCCTTCCCCTTTCTCAGCATGCATTCAGTTTGCCACTTGTGGGTATTTTGGTGCGTGGAACCAAATCCTTCTACTGCCTGAGAACTGTTGTGAGTCTTCCAGGTCTCAAAAAAAGCTGCAGGAGGCAGTACTTTTCATTCTCCCTGCCACTTGAATCATATAGCCTCTTACATGATTTTTACCTTAATTTGGCAGTGACATCCCCAGCAAACACTTCCAAGGACTGTTTATTTACAACGGCATTTTAAAATGTTAAACATCTGAGGCACTGCTCTCTGAAAACACACACATACATTTCAGACGTGTTATCTGGAAGACAATCACTTAATTTTCAAGGTCCACTATCTCAAAGTTCATTCTTTTGGAAAAAAAAAGAAATCAAAGGACATCGGTGAGAACAGAACTTCCCCAACGTTTATCAAAAGCCCCATAAAAGATAACCCCTTTCCTTAGCCAGTATGGTAAGGACTAGAAGAAGCAAAAGCACGGCGTTTTGGGCAGCGTGCACTGCTTCTCCAGTGCTTTTACACACACAAGACATACAAGGGTGGGACTACAAGAAGGTTCTTGGGAAAGGTTCTATAAATAAGAAAGTGGCAGCAGGATGGTGGGAAGAGGGAGGACTTAACAGCACACTGACTTTTATGGTAATTGCTTACAGGGTTCTCAGCAAAAGCAATTTTTTTATAAGGCTAATAACTGCCTTTCTGAAAAATCCTTTTTACCACTATTAAAAGCAAACAAGCAAACAGCCACAGTGCCCACTGCCACCACGCACAAACACAATCCCCACAAAATCAAAAGAACACCTCCTCTGTTCTTGGAGGGATTTGGCAGCCCTCACAACACGCAAAGAGCCAACGAGCTGAATTTTTCCGTCTTGCAAAGGTCATCCCTGGTCACAGATCCAGGCTTTGGTGCATATGGATCCTTGCCCCTCTACCTCTCAGTATTTGTGATTGAGAACTTTGATGGAAATCTCTGCTCGTATGGAGCTCTTCACCATATCCGGGTGAAGAGGCAGAGACTCATCCATGCTGAAGTACCTCCCTCTGCTCCAAAGGGGCCACCCACCCTACTCCATTTGAAAGTCATTCTCCCCAGCAGATGCTACCCACACAACACGCCCAGTACACCATCAGACACAGTAACAGATGCCTGATGGGGCTGGCTGGAGACAGAGGTTGGCTGGAAAGCCACGTGCAGAAGATGCATAGAAAAAAACTTGGGCTGGCTTGGCCAAACTAAGGAACTGCTAAACACAGAAAAGACAAAACATACTCTTTAAATCAGCATGTCGCGTTCAGGTTTGGTGACTGGCAGATGCACAATACAGGAGTTGGAAAATTGAATGTTTGGGACAGTAGAAAATATACTTAAAATTTGCTGTTTTCCCCGGCAGCTATTGTTTATCTTGCAAGTACTTGCAAATTACACATTTCAAAATAAATACCTGATTAATTTGGAAAATAAATCTCTACATTTAGCCTGACTTAAACTTGTCTTGTATGTTTACATGTCTACTTCTCTTTTTAGCAAGTGCAACAAAAACACTAACCATACACAGACGTTTCCTTTGGAACTTTCCATCAACCTTGGCAAGGCCAAGTCTTGCTTTATTTATTGCATAACTTTTCTAGGAGGTAAATACATATTGTGCAGGAAATAACAGCAGAGTTGTTTTCTCCTGACTTCATCAACATGGATAAAACTGTTGGGAAAGACTTAATCTCTGGAAAAATGAGTCTTCTGATGTCCCAACACAATATGCTGCCTAGAGGAAGGTGCATGAGCATGCTACGCAGATGCGTTTGACTCCCACAACTTTTAAGCTCCTGGTCTTCCTGATCTCTAAAACCGCTTGACAGTGTGTTTATGTACCCAAAACAATCCTTTCCCATGGAATTTCACCAATTTTATATGCCCTGGGAAATGAAGAGCTGGAACACATTCAACACAAGCAAATACACATCGTAAAACAAGCTCAGGGCTCAAATGGCTGAAATTTCTATAGATGATACATAACAGAAGGCAATAGCAATTTGTTTACTATCATCCCCTCTGCAAAATACGATGGCATGCTTTGTAATCAGAAATACATATTGAATCTAATGGAGGAGCTGGCATTAGGGAAGAGGGAAAAAGGCAGAATGTTGCATGAACTGAAAAGATGTTTTAATTCTTGGAAGGGTATCATGATATGGAAATGCTGGATGAGTTCCAAGGTTTCTCCCCAACACCATACCACCACTACACCTTCCAACTAATTACTTCCTGAATTTCTTTTATGTAGGCATTTAAAAAAAAATCTCATACTAAACTTCCACTGATTTCTAAGTGTCTAGTGAAAAGTAGCGCAATAGCCAACAAAAAAGCATTTAGCTGGCAACCATTAAAAGAGCTTTTCACGTTTGGCTTGAGGCTTTAAACATTAAACATACACTAGAGACTGAGGAAAAAAAAAAGAAAAAAGAAAGATTATTTGCATTGCAGTAGCACAGAATGCCCAGTCACAGGTCAGGATCCCATTCTCCCAAGTATGCAATTCGTTTACAGCTGGGACTGGAAGAGAGCAGGAGTACAGCACTGTATTATTTGTTGTGCAGCCTTGAACATTAGAACCTGACAGAGAGGGACTCTTGGCCCACTTGCCAAGGTTATAACCTGCCCTTCCTTGAAGAAACTATTTCTTCACAACAAAAGGGACCTTGGGTTAATATTTCATCTGAAGGACAGAGCCCCTACTAGGGACAGGCTCAATCCTTTTCTGCTGAGTAGAGCTTAGCTATGAATTTTCAAGGACTGCATTAAAAAACCCGGAATTTTACAGTACACGACACTGTATCAGAGCATTAGCATTGAGAATGAACACAATTATCAAAGTGGACCTTATAAAACAAGATTCCTCTATGATTTCTACTAAAAATATTCTCAAGTGTCTACAATAAACTCTTCAATGTTGTATGATTAACTTTTCCTTGCTTCACTTGAACTGCGTATTATCACAAACTAAGCAGAGTACAGCCCGGCATTTCCCAAATCCCAACACAAGATATTGGAATATCTCCATTGACTCACACCAAATTTAAAAGTGAGGTCTTAGAAAGGTTTTCTACCTATCAAAGCACCTGCTAACATGAAACTAATACTCAACTCAAAAAGCAAATTATTTTAATTCTGTTCTCTAGCTCTCATCTGTATATCTATAAAAGCTTTAATATTTCAAAAAGACACAGTAGTATCTGCCACAATAGCTGTATTCTGTAAATACCTTGCAGAATTTAAGTTTCATTCATTCAGTTGCAGCCACAAATTTTCTCACTTTTGCACACCCAAATAAAGAAATTCTTTTAAACTGACCTTTTGCCTTAAAAATACAAAAAACTTACAATATTAAGTCTAGTAGAAAGCATTTAGGGATGCTTTCAGTAATCACTGTTTGATGAGTTAGAGAAATGTTGTAGGTTTCATACAAATACAATTACAGGGTTTTTTCCACAGAACTTCCAACTGGTTTCTTGCAAAGTGATGCCAATGAACTTGACAAGGCATCAGATTATATTTGTCAGATTTAATGATATAAACTTATTTTCATTAATTACTCCAGTCAATCACAAAGAAGAAAGTCGACTTTCCTACTTAATATTTCTTCTTTTCTTCATTGAACACATGGATTGCAGCTGTGGCCTGAATTTGCTACGAATCTTTCAAAGTGAAATTACTACCTCCAAATAACACAAAAGCTAACACAGACCACCGATCTCACAGGAAGATCTATGACCTACATGTCAGGACGCTGCACAGAAATAGGATTTGGTTATCAGAATAGTTCTGTTCCAAATCAACGTGAAAAGGCAGCAATCCAACATGATGTACCTCGTTCATGTGACTCCTCTCCCAATTCTCCACAGTCCAATTCATGGCTTTTCCCTGGACACAGCTTCAGTTTTAATCTCCCTATCCACATAAACTAAAAGGTTGTTCATCCTAGAAATCAGGGACTATACTCATTCATTTATTCCATCATTTTCTTCAGTCGATTCAGTGGGCTGCATCCTGAACTTTGGAAGTCATACCAGCTCACACAGCAAATGAGACTGCTTCTGTAATCACACAATGAAGTCATTTTCTCTCCTAACAGGATGACTCAGGAATGAAATTTAAACCTAAGACTGTTCTCCCCATTTACAAGAAAGTTTAAATAATTCTGCATGTCAACCTAAACCAAAAATCATTAATATCTCAAATGTCTCTCTGTTTCTCCAAGGACAATGACAATACCACAAAAGCTACAATTACTGCAGTTCCCTCTATAGCTCTACTTCTATTTTTAAAAATGTCAAGTTATTGTTTGTTTGGTTTTTGCTTTTTTGTTTTGTTGTGGTTTTGTTTGTTTTTGTTTGTTGTTGGTGTTTTTTTTTCAGAAACTACAGCATTACTTCATTGGACAAAACATTCATACCTATGCTACCTTGAGGACTCAAAATGCGTAACTTCGTCACGTGATTTACTATCAAATGCAACTCCACGCATATGTTGAAGTGACTGCACCACCCGTGCAACCCTTTAACTTCACTTGCTGCAAACAATGCTTACGCAGCAGCAGTTTGTGTGTTTTGTTGTTTCCCCAACTCCACTTTCCACGACAGTGCACAGAACTACATGACAAAGTCACATAACTAACTGCAGAGGAACTTATAATAGCATTAATAACAAAGAAAGCATCAAATTAAGTCACTCTCTGGATTACGAGTTCTCTTGTTTTGCTTTTACACCTCCTCTAGAGAAGTTCAGCGTCATTAAGCACAAAACTTTTCAACAAGTCTCAAGGGTTACACACAATCAGCCATAAAAGCACTCTAAAAGAAAGTCGACATGCCTGGAAGTTTTGTTAGCACCTAATATCCTCTGCGTCGATAATTATTTCCAGTTACTTTAAAAGGCCAAGTTAATGATTACACTCATAGTAACAGGTGTGGATTACATACAGCTGGCAGAAATCCTTCCCTCTGCTAAATTATGCCTCATTGCTATTCACCTGCAGAAACGGGAAGTTGGATGCCCTCGGGAGAAGATTCAGACCCAGAGCTAATCATTATCCACATAGGTGTGATACAACCAGAACAAGACACACCCTTATGAAGATACCAGCAGCTCAGATGGTTTCAGACTAGTGTTGCCCAAGCACACACATCATTTCCACTTTCTAAAAGTGCATTTAGATGCACCCTTCAAGGGTTTGAAGCAACTCTTCTCGCACCAGGCTGTTTAACACTGTCTGCTCCTGCAGCAGTGGTACAACCGTATCTTTCGGGGACACTGGAAGAGTTGCTTTGCGCCAAGATCTCAGATAGGAAAATCCGATCTCACAGTCCCAGGAGCTCATAACGCTCGCTGCACAGCCAGGAGTCAGTAAGACAAAGCTTTCACTCTGCAGAAATCAGCCTTTGGCAGGAGGATAAGCGCTGTCTCCCAGAAGATGCCACCAGGAAACAAACACATTTAGCTTCTGGCTGAGAATTTCAGGATTCTGTTAGAGGCTGCCTGGTGGCCCATCTTGCCTTTCTACCAAAGGACAAATATGACAGATGAAGTTTCACTTAACTACAGAAAACTCAAAAACGCATAGCAAAAATACAGTCAGAGTTGAAATAATCTACCAATACTTAATACATTCCATACTGCCCCACCAAACCCTCCCTCTCCTACACCTGCCATAGAATGACAAGGGAGGAATGAAGTTTAGTCCACTGCTTTGAGAGTTTTTGCAAGGAAGGTTCCAATTATTCAGGCCAGCACTTGATCTGTCACTCCAGGGTTAGACAGCTACAGGTGATGAGGAAATCTGCATCAATATCTGCACTGTTTCAATTGACTTTTAAATTGTCAAGGAATGAAACACTATTGCCAGAAGGACAGATCCCAGAGAAGAACCTGTCTCATGGCAGCCAGCTGGAAGAAGCAGGAGTTAAGCCAACAGCTACAGTATCAGTCAACAAGAAGGAGCCTTGCTCACACAAAGGGTAAGCAGGTTGCACAGAAAATGCCAAGAGAAGTGGGATTTAAAATAAGGAAAAAAAAGTAAACCCTTCTTCCCTCCCCAAACTCATGAGGTGCTGTGAATCCTGCTCTAATAATACAGCCATACACTAAATGAATTACTTTTTTCTATCATCAGGAATAAGTACACCCAGGAGACCTCACAAACTGCAGCTCAGCTCCATGTCCCAGTACCAGCTTTTGGATCAGAGCTAGCCCACACACTGCTGCCTTGTGCTGCAGGCCCAGCAAGCTCGCGTGTGCCTGCAGTGTGTGGCACAGCATCGCCACGATGCTTCATAAAATTCACCACCTGTCTGATACTAAGAAAACCCTTAGGTATCTTGCCTATAACTTTTATCTACAGCAAAATAAACGTATTTCAGAGTGTCACACTTATGCAAGACACCCTCTGTGGATGTGATACTTGCACATCTAGACCCAGTCAGAGCCAAGGGTGCCCCAACTTTCAATTCGAGGCCCTTGGTTTATTCAGGCTGCTGCCACAGTAATTTTCCAACACACATGGTCCTACAAGCACGTTTCATCCTTGCTCCCATATGCCACCTCCTTTGGAGCCAACACCACCCAGGCTGTTCACCCTCTGCCAGGTCTGACATCCCAGGTCAGTTTGTAGGGAGCTGTTGGGGCCTCAGTGCCACCTGCACTGTCAAGCAAAGCCTGCTAGATAGGAGCGTTTGGTGGCTTCCCCCAAGCCATGGGAATGAATTTGCACTGATGAACCATAACTAAATGGTTTGCAGTTCATCAGCAATACCTCACGGTATGCAACACATGAACTAGGGCTTAGAAGCTGGCCAGCCCATGTACGCATTACAAAAAACAACCACCAGAAAACCAGAACACTCCTAGTATACTAGGACATCCAATTAAGCACCACAAATTCAGCAAAAGCCAGAAGCCCCTGAGCAGGACTCTTCTCATTTTGCACAGCAGGCTGGAAAATGTTCAAAGGCCTGACGACACATGTGTCTATTCCAGTGTGTGCTGCTGATGGGGATACTCATGAATTATCACTTAAATTATCTCCTATTAAGAAGGTCCCTTGCAAGCAAGAAATCTCTGGGCACAAATGTAAGACAACACAAAGACAGCTCATCTCTAGGAAACCAATTTAGCTTCAAAGACCAAGCCTTATAACTGACTTTCTATCTTGACAGCATGCACAACATGAACTCACTTAAAAATACTGCATGGCTTTGAATTTTCAGAGGCACAGAAATTTATACTTATTGCTTAAAAAAAACCATAGGAACAAACACGTTTTTCTATTTCAGTGAAGGATCTTTCCAATGCTCAGTTGGGCAACTGTAAAACCATACATCTTCATCTTACTCTGAAGTTTAAAAACCACACAGTTTAGCTTGACTACTTAGAAAATGGCCTAATTGAAAAAGATTCTGGAGTTCAAACAAAATGTTCTAAGCTGTCTCCCCATGGTTTGCAAAGGGATGTTTTGGTGAGTTTGGTTTTGGGGTGGTTTTTTTGCACTTTAATGCAATATTAATTAGTTCTTTGCCTCCCGATCTAAGGCTTCAATTATGAAAGTTGCTTACCCCCAGTGCAACATTTTGAAGTGGATGCAAACCAGAAATCTGCTTATAGCTCCGAGACTGCTAGGAAACAACCAGTACTCCTCCATCCCCAATTCCCCTCCTCACTCCTGCACACCAGCACTTTGACTAAGACCAGCAGTCCAACACTGCACCATGTGTCATGACTTCAACATGTTTCTGACTTACTGAAGCATCTCTCACACACTACTACTAAGTCACTTGGCTCTGTAAGTAAGATGGAAAAAAGACTATAGAGGATGCAAAGACATTCAAGAAGAGGCCAGGTCAAAGCAACACTTTATGTAATAGGAAAAGGCTTTTCTACATGTTGCAAGTGTATCAAATAATGCACGTCACTCCCTTCACGCTCAGCATAGATCAGTTTGAAAGAATGCATAGTTAAAAAAAGATTCCCAGATCATATAGGATCTTGCAATTTATTGTATTTTTTTCTGATCTTGTTGATTTATGCAATGGTTTATTAATTAGTAGCTGTCTGACTGGAATCGAGTCTCTTGGGCAAACATTGCCATTTGTATCAAATTATATTAGCCAAAGACATTAGCAAGACTCTTCTGGGAGATCATTCATTTTCATTCATTTCACAGGTATATTGACTTCTTGAGAGTTGAAGAGGGGGGGAAAAAAAGGCAAAAAAAGAAAAGCATATGCATACAGATTTATGTTTGTAGCACATTTAAAACTACCGAATATCCTTTTAGACAATCTCTGGGAAAAAACAGGCATGCATCTAGACACAGGAGA
Organism: Aegotheles bennettii; assembly: GCA_013398125.1. NCBI lineage: Eukaryota > Metazoa > Chordata > Aves > Caprimulgiformes > Aegothelidae > Aegotheles > Aegotheles bennettii. Next base: position 27,192 of record VZRW01006418.1, on the reverse strand, counting down.
TACGATTTATCTCCAAAGTTAACAGAACATAAATTTATTAATCCACATTACAATATGGCCTGTGTTTCAAAGTAAATCCAGGTTAGAGTACTGCATCTGCACCTCAGCTAGTGAGTGCAGGGAAAAGTACAAATGCAGACAGAAATAACAGAATATTTTTCTTCAACAAAATCCAAGCAAGTCTGGACTTAAACCAGAATTTTTCATTCTGCCTTACATGACAGTAAGCAGATACTAATGTCTATTCCTACTCCCCATGACTATAACTAAAGTCAAACATGACATTCAGGATTTCCAAAAGCATTCCATTTGGTGCAAGGAGGCTTCCTTACGCTGGAAGTAATGAGTCTGATACTAGAAGTAATGAGTCTGATGCTGCAAGTTAGCCTGTTTAGTTTTATATACACCTACAGAATCCAGTATGAAAAAACAAATAATAATAAAAAAAAACTATGAAAATGAGGGAGTATTTGTGCTTTGCAAATAGTCCAGAGACAAGACCCATTCTCAAGAAGGAAGAGCTCCCCCACACCCCTAACAAACAAGGCAGGTGGGAGCCTGAGCTGTAAGAAGCAGTCCCATCTCCTTTGGTGCTCATACAACTTGTTGGGGTACATAACCCAGTAACCCCTGGACCTGCTCTTTACCACGACCATTGGAGCAACTACCAGTCCCACTCAGAAAGGCCATGTCCAGCCTGGCCCTTACAATGCTACCCTGAGCTGACAGGTCAGGCAGTTTTCCTTCCGTAGCAAATATCAAAGCCACAGTTGCAGCAAGTTGCATCCCTAGGCAGCAATCAGTTCTCACTGTTAGCAGGATGAATTCATAGGCTGACTGGCAAGATTCCCTCCGAGAGCTCTTTCCAACCTAGTGCATCAGATGGCAGGGGGCAATGACAGATGATAGCAAGCGATCATCTGTCACTGCCTGTGAGAGCCATACTCACACACAGAATTATTGCTGTTGCAATTCTTGCTAGCTGGCAGAAAGGGAAAAAAGAAAACAAAATGCTGAAGTGAACAGTATCAATTGACTGGTAATAACCCCCCTGACCCTTAAGTGGAGTCCTCACAAGGTAATTCTATTCAGTCCAAACTCTATTCTGCTGAAAAACCCTGGTTAAAATGAGTTTGGTCACTTCCCAGATGTTGTTGAGCTTCAAAGCCTGGTACCTTCCCCTTGCACACGTCCCTCTTATGTAGAAACACATTGCTCGTATAGTCAATCAAACTCCAGGCATGTGAACAGTGTTTATGAAGAGGTCATTGCCTAGCCAGCGAAAGGAAAACTCTCCCCTTTTGCAGATAAGAAACAGGGATATGAGAGAAAAGGGCTTTTATTCAGCAAGTCACAAAGCAATTCTTTTCTTGAATGATAGAAAGTTTGTGCCTTGTATTTACTAGACCTGCAATGGGGACAAAAAGTAGCTTTTTCAGTTTGAGTCTTCAACCTGAAACGATGCTATTTTGTTTTGGCACATGACTCTACAGCTCATAACACACTTGTTCCCATGTTCTCAGGCTTATTCTGTAAATCATTAACAGCATAATTGATGATATCAACACACGAACATTCAGATCACCCAATAATCTATATTCCTAACATAAAGCTAAACAACATATCTCATGATGCTAGGATATTATACTAATGGAGCAGATTTTACAATTTCTGAAACAGGCCATTAAGATTATGTGTGAAGCACTTTTAATTCTCCTAGATCTTACTTTTTCAGTCATACCCATATAATTGGCATCTTTTTAGTCCCTGGGGAATTTACTGTTAACTCATAATACCCTCATGACTCAGAGATTATCCTCATGTTGGTGTCATCATCACGTAGATTAAATTCAAATTTACAAAATTAACACACAGCTGAAACAGCTCAGCTTCACCAATCTCAGATGTCAATGTTAAAGCTCTGTGCTTCAAATCCCTCTTTTGAATCAGACAGAGCGAGATTGGGACATAAATCTCCCTAGACCCTGAGGGATCCCATATTGGTCAGTCACTCTCTTATTTTACACAAGAGGAAAACTGAAGCAGGGTCTTCTCAGTCTAGGAATAGGTTCACAGAAGGAAGTCTAATTGAAGTCACCAGCTGGATGCTTCATTTCTTTTTCTGTTCACCTCCCAACCTACTTTGGAAGCTGGAAGTGCAGCCTGCCAGCCACCACCGCACTCTATACTGTGCAGTCAAAGCTGAATACCAGACTCAAACCTAAGAATCCCAGGAGGCAAATGAAACTCCAGCTGCTGGTCATCTGTACTTCAGGGGCTAGAATCTGAGGCCACATAAAATTGCAACAGTGAAGTGAGCCAAACATGTCTTAAGTCTTGTGACACAGGACTGTTTTAGCAAGTTTGGACTCTTATTTCAAGTCTTTAAAATCCTCAGATGCCAATAATGTCTGAAAGTCACCTACAGAGCACACTTTTGTGTTACTGCCAATACCAAAGAACTGTTCCCTAGGCTCTGAGCTGAGACTGTTGCAGACTAGCACTTTTGACTTAATTCATTAAAATTACCACTTCTGTCTCTCATTGTCCTGATAATATAATACCATAGCAACAAATGAGAAGCTCCAAATTATACGCGTGACTCTGAAAGGAAGTGCATAGTTCCTGTATATACAAACTTTGATCTACTGCAGGATGGTCAACAGCATCTGTTACTCTAATATCCCACGTTATTATGGCCATTTAGCTAAACAGATCACAAAAAGATTGTTCCATTAGGCATCTTCCTGGCATAAATCCAAGGAAGTTGCTCAGTGGCTATGAGCAAGTACCAGCATAAATCTAGAGGATTTGGATGGATGGCTGTGGCTCAGTGCCTGCATTGTTCAATGGTAGGAGCCTTATGTTGTTATTTCCAGGCTCACATTTTTAGCTACAATATTATACCTGCATTCGAGCACTCTAAAGAAGGTGACAAAGTGACGTCATACACAAATATGTTTGTATTTGCCAGTCCAACCACATGCAAGTTTTCTTCACATTTTAAACCTGCTCTGAAGGCCATCTGTGAAGAGACATTTTAACATAACATGGATGTATCAGAGCTACACAGCCTGTGTGCACTGTACAGCCCATCCAGAAATCAAAATGAAATGGCAAAAGCTACCCTTCTGGGCAGGCAATATTTCTACATGAGAAAACAGGACATGCACAGGAAACTTGGATATGAACAGAGCCAGAGCTGTGTACGCAGCTCCTATCAGTCCTGAATGAAGCAGAATTTGAGGCAGGAGGAGAAATGAGAGGAAGGAGGACACAACTTTATCCTGAACCCCAGTAAGTCCTACATGAAATGCTGGGGCAGGGAAAGGCTTCACTCCACATTATGAAATGCCTTGTGTTACTCTCAATCGAGAGTAAAGGCATTTTCAGGGAATTAAAAGATTTTGTTTCAACAATCAGCTTTGCAACTTGACCTCCAGCTTTCTTCATCTTACCTACACCCCCTTCCTTGTGTACTCTTCTTGGTTTCAGTAAAAATATTAATTGAAAGTTCAACATCTGCAAAAGAGGGACCTAAATCTGGATATGCAACACCGACATGCAAAAGATACTGGTATGAGTTGACATTAACAAGACAGATCTGCAATCAGTATGCTGAAAACCTACTTCTGGCAGCAGAAAAGCAGTTCTACTTCTCAAACTGATTTTCCACATTTTAAAATCTACTGAATGCAAGTCAAATGAGAGAAGCTTTTCACTTCATCCATCTAGTACGGATGACTTCATTATGCTCACAGTCCTGCTGCAGCATCTCTGACAGGCTCTTCCCAACGACTTCCACTGGCAAAAATGCCTACAGGTTTGTCTTTCAGCACGTTTGCAAAAGGGTACAGTGCAAAGCCAGATATTTAGCCAAGATAACTTTAGACTATGACTCTTACTGATAACGTTCTATGTGCATAAGCCAACTTACTCTGCATACAAGTAGTTTACAAGCAACTCCAAACCATGCTCTGCCAAGAGGATGTACTTCCTACCTACTTCCTACCTACCTACTGTGCTTTCTACACTGTCTACTGAGTTCCTTTAGGTGCAGTTTTTACAGGGCATTGATACATGCATATTACCTAAAACACAATCATTAAAGCACTTTACTTTGCTGCCAGGTACCAGTTACTTATTAGCCACCTCACTGAATTATGGACCGTTGTAGTATTATAAACAACCACATTGCTTTTGAGGCAATGCTAATAAAAAGCCATTGTGCATCCGCACCTAAGGACAATTCAACTTCAGCAGAAGAGAGCTAGAGAACTGAAAGGCAAAGTTCCAGCTATTTTCAAATCCCAAGAGTATCATAGCAACCAGGTACATTCCTGGGGCAGGGGAAGCATATATGATATTTAATGATCCAGCCTAGTCCTCTACTGTGGTACGTGACTGCAAGGAACGGGATGACAACTACAAGACTCAGACTCTTTGCAACATCTTTGCTGTTCAACATGCATGATGCCAGCTTCCCTTCAAGCATGTTTGGGAATTTTTAATTACAGCATGGGCTACTGATGGAGCAAAGATCTAGTTATGGAAGACTGGCTGGCAGAAGCGCCTGGCACATGACTTTCAGATGTGCCACCACAAAGTGGACTTCAGTGGTAAGGGGAAAAAAAAACAGCTCAAGGAAGTCCTAAGTCTTATTTTCATTTAGAATGGTGTTCTTCATGAACAACATAGTCCTATGTTTATTTTAGTACTTATCAAGCAAATCTGGATTAAAAGCAGAAAAAGTACCTCAATTTTATTCTACTTGTTTATTTTTAGGGAAAATACAGAATAAAGCCACCTTTTGTAACATAACATATTGTTCTTAATGTTCCCTTAAATACAGAGTATTTTTTATTCTTCCACAGACTCAAAGTTGAAAGTGCCTAAGATAAATTACGCAAGTTTCTCTAATGGCACTCCCTGCATATTTTTTGGCCATATTCTTAACTTTTAGGCATTTGTGTTCCACTTCATAGTACTTTTTATTAAATAAAGCCTTATATCTAACTGTCCTGAGTAAGCCCAGAGCAGCTAGAATAAAAGACAAAAAACTTCCCTCAGAATTTCTTTTCTGTTTTAACAGGGGCTTCATTGAGCATCACTTAGTACCAGACAGCAGTACCCTACTAATCAATATTTTGATTGCTATTCTTGTTAAACAGCACTTACTGCTGTTTATCAGTCAGAGATAATCAGCTCCCTGGGTAGTAAACCACCTGTCCAAACTATCCACAGTCCTCTTAAGTGGGACATATTGTACAGGTAAATATGTTACAATTCACAGAGTTGATTCAACATACTGGGAACAGCAGGACAGCATTCGCCTAGGTCAGCTGCAAGTCAGCTTTCAAGAAAGAGTGCTTGAAATAGCTGGCAGCACAACCCTGTGGTATCAGCTAACAGCCCACAGACTTCTCCAGTTTTGAAGCAGACTCTGCTCTGGAGCACCCAGGGATGTATCACTAACCAGTAAGCAGCACACCACAGCTCTGATGGTGTCTGCATAGGTTGCAGCCACAACAGCAGCAAAAGGTTCAGTAAAGCTGTGCAGGCACACCATGACCAGCCTTGAAATCAGGGGTAGGTTCTGGTAATCCCCAGCCCCCAGACAGTACAAGAGCTCTTTGGGATGTGGTGCAGGGGTAGAATTTCACTTTTGATGTATAACTGCAGCCTTGAAATAGAAATGCTATATAGACCCCCACAGACAAAATTGTTATGGGGCTAACTGGGCAGCTGAGTGTTTGACATGCCCTGGAGATTGAGGATTTAAACACACTCTGCAGCCACCAACAGCTCTATTGTACAATCGTGTATCTTGTTCCTCTCGCATGATACAGAGTGTAGCCTGGACAGAGGCATGTGCCAGTCTTAAAAGCAGGCTCAATCTCCACACTAAACATTCAGATACTGCAAAATACTTTCCCTGGGCTATGAATGAAGACAGAAACCTAAATCCTCTACATCACAGCCCTTACTCCTTTCCCCCAGTGTGAGTGAATGCACATAAGGAATGACTCGACAGCAGTAGAGCTACAGTGTCATAAACTGGGCATCAGAGATGAGAACATGTGCCTGTTCTCGTGTTTTTTAACAAGTAAAGGGTGGACAACGACGTCAAGAAGTCAGAATATAGTGGAAAACGTGCCTACGTGGAAAGGTTAATTAAAAGAAGTAATGAAGATGAGTACTCACTTCCTGCCTGGTGAAGAGCCCTAGCTGAGAAAGCAGTAAAGGAGGTTTGGCTACTGACAGCACATGTGTGTGCACACGTACACAGAACACAGCCAGGGGAAGGCACAGCTTTTTCAGATGCAGTCTCCCCTCTTTTGGGGGTTTGACGTGCTTCAGGGCTAGTTCAGAGTTTTAGCTGCAAAACCGCTGCCTGTGGAGGAGATACAGTAGCACAAAACATCAGGAAAACAGAAAGCCAGGCTGCAGACAACAGAATACATACACCAGTGCCAGAGGCTGTCTGCAGATTTTACAGATCTTCTAATTCAGTAGAATATTTGGTGATGTAAACAGCATCTGTATAGTTACAAACACTCAAAAATAACAGCCAGAGTCTCACACAGTGAAACTAAAACTCCTATGATTTGCACCATGAGGTTATTTGTGTGTCTTCCTACTATTGGGATATATAATAAAAGTTATCATTAGAGCAAAAAAGATGAGACTGAAAGATGCATTCTCTAAGAAAGGATCCTACAGAGTGTTCTTTGCCATTACACACTAACCCCAGATCAAAAAGGAAGGCAGTGCTGTACAATGGTGTACAATTGTTATCACTGTACACGCAGGCTTTATCACTTTTGCTCGGTGGGATGCCAACTGCAAGTGTGCAGAGCTGCTGTAAAATACCAAGATTGTAGGAGTAAGCAAAAGGCAGGAGAGGGAAGCAGGGTCAAGTCCACATTTTTAATGGTAAAAAGCCTTAAAGCAAGTAAGGTAAGCATCAGTGCAAAACTGACATTTATTGCCAGTCGCTCGTATTTCAAGAATTAAACTCCTTAAAAAAAAAAGAACCAAAACTTCCAAACACATTTATCATGTAACACCAATTCCTAGAGAATTGCATATGCTCACACAGGAACATCACATGTAGAGAGACAGAATATATGTTATTTAAAGTTCAATATTTCCAGTGCACTCTGTCAAAGAGGTTTTTTTTTAATTAAAAACAAACAAACAAACAGAATGCATAGTGGGGAGGGTAAACAGCTAGGATATGAAGCATTAGAGAGAAGTATCTGAGCCGGCAGAGCTTCAGCAGAGAAGGCAATCCAACAGGCACACCAAGAGATCAGTCATCCTCCTGACCAGGAAAGCCGATGGCCTAGAAGCCAATTTTTGAACTGTGCTAATAATAGATCAGCCAGCAAAGCCAATGCTTCATGTTCAACCAAATCTATGTACAAGCTGCAGACATGAACACAAGAGACTTTTTTAATTAAGGTGAAAAGAGACTGCAGGCCAGCTTATTACACTCCATTGGCTCCATTTAGCCCAAGTCCTTCTCCGCTAGAAGACATTAACATCTCCAACACCAAAGCACAGGTACTGCAGTAGGTTGGAACCACGCTGTACCAGATGTTAATTAGGCAGTAACACGGCGTCCCTGCTGCTGCCCTACTCACAGAGGGCCTCTCAAATAGACACAGTCAGGGCAGAAGTGGAAATGGGCACAGGGATGTAGAGCAGTCCATTGCCAAATTACAGCAAATCACGACCAAGAACAGGCAAGTGCCCCCTGGTCTCCCGACTCCCAGCTGTTGCCTAAAAGCATACATTGCTATTAGTTAAGACCAAGTATATGCTGAAACATTAAACAACAATGACCTGATGAGATGTGAACAGTAAGAAAATTCTTATTTAAAGTCACATAGCATTTGAAAGCTTGACATAGACACCCATTAAAGAAGCTACTTTACTGTATGCTAGTCAATTTGGCCACAAGTTTTCTTTACTGAAATACTTAAGCTGAAAATTGTAATAACAAAACAGTTTCCAATGGTCAGATCATAAAGGTCTCTTGCACAAAACCTTAAGTTTCCAATTTAAAAAAAAAACAGTTATCTACAGCCAAAGCTTAACAAGTTTCAGCCCATCTAAACAAAAGACAACCTGCAATCCCCTCTTCATAGGAAAGTCACAACCCACTTTCAATTAGACAGCAGGGATAATATTCTTGCCTACCACAACATATGGTAGGACTGTTCTCAGTACCTGACAATTCAACAGTACTTAAATTTGGCTGACCTCAGAGTCATCCCCCCTTTTTGGAGTTCTTTGGCTTCCTCATTTCAGAAACAGGACCCGTGTTGCAGATTAAACCCAAAACCCATTTTCTGCTCCTGCCTGCCTCACAACCATAAGGGAGATACTATGCAGTGGGAAATGCTTATTAGAGATCGTCCGTGTTTGATGTAGTACCATTTCCCTAATGGGCCTTGAACAATTTCCATGTTTTGAAAGCAGAGAGATTTCCTTTTAAAAATGAAATCAGCAGTCTGATGGGAAGTTGACCTCCATGAAATATTTCCTCCCATTTTCACTATCTGTGTCAATCCCCTACCACTTCCCCAGTCTTCTTTTATCCCACTCGCCAATTTTTAAGTGGTTGTGAAAAAACACAGAGCTGCAACTTTCAGGTGACCATGAAGTGCTGCTAGGCTGACTCCCCTACTGCGTTAACTGTTAAGCTAGAAATTCTCCTCACTTCAAAATACAATCTCTGTAGTATAAGTGAGCAAGGAAGCAGTGTTCTTCACTGCCAAAGGCACTGGCACACAGTTTCCAGCACAGACCCATCAGTATGGGTGTTAGCTCACATACGGTTATTTATTTCTGAACTCCTAGGTACTGTCTTCAGAGATACAGAGGAGGAGCTATTGCTATATTAAAGAGAAGGCAAATGCACGCAGGTGAACTTTCCAGGGTTACCACTTGGGCTGCTACCAGAGCTAGCAGCTCAACCTTTGAATGATTTACCCTTGGCTGCTTCAAACCAGTGGCAGAGCCCCCAAGCTGAGAACTCCTGTTACAGATTAGTTAGCTTCCCTACTTTTGACAAATTGGCTTTTGTTCTGTTTATAGCACATCTGCAACTTCACTGGAGGTAAAACTCACCTTTAAAGATTTCACTTGTGACTTCTGCATTGCTCAGTTACAACAATCCCTTAATCAGCATTGCATCCTTTAAGAGTCTCTTCCATTTCCCATTAGAAATGTAAGAGGCACACAGCTTCGGATGTTGGTATTTAAGGCTCATTTTTTTATCCAAAAACTGGCATTTGCATTTCAGCAATGATATCCCTGGTCTCAAGCTTCTCACGCCACTATGGCAGCTTCCAACATTACACCTCTACTTCATGAATCAGGAAGACTGTAAAACCCAGGCAAAGGCCCAGATTATTTGCTGTGCCACTATTATTTTACTGGCTGCTTCAGGTTCACTCCTCATTTCCAGTGTCATTGAGATGCAAAACTTTATATCATTACAACTCCTTGTCAGAATGAAGTCCTCATCCAGATTTCCATTGAAAACTCCTCTGTGCCACCTCTTCCAGCATGTGACTGACTTGTTTTGAAAAAGATTCCAACCCAACTCTAGTTATTTACTTTTTCTTTTACATGCCAGAAAGAGAAATGTGAATACATGTTTAATGATGCACTTCTTGGATGTTCTCTGGAGCGAGATGCATCACTGAATACCCTTGCTCTTGAATAAATTAAGCCAAACAGTTGGGGTTTGGAGCAGTAATTTTTAAACCTAGAATTAAATATCACATTGTTCTCATTAAATTATTAGGTGTATTTTAAATATTGATTCATTAACTTCAGCCTTTATTATATGCTTTTCAAATACACTGTAAAACATATAAAGATGTAATGAAAAGATCTCTGACCCATAGGGCAGCACAAATATTGACCCAATTGTTTTAAAGCCCTGATTCAGAACAGCCACAAAAGAACTCTCTTAAATAACACTGCCAAAATCCCCATCAGCTGGAAAAAGGCCACATTTTCTTTCATTTGGATGAGGGCTATGGGATTGCCACAGAATTTACAAATGTGCTGAAGCCAAGCCTAATGCTACAGAATCCCATCTACTGTGGGCATAGCCCTCGGGCTCTACTTCACATACTTGTTCTGCAGTCTCTGTTGGGTTTTCATGCCTAAAGAAACTCATGATCACCTCAGGACACAAGAGGTGAAAAGACCTTCCAGGTTAGAAAAATCCTCTCCTCTTTTATCATAAGGAACCATTTCATGCAGTCTCATGAAATGAGAAAGCTCCAGCTCAAGGTACAGTATTTTTGCTACAGGCTCTTGCAGCAAGCTCATATTCTGTGGCTGAGCTACAGCGTATTAGTACCAGTTCAGTCAGTGATGTTCACACATAAAATCAGGCCTGTCCCTGTAAGAGGAGAAACCACCCTTGCTCCTTCCCCTGAAAACTGCAAAAATTGCTGTACAGATTGAGCCTCTCTGCCTTTACATATGTACATACATCAGCCTGAGCAAGCCAGAGCTGGGGGAAATACCTGGCTGTAGGTACCTCTGTACTGCTGTGGTCTCATCATCCCACCTTCTCTCAAATACACATAAAAACTTCAGCTATGAATGGTGCAAGCTCACCTCCAAAGCAGACTCCTTCCTGATAAGCCATTTGGTTGGACTGTGCTTGCTCTAGTGGCAAGTGGCAGAGAAGGGAAGCTTCAGCCACACATCCCCTCCTAGGGAGTAAGCATCAACTCAGCACCTGCAGAGTTTCTCAACACAAACTTCCTTTGGACAAACGGGATCATCAGAACCTGTTCACAAGAACATTTCTGCAGAAGCATTAGAATCACCGCTGACTCCCCGGACTGGACACTTCAGTTCCATGACACAGACTGTTAGCTGATCTCTTTCCATGGCACTGCAGATGAGACTGGGTCTGCATCCTCTATGTTTTTGGCATGCTGCCATGTCATTGTGGTAACCTAGCTTTAAGAATAATGCAAAATAAATCAGTATATGCTAATGAGTGAAAAGGACAGCATATTATACTATCCTCAGACTTTTAAAAAGCTAAATGGCTCCACCATAAAAGCAATTAGTTGCTTTCCTCCTTTTACTCCTTTTCTTCAGCAGTGTCAGAACTGCACTGAGTCAAGGGCTAAGTGTCTTCTCCTAACACCCATTTGATTGTGTAAAGTAACTTCCAGCAAAAGGATGCAAGAATAATATTGCACAAACTGTCTGACAATACATATTTCTTCTCCTACACTGCCTATGCATCCATTGATATATTTACCCATAGACAGAAATCACAGTCTTTCTCCAGCTTTGCTTCGCCAGTGAGGCGAAACACTTCCAGCTTCTTCTAATCTCTTGAGAAATGCTTCTTATTATGACTCCTTTTTAGCCTAGTAGGCTCTCTCTTCACCTGGTCGAGTTTTTATATATCTTTTTTTCAACATTGATGACCAGAATAAACAAAGGAAAGAAATGGCATTCCTTTTTTAAAAAAAAAAAAAAAGTAGCAAGGAATTAAAATACGTTTTAGTCAGGTCATAAAAATACAACAATGCAATGAATATTGTCTGGGTTTGCTATAGTTAAGAAACAGTACAGAAACAATAAGATATAACAGACACTAGCTTGTCACATTAATTTTTCTTTTTTAAAACCCATGTTGAGAATCATTCGAGTAATAATACAAAATCAGCCAGCAGTCCGCATACAGATGAAGCAAATATTCCAGAACCTTCAGCAACAAAAGAATTTCATACTGAAAAATACAATTAAAATCAGAAGCTGTCCTGCCATCTGTTTAAAACAAAAAAATTTAAATTTCCTTGTTGTTATCAGAAAATAGCAAAATGCTATGTATGACTTTATTCTGGAGAATTATCTTTACCGATGACAGTAAAATATACTTAAATATGGAAATACACAGTAAGTGTGTCAAACTGCAGGAAACCCCATCACTGCTACCAAATTGTAATATCAGAGCTTGAATGAACTTAACAGACCTTCACTGCAGGTATGGCCACACTGGGATGGGCAGTGAAGGTGAACCTAGTGCCTAAAAATCAAAGCGAAAGGGCCCATGGTCAGAGGAATCTGTATGCACCTTCATCCAAGGCTGCTGTTCACTCTGCTGATACAGCCATGCAAACAGAGAAGTTTGATCAACCCCTTTTTATAATGGCTCTTGCTAATGTCCCAAAGCAGTCGTGCTGAACCTGGATACCTGGCATGAAACACTGGAGCCAGATGAAACATAATTAAATGGTCAAATCACACACAGTCATGAAGAAATGAGCAAGGCACATGGTTACTTATTTTGCATTGAAGAAATCTTGAGCAATTATCTTACTGTTTGCCTTGTCTGTAAGTTGTCAGATGTCCACTCTGCTGCAAAGCAGGCTTCTGGGGGTTCTTTCTCTTCAGCCTGCCTTCTTTCCAAGTTCTATTCCTGCTCTTAGAAGTATAGGCCAAGGAGATTGCTCCACTAAACCTGGCTGCCACTGATACCCGATACCACACAAATGGCCATCCTTCCAGACCTTCACATGTGGTATAACATAACTGGCATGAGCCCTCACAGAGCTGAAACGACAGACCTCAGACCTCCTGCAAGCCAGCTATGAAATTTGCTACTAGTTTACTTATCAGAAAGCTAGAAGGGACAGCAAGTTAAGAGTCCCCACTGGTCACATACTTAAAACTTCTTGCTAAGAATGACTTTATTGACAGCCTTTTTGACCCGTCATCTGTTCAACTCCAGAATTACCCAGGCTCGCTGACTGGGCTGCAAACCCTGAAACCCTGGGAGGATTGCAGATTCATGGAGAACTACAAGATGGGGTCAGTGACAAGGATGAAAGGCTGCACTGAACATGCATCTTTACCAGGAACTTTGAGCTCTGGCTGCATGGAGAACAATCTAAAGGGCTGTCCAGATACACTGATAGACACCAGACACCACATATTGTTTTCCTTTCTCTGCAACAAAGAAACAGAAACACAAGGAAACAATAAAGCAATGCAAGAAGCAACTCAACCAGCCACCAAGTCAGAGAAAACTGCAGAGCTACAACCACCAGCTCTCTACGCTAAATAAAAATTTAACACAAGTGGGGTGAGTTTTTTTGTTTGGTTTGTTGTTCCCCACCACCACCCCTCAGTGATTCACGTAATTTTTGTGCAACTTTACTGACAAGGCAACAGCAACCAAAGGAGCCAGATTCCTAATTTAAAAGCCATACCATTACCCAGGCAGTAATTCAGTGCTTTGCACAGCATCTGGCAAACAGGACAGTCAAATGGCTAGAAAGATGGCTGCAGCTCGTGCCTTGTCTCCATACCCATTTGTAGTCAGCTCCCAGGAAAATGTGACTGACCAAGGATACTGGCAGGCAGGCTTCCCAGTTCATCATTATTTAGCAAGGACTATCCTTCCATACTCAGAAAATAACAGGCCCTGATTATGACAAAAGCAACTGCTTAAAAGTGTTAAAGGGAAAAAAGAGAAAGCAATCACACAGAGGGTGTATTGTCCTGATATTATTTCTTCACATAGTTCCACTGTCATCACACGATCACCTTACACAAAGAGAAGGCAACGAAGATAATTTCCTATACAACCTCCTTTCTAAATACATTTGTAATTTCACAATAAACATGAACCAAACCATTCTCTGCAAAAGCAGAAAGTGGCTTTTCCTTCCTGCTCCTTGCACTATCAGCACCCCAATAGAAATATATTTACTTTCTTTAAATCGACACTGCTAGAATGGGGTTAGGAACAAGCTTCACCTAGTTGTCATGAATTATTAACCAGAAAAAAATCCCTCTTGTTGCCCTTTACAGAGGCTTGATTTGCAAGTTTAAAAATCAAACTGACACTTGCATCTCTTGTACAAACACCCAACCTTTTAAAAATGCTCTGAGCATTATAAATACATTTTTTCATGAATATGAGAACAACAATTCTATAAATAGCTATGCTTCACAGAATTGCTTCAAGACATTGTTTTTACAGACAACAGTAGGAAACTGAAGGAGGTCTTAGTGCCAAACATATTAAAAGTGAAATAAACTCTCCAATCAACTCTGGGTTTCCATTTATTATTACAAAGTTTGTCATTACTTTTTGGCTTATACAATTAGTTTATGCAAGGGAAGGAACAAAACAGAAGACTGCACCATGTTCTGGCATAGCTACTGGGTTAGCATAAATCAGTTACAGCCTTCAACTTCTGAAGGCATTCACTTTGCTTCCTTAGGCAGTAATTTAGCAACTCTGGACTTTCAACAGATGAATCCACTATTAACCACCACCACCTTGTACAAGCACGAGCAAACGAAGACAAGATTTTTATTGGAACTCCATGATATGATTTCCAAGTACACTGACTCAAAACTGTACTCCACCTCCTCTAAAAAGCAAACATTGGAATATAAATATGATCTAATGTATTAACAAACTGCCTGTACAGTCTGCACATCTAACGGCTGCTACCTCCTCAAGCAATTTTTACATTGGTATCTAAACATAGAATCAACAGGAAAAGAAGCAGCTAGTCAACTGGTAACCCAGGTTTCGGTAGGCAGCATACTACAAATATGCATTTAGTCATTTTGGTGCATTCTCCAACACAAGGCCAAAGCTCAAGCACTACTAAGGTTTTCACACCCTTTTCAACAGGGAACTGGGACAAGCACTTACTTTGTAAGTACTTGAAACTTCATCTGTGAAAAAAAAAATAAAGGAGGAACCCATGCAGTTCCTAATTTTAATACAGTATTTTGCTATAACAACTGCAACAACAATTTGCCATTATAGATCTGACACACTACATGAAACAAACTGCACTCAACTGTACAGGTTACTGATACTCTCACCCCAGTGGTGCAGCTCCACAGTCTTCAACAGCTGGAAACATGACAGTGCTGCCTTGAAGGGGTGACACGGATGTAAAACTGGAGGAACGCAGCGATGAATCAGGCCATGAGCTTTCCCAACAGCTCCCCAGCCACAATAGTGATCTAAGCATACTGGAATGTTTTTTTTTTTTAAATTAAGTGTCCAGCAAGGATTAGTAAGAACTTAGTGACGTGGCTCACCAGGCATGGCCAGGGAGCATGCAGCAGTTCAGAAGGAAGAACTGAGAGGGAGCTCTGGCCTCTGGGAACTCTGGGTCTGCCGTGCACCACAACCAAAATCCTCAGTGTGTGGAAGCCAGGACAGAGAAAACACAACCACAACAGCATCCCAAATGGATCCTTGCCTGTAAAGCAGAACAATGATACACCTCACCGGCCATCAGATTATTAACATGGCTGGAAATTACCAAGTCTTCCATTCATCTCTCCAAGTTTTGTACACAGGGATGAACCACAGGCCTATTGTATTCACTTCCCAGAAGAGCAGAGGAACATTTGCTGATTTAACACTTGTTGGCTGTGCCAGGACCAGCATGCAAAGCCTCCTGATTACTGCCCATCAAACCACAGTAAACAGAGAAAGAACCATTCTGAAGCAGGAACCTTTTCTCTTACCTTATTTTGATCTGTCCAGTAAAAGAAAAATCCCTGCGGATCTGTTCTGAGAATAATTGGAGTCACAACAGTGGAGTCCTAGAAGAAAAAAAGGACAGACAAAAAATCCATGTCAGCACACAGAAGACATAATTATGCACTAGCTGCTTTGCCATCCATGTTAATGAATTGTAACATCTAGAAATTACCCTGAAGGTATCACTAGCAAGATGTCACTAAAAGAATTTAGTATCACCTGCCTAATTTCCATTTTTCTGACATAACATATTTCCATTACTGAGAAGACAGCACAAAATAACTCCAGACTTGTCAACACATGGAGGTACTCCAGAAGAGCTGGGAGTAGGTGAAGTTAACCAGACATAACACACTGTCAAACTAGAGCCCACATACTAAGTCCACTGCCCAGCTTGATCCAAATTAACCTTCAGATATAGACAAGAGCTACATGCCTATAAGCTTTACTTTAATATACAAAGACTGCATTTGCCTAGAAAACCTGAAATAATATCCAGTGCATTAAGACTTTTGACAATAATTTTCCATTAGTATTTTTCTGTTTTTTCTACAATCCAATTACGAAGATTTTAGTAATAGAAGTACATACATTCCACCCCACCTCCAAATCAGCTGAAAACCTGTCTACTCTGGCAACATCCATAGCTCAGATCATTAAAAACCAAGCACACTGGCAAGCACTGTAAGTAAGGCAGCCTGGTTTCCTACTTATTGAAGCATTCTGACTGATAGCAGGCACCTGACTCAGAAGAGACAAGCTTTAAGACAAGCCATTCCCGCAGGTAGGTATTCATTACATGTCTCACCCACTGGGACTCCCTGGTACCTAACAATAATTGACATCAGTGCAGCCTGGTCCTAATAGAATCCCTCCTCTCTTTCCTCTACTATTTTTCCTGACATCTGTAAAAACACTGCTGTCTTGAGACCTCTACCTGTTTGCCCAGCTTGATTTAGAAGTTATAGAAGGAGCACAGAAAGGAGGAGGAAGACAGGCTGACAGAAAAATTGCTTAAGCCTTATCTCCAAACGAAACCGGGCTAAAAACACAATTCCTCCTCAAGAATTATGTATATTTCCGTTGAAATGTTACAGGTATATTACAGCTTTAGCATTCACATATTTCCAAAGCAGCAATACGTGAGTTCAGTCTGCATTCCTTTAAGGAAAATAATGGTCTCTAGGTTCACATTTAAATCAAACATATTAACTATGTTTTTTCCAAGTCCAAATAAATTTGGATTTGGATGTCATAAATAAATAAAAACTAACTTATGGAAGTGCCATTTCCGAGGCAAGAAGATAACACTTGTCTATAGTATGCCACCAGTATAGTCCTTCATGACAGAGCACCGAACTCCCAGCAATAGGCACTTGTGAAACAGGGAAGTGGAGTTATTCCCAGTTTACAACTGGAAAAAAAAAGACCCGAAGAAGTTAAGTGATAGGCCCAGTACCAGTCAGAAACCTGCAGGGGAACAAGTAGACTAAAATGGAGTCAAATGTGAAGCCTGTTTTTATTTCAGTACAAGAGCAATACAAATAGAAGAGCAAGTTCTACATTAAGAAGAAATACAAGATCAAACCCTTAATGAAGCGTAAAAGTCCTCTTTATAACTGAAGATCTGGGCTGTGGATTAACTGTGCCACAGGTACACTGACACTCAAATGGGTGCCACGTGAGCGCGGAACAAATACAGCTGTACAAATGCCAGGTGGTGCTGTGGGAATGTCCCAGCTGGGATCACAGCTTCTTCGTAAAGAACCACTGACCCTTTCTTTTTCTCATTACAAGAAAATGGCACTGCATGCACTTCCCCTGAGAGAATGGGCATACAGAATTTGTACCATCTATTTTTTTCCTTGTTTCTCTGTAGTTTCTCACATCTTGTACACCTGAGAGTCAGGTACTGCTTAAGTGCAACAGGCAATTTGCCAGGCCCTGAAGAGATGTTGACTGGGTGTCAATATCCTCAAGCTCCTACAAAAGTGCTCTTAAACCTCTGCCATTCCAAAAAGAGGAAAAAAAAAACTGTGCTGGATATCTATCTCCTATTTTAGCTTATTTCGTTATGTCCCACACAGCCTGTGTAAATATGTAAAATGAGGAAAGGAAAAGTTTAAGTGTCCTTCTGCCAGCTTCGTGGGGAAAGAGAAGGAAGTGATGGGAAACAGACAGGCATAAAATTACTATGTCTAGGATTAATCAATTTTGCTGGTTAATCATTTCAAATCAGTTGCTTCAACCTAAAAGCTGTTTGGATTTGTCTGTGCTGATGATATACAGCTGTCAAAGTAAGACTTTTGTAGATGTGGGTTATAAAATGTTGACTCTAATCAGACTCAAAAAAGTGAAGGTTAAGAGGAAAGAGCCTTAAACACATTTGTTTGTTTTTTAAATAAAAAAAAAGCAGTTGTGCATTATGCCTCTAAATTAACTACACTACTCTGACATTAAGCACAGCCCAATTAACATGCTGATGAGAACATCACACTGCATACAAACACAGGCTCCGAGAAGAACTTTGTACGTGTAACTGTGTAATGTGTCTTAGGAACTCCTGCACACAGTTAACAGCAGCCTTAAAAGTCCCATGCACAATGTTTTGTATATTCCACAAACTAACTATAACTCTTGTCAGTCCCTGTCACCAAAAGCCAGACTTCATAGCTCTGAGCGTAGAAGAATGGAAATAAACTTCTCAAGTCAGCTCTGCAAGTCCTGCTCCCCTCTCCATGTAAACTCGGAGTCCTCTGTCACATGGAGCAGGTCTGTTGCTCCTCCACCACTCTGCAATCAGAGCTCGCAAAGGCAGGCAGCAATTAAAAAGATGCATGAAAAACCCTTTATACAATATATATTCAAGAAGAAGAGTGGTTCAAGGCTCTAAAATAGAAATTTGTTTCAAATTACAATTGTCTGGTACATTTGTTTTAAAAATCTATTTCACTATATGGAAAAGACTGTGGTTTATTACCCAGCAGACACCCCTGCAGTCATCCATGAGTATCCTGAAGCCCATTAATTCATTTTCCTCACCCAAAGAGCTGACATATCTCATAACTCCCCTGAACAGATTTCCCAAACACACCCCACTCTGAAGAAGAGGGTAACAGACAGTACACAACAGATAAAGGGAGAAAAACAAACAAAACTTGAAGGACAAACAAACAGGGAGCAGATATTTACTTCTTCCCTAACCCACTTGGACCCAGAATGCAAGAATAAAACAGAGGCCGGGGGGGGCTGGGGTGGGAGGAGGGGAAGTCAGTGTTGTTCATCTCTAACACTGAGGGTTTGGAAATCAACACATATTTAGGTGTCTATTAGGGGCATGGCTCTTCCGATCCTCCGGTTGTCAACAAAGCAAGCAGCCCTCTGGGTAGGAGCCCCAGATTCTTTGGACACTTCCAAGTAAATAAGAAAAGATGGAGGAGGAGGCAACCAAAGCAAAATCAGATGCAGTCAGAAAGGGGAGAGGAAGAAGAAAAAGGCAGAGTGTCCCAGTCAATGATGCAAATGGTTGTGGGTTATCAGGTTTTTTAAATGCCACCCGTGGGTGGCTTGGTTTCTAACAGATTGCATTGCAAATTCCTGGAATAGAAAGACTTGGAGTGACCCTAACCTGGCAGTCCCAGTGTGCTGCATATCACCCCAGTCTAATCTTAAGTGAATAATTTTTTAAAAGGGCTTTTAATTTCACCTTTAAAAGCCCCCCACCTTTTTATTTATTGACTTAGGGCCAATTCTCTACTTTCTTCCAATTTCACAGCATCAAATGAGTCATGTGGCTGCTCTATACTTATTCCATTAAGTTGCTTTCTAATTGACTGTACAACCTCAGACCCTGAATTAGCAATATTCCTTATTTTCTACTTTTAAACAAAAAGGTTTCCGATTTATGCCCACAAAGCGCCACAGAGAACTTTGGGATCCTTACCAACCAGGCACAGCAGAACATGGGCACAGAAGATCAATGGACAAATCCATATTTAAGTCCCTGGCAGGTAACCATTTCAAGGTCTGGCTTTAAGTGTCACCTCCATTTTAATATTACTGACCAGTAAAGACTACCATACAAAGCCAAGCAACAAAGAAGCTGGAAAACTTGGTTTAGTTCCTTTCTGACTGTACACCCATGATTCCTGCTCCTCAGAGCACCCCCACAACCAGGCTGTGCACCCAGCCATCCTACCCTACTCCTCAACCATCACTGGTAAGATCTGAAGAGACACAAGGTGAGAAGGAACAGCTACATAAGGGTGCTCTGCCGTGCCACCTACGCCCCAGGCTTTGGCCCTTGCCCCAGAACTCTGTACTTTATGCAGTATGTGTTAAGGCAATGGTATAACACTATTGCCACTGTGTTTTGTGCCAAGCAGAGTTCAGTGTTAAAATGACCAGATAACAGCACGTGCTGGGACTGGTGTGCCTGCAATGCAAGTATTAGGTCGGTCCTGCCATAGATGAAAAGTTCCTAATGGAGCTTACAAGTACCCACAGCAGAATGAAAATCTATGTATACCTTGTCAACTAGCAAGACCATGTGTCAGATGAGTATGTGTTTTAATAAATCATATATAGATAATGATGATGTTTCTTAGAAACAGTTGCAGTCAAAATTCACATCAACAGATTTTATAAAGGAAAGCAGACCAGTCTTTATCTTCAGCTCTTACAACAGATGGGGCTCACAGCACTGCCTTATTAAGCCAGACCATCGTTTCCTCGTCTTGCCTCAGACTTTTAGAAACATCCAACATCTCCAAATATAACCTGAACATTTTTACACACATCATTATTTCATTTGCTTGAACGTTCTCGTGGAAAATTTCTGCCAAACTGCTTCCAAACACAAAGCTAAGAAATACAGATTATTTCTGGCAGAGGCAAAATATTCTGCAACTTTTCTTTCAGTTTGGAGAAAGGGCTTGAACCAGCAAATGTGTAATGCTGTGGCAAAGGTGTGGGGAGAGTCCCTGGCAAAGCATTTTCTTGCCACCCCACAAGTGAGGAGGATTACAGGCTTGGGGGAGTGGAGAAGAGGCAAGGGAGAAGGAACAGCAAAAACCCCATTTACACATGGTCAGCAGATATATTAGCTGTTAAATTCCATAATACATTGGGTGTACTCAGACTGGAACTAAGCAGGATTACCCAAACAATTAGCACTATGAATTTCTTTAGGCTGACAGCTGAACTATGAGTGAGAGGGAGAGAGTACTGGTTCTCTGGTTTTGCAATGAATCCCTGAAATAATCCAAGAAGGGTAAAGATGCCCTCTTTTGCTGAGGGCAGAAGAACCAAATCTGCCATATTAAGGAACAGACTGCAAGAAGAAATCATTGGAGAAGGCGAAATGAGTGCTGGAGGTTGGAAGCAGGACAAAAAAAAAAAAAAGAATCAGAACTGGAATTGAATCTATGGGACCCATAAAATGAAATCCCACTTGTTCAGTAGGAACATGCGAGAAAATATTCTTCACTATTACAGTGGTTAAACCCTGGAGAAACTTTGGTGATGGCAGCACAGGACAGAAGTCACGATTCTACTAATTAAAGACTAACTTCCTGCAAGTTTAAAAGAGCTACCTTGAGTGGGATTTGTTTCTCAGAAGCAGACTACTCTGTCTTGTCCCTCAGGATGCCCATACTCTTGGGCTAATTACAGCCTTACCACATGTAGCCTTGGTTTGTCAGCAGGAGTCCTTATTTGTTGTAGATGTTACAAAGTATGCAGTCAAGAAGGAATAAAGGGAGAACTTGATAGCAAAAGTAGCCAGATGCCAACCAGGAAGATTTTATCTCTGCCAAAGTTCTTATGTGATGCTGAGCAAATTATTTAAACCAGTCTGTTCATGGGCATAAATGCTGTATTCTGATTTTGAGGGAATACTGGGATTGTATTTCCACATCTCCTTTTCTAATTTTCAGAGGTGCCAAGCCCAAATTAATCTGAAGTCTCTGGGGAGGCATTCTGAACATCCAACTGTATAGTGCTATGCAGTCTGAAAATTAGGTCCAAGGTATCTCATCACAGATTCAAAATTAGTATTTTTTTATGTTGGTATCTTTTTTTGGACCTACAACAGTACAATTGGGAACACATTTTCTCATCTAATGGGTCTTGTGAAAATAAATTTTAAAAGTGCTTATGAAGCATTTACTTTATAATAGATAAAAGACTCTGTAGTGATTAGTTAACTCTCAATTTCACTACAGCCCTTGTTAAAAAATAGGTCTTGAGCATTCAAACATTGAAGTGATGAAAGCATACAGTGCACAACTTAAACTCACTGCTAGCTTCCCTTTCACAAAGAATTCTCCAGTTACTTAAGAGTTGTTTTCTGGTTTTCAGTTTCCCTAGTATCTACACCAAGACTGCAAAGGGCTCAGAAGGTCAGTAACTCAGATGTTATCTGGGACTTCAACATGTAAAGTCTTCACCAGATCTCCCGAGCCAGGCATTGACCATTCTGCAGGGGATCCAAATTTTTTTCCCCCAAGCTAAAGTTGGCAAGCGCTTTCCAATGAAGTTAACCAAGTTCATGCTTTCCCCTTTACTAAATGTTAACTGCTGAGACGTTTTAAACTCTATCTGATTACCCTCCTGTGCTGCAGAAGACCAAACCCAGAACTTCTACTCATTTAGATACAATATAGCACAGAGCTGATATGTTTACTACATAAAGATTAGCAACAAAGAAAGAAAAAACAACAAAAACTCTAGAATGTTGTACTAACTTCTTCCCTCCAGACTGAAAACATTCAGAAAAAATAAACTCTGTTCAGCTTATTGTTTTAGTTTCATAGCAGAGAACAATGGTTGTTCATTTTTCATGGCCTCAGTAATCTACTGTAGTGACAGACTTGTGCAGAGCCTAAAAACAACAAAGGCAGGGAAAAAAAACAAGTTATTTGAGCATCAACATCTTAAAATGACTTCTAAAAATTTCCAGGTTTTTCCCTTGTTCAAACGCAACTTACCCATAATAATGACACTCTAGTGTTATATTTACTTGAAAGGTTAAAGGGGATTTATCTCATACACTTGATAATCTTCTTTAAAGGATTCTAAACAAATAAAAAACCCTGAAAACTTTGCATAGCAGTCACCATCTGAGCTCAAAAATGTTTTATAAAGATGAAAAAGTGCTCTAAGAAAAAGGCATTAAAATAGAACTTAAAAGACCTAAATTAATTTTTGCTGCTCGCTGGAATACCTGGTGAAGTGCTGCAGCCACTAAACAATGGCACCTATCAGGAGGCTTATTTCAGCAACTAAATATCTAGGAAAAAAATATGGCTATAAAATCAGAACCACGTCCCTTAATTTAGGTAGAGATTTTAGAGAATTTACCTTACTGATATAGTTAACTCGCAAGTAAAAGTAAATAGTGTAAGCCACAGGGAGACCAGTCAAATTCTCTATGTGAAGTACATTCTATCACTAGAGAAAATAAGAAAACCTTTAAGCAAGAACTGAAAACAAATCTATTTTTGAATATACACCATCATATTAACTTGTTTCAATGTGCCAATAACTGCTCTTAGAAAACATCAGTTCAGCTTTGCTGTAGCTGTTGAGCTATTTGCTAACTCAGTTATGTCTATCTTGTTCCCACTACAGGCCAGAGAAAAATAAATAAAAAATATCAAGGAAAAATAAAGGAAATAAAACAAGGCAGGTTTCGGCCCCTTCAGATGTCAGATCAGTCCAGGGGAGTTGCCCTTTATACTCAGGTTTCATTAACTTTCTCAGCTAGCAACACATTCTGCTAAATTTAGTCCCCTAGAAAAAAAGCTTCACCCATGGACTTAAATGCATCCTTTTTATTTATTTATTAAACTGTTTTAAAACTCTCATCGGGAAGAGCTATCATAACCTGGGTTTCACCTCAGCAGAGTGGATCAAGTCTTTAAGCCTTCCTGCTCTCTCACAGCTATCACCTCTCTCCAGGAATAACAGTGCAGCTGCTCAAAGACCAGACCAGTACTTGAGAGACTCAGAGTCTCTTCCCAGTAGTAAGGGAGAAGTGGTTATAAAGGCCCAGCTGAAGGCAGCTTGGAGAAACAGGACTTGAAGGAGTGAGCGCTCAGCTAACTGGGATCTTAAACCAGATACACTTGTGCATACATCCACAAAAAACCACCTAACAACCAGTCACTTATCTTCCACCTATTCAAACGTCAGCTATTTCTGTGCTTTGCAAATTCAATCTACACATCGTAATTCTAAAATTTGTTTTCTGCCCTGTGACACCATTACAGAATAAAAGAGAAACAGTGTGAGGAAGAGCCAAGTTACAGGAAAACAATCCTCTGCTCGATCTCAGTGCTTTATACCCTGATCCAAAATGGAATTTGTGAACAGCCTGTATTAGGTGTTGGATGGGTAAGCGGTATTACATCCAATCCCAATGCACAAAAATGTGACTTCTCTTGCGAAGCCGGAACTTTTTAATTGATCCTAATGCTTTTGCAATTTAGAAACTGAAGATGCTCCGCAGAGGAAATGGAGCTTCAAGCCTCCTGAGCTGCTTGCCTTCCACCTGCCTGTATGTGATCTTGACTGGTTGATGTAACCCCTTCCTCTCCTCTCAGCAAAGCTCAGGCAAGGCATTTCTCTTTCAAACTGAATCACCATCACACTGTGAGGGGGAGGCAGGCACTGGATGAGGTTTATGTGTAACATGTAGCAGACTTCACTGCTGTTCCTCAGAAAGGAGGTCCACATAACAACATCAGTACCACATCTGCTTATTAGCAGCCTCAGAGTTACTAACTAGGCACAGAGGTACTACAAGCTCAGGCTGGGAAGTCCATGTGTGGATCATTTTTAAAGTCTGTGTCGCTACAGCTTCTGTCAGATTGTTCTGCACACCACGCTGCAGCATCCTTCTACAAGCTGGCAAATACATTCTTTAACAATTGTTACTCTATACACCATGAAATTCCTTACACGCCTCTCTTGCTCTGGTTTAAATCCTTCCAGCATCCCCATTTAAAAAAACCCACTACTTTTCAGTGCTTCATAACTCAGCTGGAGAAATTTTGCTTTGGGATGATACAAGTCATAGGAATTCACCAAAAACACTCTTTTGCTTTATGAAATGTGAAGCAAAGTCAATAGGACTAGTTTTAAACTGCAAAACAAAACAGCAGGGAAGTGTACTGCAAGGGTATGCCTTGGACAGGAACGAACGCTGCCCCGGTGCGCAGGCGTTGCGGAAGAACTGAACTCCTGTTCTCACTCAGAAACAGTAAATAGAAAATGGTGCATAATAAACATCAGTATGTGAGCCTTGCGTTTCTGAACAGCCCTGTTAGCACAGCAGATCCAAAGTATTCATTATGGTCAATTCCATTTTACTGTTACATTTTGTAGTTTGCTATTTCTCATTACAGCCCATTGTTTCACTGGAGAGTTTGTGCACGCCTATTTACATGAGAGACCACAGAGGTTCAGATTAATAATCATTGTTTTTCAAAAATCCTTCAAACAGATTAATTTGATAGAAAACAGACTCTGAAGTGGTTATTGGCTACTCAATGGCACATACTTTTCAAAGTCACCGACCATGCGTTTGTCTGAAGACTTCCTTATAGCCAGAGTGCCAAAGGATATTTGTTTCCCTTAAAATCTTTGATTTTGTGGGGCTTCCACTGCTGAGAAGAAACACTATGGCAAGACAGGGGGGCATAGAGGGTGGGAAATGCACACTTATACACACAATGCAGGGTCAACAATCAGTTAATGCTAGCATTTTTCATCACACAGTGTGGTTAAATACACATCAACTTTTACAAGGTTGCTAATAAAAGCACTCACTAAACACAAGAGGACTCTTTCATCTCAGTCACACATCCCAGGCAATACCTGTGTATCACCGAGGACACCTTTAACCTGAAATGCACATCTTTTGCCAGAATTTAGCCGTATTTTATTATTGTAGCCTCTAGGTTTAAAAATTGAAAATCTTTCTTCCACTTAGTCTCTAGCAGACAGGTTCGCCACTGAACATCCACTGTGCGTGGAGAACACCTCTGTCAAGCGTTATGCATATAATATACTACTTGGGAAATAGCATTTAAACTAATTTAAACTGTTGCCTAATTGCTTACACTTTCAGTCTGGAGACTTAAATCACTGTTGACTTGACCTCTGCATACACCTGTAGAAATTTCTTGGTAGCTTACCAAAAATCAAACAATAACAGCAATGACAAGGCTGAGATTATGCTGCCTTTTCTATACCAAGGAAAATATCAACCAAAGGAAAACATTTTCTCAGACAAGTCATTCAAGCTTAGTTCCCAAACATGAATAACCGGTGTCAACCCAATGTTTACAATGTGGTCAAGGTCAGGTTGCCGAGCTTATTCAAAACGTATTAGCTTATTACTATAAACAACATTTCACACTACAAGTTGCTCAGTTTTTGGTAGTCTTTCCCTCCTCGAGAGGGTTTATCACAGGTTTATAGAGGTCAAGCTCAAACATTTGGCTGCTGGACAGGCTGAAAGCAGTGGCAAAACAGCAACACATAACAAGACAAGAACAGTTGTTAGACACATGAACTGTTCCTTCTCCCTCTCTCTGTGTTGTCCCTCCAGTTGCTGTGAATGTCTTTAGCACACCTGAATTCACAGCAAAAATGTGAGAGTTGCTTTAAGGCTCTCAAAACAAGTTACCCTCAACAATTCTCCTGACATTCAAACTGCCTGCTGCCTTTCCCAAGCACTCCTCTGCCACAGCTCGAGTCTCACTGTCCCCCTCTGTATTCAAACACCACTTGCAGACAGACTTTTTGGGGCACCAGCTCTTCCATGCACAACTGAGACACAAACACCTGACACTGTACGGCAGGAGAAAGGCTCATGGAGGACTTGTCCTTTCTCTTTTCCTTCTCTGCAGCACAGCAGGCTCACGTTCGTGCTCTGAGAAAAGGAAAGCTAAACCAAGAAAGGCTACTTCGCTCTGAAACGGTCCGGGGCACAGCCTGCAAGTGAGGAAATAAATCCCAGCTGCTGAACAGCCGTGCTACTAAAGGTGGAGTGAAAACCACACTCCTATGGGAGGTAATACAAGTGTAAAGGGCTGGGAAGCAGCAAGTAGTAAGGCAGATACGATTTTGAGGCAAGTCTCATGTCCTAATGAGCCAAGAAAGAAGAGTGCCTTCTGCGGAGGGAGGAGATGAGCAGGGTACCCAAACAGCAAGCACTGGGAGAACACATTCAGGGCTTGACAGCCCCACCAGAAAGAAAGTGACAACGAGAAGGGCAAGAGCCAGAAGAAAGGAGAGAGGCTAGAAAAAGGGAACGGGAGATGAAATGAGACAGACAGGGAACGGCTTGAAACAACTATCTTAGGGCGGCAGAGGTGGCAACGTGCGCAACGAAGCAGGGGAGGCAGGAGAGGAAGACTCGCAGAAGCAGCGAGCTCAGCGGAGTGAGCCGGGGACCTTCGGGGAAAGTTTGCCGGGCAGGTGGCCGCGGCTGAACAGCGCCCTGCGGCTCGGCCCGCACCCCACCCGGCGGCCACCCGGCCCGGTCGGAGTCACCTAACGCCGGCCGCCAGCTCGCCCGCAACTCCCGCCGCGGG